>CM053749.1:51146641-51189141 GCA_028658305.1 Pachyuromys duprasi | reverse complement strand
GGATGCTGGGGTGCCTGCTATGGGTTCTGGGTGCCTGCTGTGGGTGCTAGGACACCTGCCACGGGTTTTGGGGCACCTGCCATGGCTTCTGGGATACCTGCTGTGGGTGCTGGTGAGGGTTTGCCTGTAGTGTCTACAGTTGGGACTTGGATGATATTGGTGCCTAGGGCACCTGTCCTAGCCCATGGTGTGTGGGGAGCTATGAGCCTCTGGTCCCTGAGTCTGCTGCTGTCTATAGGTGCTTTGAAGTCTATGATGCTCATGATGACTGGATTTGGAATCACCATGGAAACACACCTTTGTGTGTCTATGGGAGTGTTTCTAGAAAAGTTGAACAGAGCAGGAAAGACTTATTCCCTGGCCTGGGGTATAAGACTACGTAATACAGAGAGTGAAGCTGAGCACAGCACTCATCTGTCTGAGCTTCCTGATGCACAGAGGTTAGCTGCCTCATGCCACCATCCTCCCATACCTTCTCCACCAGGATGCACCGTGCCTTTGAACCGCGAGCCACATAAACTGTCTACTCTGAAGTCTTTGATCAGGAATTGGGCCACACCAATAGGAAAAGGAACTAGTTAAAGTCTCTGGGGATACGGGCTGGACTGTCCCTGCTTCCTCCTCACTTGGCTCTGGCTGGCTTCTGAGAGGGCAGCAACCTCACGGATGGCTTGGTGGACCCGTCTCTGCCACTAGCTGTCACTTTGGCAGGGCAGAAGAGCCTGTGACTTCAAAGCAGAAGCAAAGAGTTGGCAGGCAGGGAGAGCCCATGGGTACCTGTGCTTGGCAGTAAGAAGGGAGAAGGATGGAGAAAGGGCTAAGTCATCCTTTGCTGGCTGTCCTCAGTGATTCTAGTAGAGCTTCCTGGCTAGAGCTCCCTGTGGAGTTTTAGAAAGGTACCTATGCCGACATGCTGTGCTATTCATAGACATTTGGTTTTTGTTGATCTGCACCAACATTGTTAGTGCTAACAGCTTAAGGTAGGCCTCTGTTTTCAGACGACTGAAATGTGGTCAGGGTGAGTCATGTAGCTCAGCATGTGTGAGGCTGCTGGGAGCAGGCACGCCATCCTGTGTAGCAGCATCTCTGTACCCCACCCCTCAGCAGAGAGCCTGTAGAAGAGTCCCCCATTTTAGCTTGCACAGCTTTCTGGGGACAGACAAGGTACTGGATGAAAGATCAAGGGGCCACTAATCACCTCAGTCCCTGGAACCTCCTACCTCATGAGTCCACCTCAGGATTCTTGCTGTGACATGCAGGTTCTTCTGGGGTCAAGGAGCTATGGATGAGGTGTGACCCTCTGTAGAGGAAGACAGAGGTAGGCTGCAGACCAAGGACTGGAAAAGGGTATCTGAGGGCTGGGCTGGCAGGGCAGACCCAAGTGGGATCTGGAGTGACTGCCCAGTTATGGGAATAAAGACTTTGCTTCTAGGAACTTACTTGAGACATGGGGCTCTGTTTCAGGAGTTGCTCACCTGGTGAAGGGAAATAAATTCCTGTAGGAAAGATGCGGGGAGATGGAGGCAGAGTGTGGCAGCCACCAGACAGCCTGCCTCTCTGTCCTACAAAGCAAGGACACACTAGAGCAAGGCCTGTGAGTGGCTGGAGAGGCAGCAGGCTGATGGGTGGGTTCTGGTAGCGGACTTCAGTGTGCCTCTGAGGACCTCACCACTCAGAGAGTCCTCAGGCTGTCTTAGCCTCACACACCAGGGAGGGCCTGCTTGAGAGCCTCCCTTCCATTTCCCAGATGCATGATGGAGGAGGCCCAGAGTTAGACCGGGGCATCCAAAGACCTGGGTTCAAGATCAGCTTCATCTGTTATCAGCTGTTTGAGCTCTGGCTGGTCTCTTGGTTTCTCCGCCTCACTTCTCCTGTGCAAACACAACGACCAGCTTTGGCTGGTAATCAGATGGGTCTAGACAAAGTCAGTGGGGACATTATACCAGGATGAGCTTTCTTCCTCCTGACTACTCCAACTGCTGTCACTCACCAAGAATTTTGGAGAGACATAAGGACCTTCACTGGCAGGACTATCAGACAACTTCTTTAAAAATTTTTTAAAAGACATTTCTTTATTGGGGGAAGTATTTTGTAGGAGTGGGTTCACTTCTTAAACTGTGTGAGTCCTGGGGATCATCAGATCACAGGGCTTGGAGGCACACACTTTTACCTGCTGAGCCATCTCACCAGCCCACAACTTCCTTATATGAGTGGAGGAACTGAGGCCCAGAGCAGCTGTTAGAAGTTGTCTTGTGGCTCCGTGGCTGGTGGAAATATTCTACGCAGGCCTTTAAGCCTATGTGTTTTCTTGGAATGACCAGGCATTTGAGAAGGGATCATAGTTTCTGCTGTTGAAGAAGCAGCCCAGAGAGCACAGTGGAGCTGGGTCTGGAGGTTTAGGTGTGGATGAGCCAGTCCTAAGGGCACGAGAGCAGGAGAGCTGACCGTGCCTTCTGCCAATGGTGCTAGCCAGGACACTGGAGAGCTCGCCCTGGTGGTGTGGATAAGGCCCAGATCTAGGGCTCTGAGTTGGCCCACTCCAAAATCTACCTAATCTGTGAATGGTTGGGAAGCACGAAGGGGCCAGTCCTGCTCTCCCAAAACTGCATGATCTCCATGACCCAGGACAACAACAGGATAGCCAGGAAGCCTGGTGAGGCTCCAATCTTGATGGTGTCACAGTAGCCAGAGATCTCAAACCAGACTCATTGCAATGAGCATTTGCAAGTAAAGATGTGTGGACACAGAGGGATATACTGTAGGACACACTGTGACATACTACAGCTTCCATGATGATATGTTTTCTATGCTGTGTGTATGTGTGCATGTGTGCGCATGCGTGTGCATGTGTGTGTGTATGAATGTGTGTGTGTGTGTGTGTATTATTTTGGGGAAAGAAGCTGCAAGGGCGAAGGGTGACTATGAGGGGACAGGGTCTGGGGTGCATGGTGTGAAACTCAGAAAGAATCAATAAAAAAAATTTATAAAAGAAGCAGCAGCCCAGAAAGGTACAGGAATTTGAGGCTCACACAGCTGACTAGCCCCGGAGGGAGAGATCTGATTCCGGCGGCTCTGCCTCTGGCTTGTTTCTCCTGGTCCTTGGCTGGGTGCTCAGATCTGGTTCTCCTTGGGGACTACGGAACAACCTTGTCAGCAGAGTCTGTCCCCTCACAGGTCCTTCTACAACCAGCTGCACCAGGCTGGTGATTGCGTGTGCTCCTTTCTCGCATCGACACGCCACAACACATATGCTCACAGCTCGACCATTTGGCTTTAGTGATTGCTCCACAGTGGGTGAAATTGGCTTGAAATAAATGTCTGCTCTGCCTTTCCCCTGGGCAATTTTATCCTCATCTCCACTTTGTGGAGTGATCCGGAGGCTGCCAGGTGCCTGTGCTGCCTAGATATGTCCTTTCAGATGCAGAGATGTCACCACAGCTACGGCTGAATGAAACACTTCTGGAGAGCTATGCAGATGGGGACTTCGGCATTCCACACCCCAGCATCTTGGGGGACCCATATAGAAGAGTTGAAAGTAAGCAGGGGGTCAAGGAGATGGCTCTGTTTGGTAAATGCTTGCTATGCAAGCATGAGGACCTGTGTTCAGTTCCCAGGACCTGTGTTAAGAAGTGGTGGTAAACACTTGTCATCCTACTGCTGGGGAGGTGAAGACAGGGTATTCCTCAGGGCTCGCTGGCCAACCAAGCTAGCTGAACTGGTTCAGGTTCAGGTCTCACTGAGAGACCCTGCCTCAAAAACAAGAAAGACTGTTTCTGAAGTATTCTTCAGAATACACATAAGGTTGACTGTAAGCTTTCACCATGGCATACATGCACACATATAAACTCTAATGTCAGGGAGGGCTGGGGCCTAGAAAGGGCAGGGTCCTGCTTAATCCTGGGGCAGAAATGCATGCTTTACCTTTGGGGTGGGAACTGACCCTTTCAACAATAAACCTCGTGTCCTCTGATAGCAAGGAAGATGGCAAGGACTGAGGGCTTCCATATTGAACCCCACATTCACCTTTCCTGGTCAGAGCTCTGGCCAGTGATTGGCTTCTGTACTACCAGCCTTCAGGGTGGTGGTCAGGTACCAGCTCACCCTCCTGCTTTAGGACTACTCTGTCTAACCCTCCTCCCCCATGGTCCACGGCTCACCACTGATGCAGGACTGGGTGTCAAAGAAAGTCTTTGTGTCAGGAACATCACAGGGAAGAATGCATACAGGACATTGTAGATTGAGCCACGCTGGGCCAGGGTGCTGAGTGTCCTCAGCTATTGAAGCTATGCTCTGAGGGTCACTTCCCTGGCTTCTGTACTCTCAGAGTGTCCCTGCTTTCAAATCAGAGCCAAAGGGGCTTTGAAATCCCAGTCAGGTTCAGTGCATATACAACTCTTGTACGCCAAGGTGTGTACTAGAGCCAAAAATCACCACGAGAAGGCAGCTAGGAGTAAGTTGTAGGCGCTGTGCTTCAGATGTAAGTCCGGCTGACAGAGGCGTCCTCTCAGCTAATGGGACAACGAAGCATCAGAGGGACCATGTTCTGAGTTCTGAACCAGGATTTTCCCCACAGTCATATAGTGTCTGCCCTTCACTTCATATGAGCATGGAGGAGAGTTGAATCCACAGAGATGACCCCATCCCTCTTCTCTCTCCTCCACCTTCCCTTATCTCTTTCTCTCACATACGTGTGTGTAAGCCCCTGAGTCCAAAATGTGAAGACTTAAGCTGAGTTGAGCATACATGCTGGGTTCAGTTTCCAGCATCCCGTAGGCCACTCTGGAAGCCTGCGCCTGTGTCCCAGAACGTGGGAGGTGAAGGCAGGAGGATCAGAAGCTCAAGATCATTGACTGCTACATAGTAACTTTGACATCAGCCCAGGCTATGTAAGAATGTCTCAAAGACCAAACTAATCCAAAGGATGGAGATCTCTCTGCGTGCAGAAGGAAGTCCTGAGCTGAGCTCCTAACTTATCCACAGCTGCCTGCAAGCCTGCATCTCACCACCTACGTGTGGAGAATATGACCCCTCTCTGAGAGTCATAGGGAGGACTGAGTTGGGAACATGTGGCAGCCTAGCACCTGGCCTGCTGCAGGCTTTCAGGAGATACCCATTCCTCCTTAGCCCTGGCATTTGACTGGGATATAGCTGGAATGTTCTCGGGCTCCAAGGACATCCAGGTCAGATCCAACAAGGGCTATTCCCAGGGCTGGATGTACCCAGTGTCCTCTTGAATTTGAACTTCCAACCCCAGCTTTCTAGCTGGCAACCCATGCCTAGTTCCTGCCAACAGGGTTCCCACCTGCCTGTTCCCAACCAGCCTGGTTTGTGTCTTTTTCCTCCTTGTCTTGGCACAGCTGAAGGGACCTGTGTCAGAGGCCTATCAGGGGCCTATTAGCCAGCCCTGGCCTGCCTCTCCTCCTTCCCACCTCCTTGAGTGCCTACATGTATTATGGCAGATTTAGAAACTCGGGGCATACTTTGGAATTAGCCCACTGGGGAAGCAGGGGGTTAGTCTTGGCACGAGCTCCCCTTTTCTACCTAGTGGTGACTCAGCATTTCCGGGTTAGGCTGGGGGTGTCTGGGGAAGGAGCAGGAAGCAGCAGAGCGAAGCTGGTGTTGGTAGGGACCTGTCCCTGCATCTGCTTTGTGGTGAAGGATGCATGGGTCTCCCACTCTTTCCTGGAGCCAGAAGTTAAGCAGTTTTCTGTTGTTCTTGTGCTGGTTACAAAAAGTCTTTTGTGTGTAACCCCGTCGCTCCTGCATGGGTAAAAGCCCTCTGGATTTAGAACATTTTGTATGATTTCTGAGTCATTCTTCCCAAAGACCTTTAGATAGTGGCTATGAGCACAGAGTAAATGCATGATCAACACGCTCTAGAAAATGCTCTCTCACCTCCCTCTCTGCTCCTCCCTTGGAGACAGCGTCTCTAGTCCAGGCAGGCTCCACCTCTCTGTGCAGCCAAAGATGGCCTCGGACCTCCGATCCTCCACTCCCCAAGTGTTGAGATTACAGGTATGCAGCAAAGTACCTGGCTTTATATGCTGCTAGGCCTCAAACCCAGGCTTTCCACACTCGACCAACCAACAACACCCCCGGCCCCTGGAAGCCGCTGTTCAGAGAGAGAGGAAGAACTGTTCTGGATAGTGCCGGGATGCAGAGGAGTTACCTAATGGGCACTTGTAGACATGGCTACCTTCCAGTTAATGGAAGGTTCCAGTTAACTGAGGAGGAGCTGCAATTTTCTCACCAACCTGGTGCTCAGGGTGACCTGAGTCCTGCTTGACCTGACTAGTGACCCAGGAACTCAACTCTCCCAACCCCTCCTCACAAGCTGTCATATCATTTTGAAGGCCTAAGCGTCGCCATTAACATTTTTCCGTGGAGCCCTCGGAAGGGACTACCTGATGCGTTAGGGTTTTAATTTCGCACACACCACACGTATATGCCCCTAGACAAAACACAATCCCTAGACAAAACACAATTGATTTATAATTCTCTTAATGGAAGCCCAGGCCTCAGTCGCTCTAGAAATAGATGGTTAACTCTGCCACCCCTTGTAATTTCTTTCCTCCTGTTTGCTTGGTTTTTTAACCCCATTGAGGTCTGGAGCTATGACATTTTATTTCAGCCTTTTCTTGTAATCCAGTAAACACCAGATCTTTCTTTTCAGACCTTTAATTTATAACGTGTTTGGTCGCTTTCCCTTCATTAATTAATGCTTTTCCTGGGTGCCCGTGACAGGGGCTTTGTGTGATGCTCTCTTACAGTAAGCAGGTGCTTTTAGCCTTAATGAACAATTTCCTGGAAAATACTGAGACAAACAATGAGGAATCAAGCCAGAATCTGGGGCTTGTATGCCATTCGGCAAATTAAACCTGGGGCAACAAGGGACAGAGTGTGAGTCACACAGAACCCAGTGACTGGGTCAGTGCACAGAAAAGTTCTAGAAGGTAAGAGAGCAGTTTGCTCTTCCAGGAAATGAGGGTTCAGGGTCATTGCTCAGTCACAAACACCTCTAATGAGAGAGCAGCCTGCACACAAGGCCCAGGTCAGTCACAGCCACGCTGGCCTCTGGTCTAGCCTTGGAACCATTTCTAGCTTCTACTGTGGGTCAGTGGGGCCTATCGGACTTGATCCCCAGTCCCCTCCTCTCTGTCCGCCCCGGGGAAAGCAGCCCTTCCCTGGGCCCAGAGCCTGAGTCCCAGGAATGTCTGTGCTGAGGCCCTGCCCCCAGTGCCCATCTGGAGAGCCGGGCCGAGCCCTGGAGGCACCTGCCCCACTCTGGTTTCCACTCTTTTCAAGTTTTTTTTTTTCTAAGATTTGTTTATTATGTATACATTGTTCTGCCTACATGTACACCTTAATGCCAGAAGTGGGCACCAGATCTCACTATAGACGGTTGTGAGGCACCATGTGATTGCTGGGAATCGAACACAGGACCTTTGGAAGAGCAGTTGGTGCTCTTAACCTCTGAGCCATCTCTCCAGCCCTCTTTTAAAGTTTTAATACGAAATATCTGATATATTAAACATGCCTCCCTTCATAGTCTCCTTTCTCTCTCTCTCCTTGCCACT
This sequence comes from Pachyuromys duprasi, assembly GCA_028658305.1. Lineage (NCBI taxonomy): Eukaryota > Metazoa > Chordata > Mammalia > Rodentia > Muridae > Pachyuromys > Pachyuromys duprasi. The sequence goes on along the minus strand of CM053749.1, from coordinate 51,181,564 downwards.
GCCCTTTTAGTCCCCTCTTTCCCCTAGAAAATTTTACTCTACTGCTGTGTGTATATATGTGTTTATGTATGTACATGTGCATGTATATGTACATCTATGTGCACATGTGTATATGTGTATATGTGCATGCATGTGTGCATGTGTGTAGTTCAGAAAGAAGGCAATTTTGGTTGTAGTTCCTTAGTTCCCATCCACCATGTTTTTCTGAGTCCAGAGCAAGAGGCTGTCTCTGACTTCTCAGTGATGGGATTAAATATCTGAGCCAGGCTAGACAGTGGTAGTGCATGCCTTTAATCCCAGCACTTGGGAGTCAGAGGCAGGTGGATCTCTGTGAGTTCAAGACCACCTGGTTTACAGAGGAGTTCTAGGACAGCCAGGGCTACACAGAGAGACCCTGTCTCAACAAACAAACAAAAGGTTGGTGCTACCACATCTTGCTTTTCTTTTAACCATGGCTCTGGACACCAAACCCAGAGACCTGTGCTTTACTGAGTTATCTGCCCTGCCCTACATTCCCTTTCTTTGTGCGGTCAGGTGGGGAAGGTTGTGTACATAGGGGGCATTGAGGCCTGAGTAGGCAGCCCCTTCACTCTCTGTATTATTCATTTGGGAAAAGGTCTTTCATGGAGCCTCGAGTTAGCCTGGTGGCCAGCAAGCTCCTGTCTCTATGGCCCCCTGGCAGCGGGTTACAAGTACATGTAAACTTCCATCCCTGGCATTTCATCTAGGCGTTGGGGATTTGAACTCAGGTCCTTGTGCTTTCTTACTTACTGAGCCATTTCTCCAGCCCTTGGCTTTTACTTTCCTGTTATACACATATGTGTGATTTTATATATTTATTTAAAATCTTTCTTCGGGAAATAATTAGTGAATGAGACCTCATGAAATTAAAGTTTCCATATCACACAGGAAGTAGTTAGTCAGTGAAGAGGCAGCCTATAGAGTGGAAAAAAATATTTACAAGCTATCTGTCTGACAGCAGTTTAATATCTAGAATTTACAAAGAACTCAAGAAACAAACAACCAGATGAGTGAAATGGCTCAGTGGCTCAGGGGTGGAAAATGTTTGCTGTGTAAGCCCTATTCACTGAGTCTGAGCTCTGACATCCAGAGCAAGGAGACAGCTCAAAAGCTGTCCTCTGATTTCTGTATGCATGCTGTGGCACACATGCACTCATCACGAGTCCATCTCTCTGTTTTTCTTCTTGTGTACATACTAATAATAAATAAAATGAAATTTTAAACAAATTAAACAAGGAGTCAAACAACCAATCAATAAATGGACTAACAAAGTGAGCTGGGCCTTTAACCCTCCCCACTTTAAAGGTGAAGATGTTTGGGCTCCCAATGATGGGACACCCCTCCAAAGCCACCCAGCTGATGATATGCAGAACTGGAATTGGGGACTCAGGAGCCCCCTGAGATTCTGGGCCTCATGGAACTGGCTGTTGCCTTGGTGATGAGGTGCCCAGCAGGGCTGACCTGGCCAGGCTCTGAGCCAGAATTCGTCAGCATTGGGAACAAAGGCTTGCAATATATTTCTTTTAAAATCCAAATACCTGATTCCTGGGTTATCCTGAATAGAAGCTGACAAAAATCTACATTAACCAGCCATTTTTCCCATTCATCTGATAGTTTTGGGTCTTTGAAATAGTATAATGTTCTTAGTCACAGCCCAGATCTGCTCACCAAGAAGACTCGGGGATGTCCAATGGAGGTGGTAGGCTCCCCTCCGCCAGATGGCTCCGAGGACCTCCGGGGGAGCTTCATAAAGAGGCGGCAGTCTCAGGTCTGCTGGGGGGGGAGGCAGCTTTTTCCGTCAGCTCACATGTGCGTGTCACTCTGCAGGAATGTGGCCGTGCTGCCTGAGCTGTTTTATAACCTGTGTTTCCTACATCACGCTACGTCAGGGTCATCTTCCAGCCATGCCAGCCAGTTGGCGGTGAATTGTTTTACATATCTTTGCTATCCCAATGCCTGTGATGATGATGCTAAATGTAGGACACCATCATAGCAAAAAACACTTAGAAACCACAAGCCTTGTCTTCTTGCTTCCTCCATGTGACGACCCTATAAAGCACTGCCTTTAAGTTCCAGATCCTTCTGCTTCTCTCTATATATGTGCATACATTTTCTTCTTTCCTTTTTGTTTTTGAGTACTATGTCTCCAGGACAGTCTCAGATCACTGGATTCAGGTGATCCTCCTGCCTCAGCCACCCCCCCCCCCACGTGCCAGAACCACAGGTGTGTACCATCACACGTCTTTTCCATCGAGGAGTTTAACATTCATACTGTTAGTGGCCATGCTGGAGGTGGTGCTTACGTCGCTTCAGGGCCACATCTCTCTAAGACCGGTGCTCTTGACCTGCCTTTGGCCTTTGCCAGTGAGGATACCAGGCTATGAAGCAAAAGTCTCTGATTTCTCATTGCACTTGCCCCAGGCTTCCTGCAGGAAAAGGCTATGAAGCTTTAACCAGCTTCTTCTGGAGGCCCCTGCGCCTCACAGCATTCCCATGTACCTGCAGCAGGGCCCAGCCTGAGCCACCTCAGTGTTCCCGTGGCTGAAAAAATGATGGGACCCACCTGGAGAGCCGCAATTAGGAACAACCCTGACCAACCCCACATTTATTCAGCTGAGCTCAGGTTCTCCAGCAAGAGACTTTCCTAGCCACAATTTTTCTTTTCCTGGCTTCTTAGAAACTCTAGCAGCCAAATTACAGGGCTGCAAGGGTCTCGGAGGTGGAGGCTTTTCGTCGGGAGCAAAGGATATTTCATTGAACATCTTCTTTGGATAGAGCGCTTCACCTGCTCTCACTGTGTAGCTTTCAGAGCCCTGTGATGTTAGTGATACAGTCCAGGAAAACATCAAGTCTGGCCCAGGATGAAGTTCAGTTGTTGGAATGCTTACCTCGAATGCATAAAGCACAGGATCCCCTCCTCAGCACCACAAAAAGCAGCTGTAATCTCAGAGGTGAAGGCAGGGGGATTGGAAACTGAAGGTCATCTTCAGCGACATAGAGTTTGAGGTCAGCCTGATACCCTGTCCAAAACAACAACAACAAAAAGAGGGAAATGCAGTGGTTTTCACTGAGCTGTGTCGTCCTTTGGCTGTATTAGGATTTGAACCCATTCCTACTGAGTCCTAGTCCTTTACTCGAGCCCCACAGTCTCCTTGTCATCTGTCCTTGAGGAAAGCCCCTCTTCTCCAGGGGCAGGAGGCGTTGGGCAGCAGATGCTGCTGGGTTTGCTGGCCAGTTCTGACACCCTGTGGCTTGCTGGCCGGAGGGCAGAGACACCTGACTTTCCATTGGTGAACGAGTCTCCCCTGGGCCTCTCTGCCCACCCAGGCACTTGTGATCACATCCCGTGGTTTGAGAAAAGTTTTTTCCTGAGTGGGCAGGAATGAGATCCCATCCCCTAAGGATGACCCCAGTCCCTGGATGTCTGCATTATGGCTGCAAGGTTTTAAGGACGGAGCCAAGATTTGATGCCTGGGCATTGCAGCCGGGAGAGCAGCAGACACAGAGTGGGCTGGCATGTGGGGAGTGAGGTGGGGAGTAGCCGGGCTGACTTAGGGTACCCTGATTTGCAACAAAATGGAAAGATGGAGATAATTCCTTTGTGAGAAATAGGATGGTCTAAGAACACAGATAAGTTTTCTGCCTTCATCTTTGCAGGCTGGAGGCCATGAGTGTGACTTTGCCTGCTCAGGAGTGGGGAGCACAGGGGTAGGAGGGGGGGTGCGCAGAGCCCAGAGAAGGAGGAGTGGGTCAGAGGCCAGCCATCCATTAGTGTAGAGACGCCTCCTGAGCCTCACGGCTGCGCTATGATCTCTTTTCCGCCTGGCTGGTGTCAGGGCTACTTGCTTTCGGCAGGGCAGGGGATGAAGGGGACAGGGCAGGCTCTGGATCCTGACGGATGGTCATTGGCAGCCTCCCTAGTGTCATTTTGAGATTTGCAGTGTGAGGCTTTCTAGGCAAGAGGAACGCAGAATTTATCAGGGTAGTGGAGACGAGCTTTTGGAGGAGGACATTTAACATGTCGGGAGAGGGGACCAAAGGCCCCTCTGATTTATCCCAAGGGGCAGGCACCTGTCTGGGCTGCCACATTGGCATTGGCATTCTGCACTGCTGCAGTCAAGGGAACTTTTGGAGATTAGGAGATGTGGATTTATTGATTCAATATAGGGAGATTAGAAAGCAATCAACATAAACCCAGCCCCTGGTGGGATAACTAGGAGGTGGCTCCTCCTTTCAACTCATGCTGATCAGACCCCAGCACAGAAAGGGGTCTGGGGATGGTGAGCCAGCTGAGACAGGGGCAGGGAAGGGGCAAGGGTGGCTAGACTAGACAGTAACCTTGGTGCTGGCCTCCTGTGTGCAAACTTGGCTTCTCTGTTTTATTCAGAAAAATAACAGAAGTGTGTGTATGTCCTATAAATAGAAGATAGAGGTCTCTCCGCACCCACACGCTGGGAGAGATGTGAGGTGTGTGCACAATCAGTCCCGGCTTCTGCTGCTCCCGGTTCTGAAAGTGCCTTTTCATGGGCGGCTCAGGATGTTATTCGTCCTCAGTTGCAGTGTGAGCTATTGACTAGCCTTCAATGCCTGCCTTGTGTTGCCTCCCTGGGCAGACAAGTGCCAGTGCTGGCGGGGAGGCCCAGACAGAGGCCCAGTCACACTCAGGATGTCACGGGTGCCCCCCATCACTGATGCCAGCAGACTGGTGTTCCTGTGTTGCAGTTCACAGAGCTCCACGTGCTGTGTGCTCGTCATACTCACCACGGGATGAGGGGTGTTTTCTGTCCCGTGAGACAGGTGTTCTTAAGGTTTGGGGTGAGCGGGGGCAGAGGCTGGCTATAGAATCAGTTCAGTAGTTGACAAAGATGGCTGGAGAATCCCTCTCAATGCGGGCAGCGCTCCATGTACTGGGAACAGAAATGGAGGCAGGGGATGGAAATGCCTGCCCCTGAGTGTTCTGCTGGTGTGGGCAAGGGCAAGGATGTATGGAAAGGTAAATAAGGGTGTTTTTTTTTTTTTTTTTTTAAGGCCAGAGAATATGAAGAGACTGTTTCTGGGTGGTAGTTACAGAAGCGCAGCTTTGGAGCAGTGACATCTGTTGGGATCCCAAATGCATGGGTCTACACTTTCGCTCTCTCATCCAGGACCCATGACAGGCATCATCAGCCCTCACGCACCGTGTTCTAGTTAACATTAACTGTCAACCTGATGAAGCCTAGAATTACTTGAAAAAAGGACTCTCAATTGAGTAATTATGTTTATCAGGTTCATCTCTGGGGGACCGCCTTGGTTGTTAATGGATACCGGACTTAGTCCACTGCGGGCATTACCATTCCCTGAGTAGGTGGTCCTGGCCTGCATATGGAATCTTGCTGAGTAAGTCAGCAAGCAGCATGTCTTCAGGAATCTATCCTCCTTTTGTTCCTGCCGTGACTTTCCTCAATGATAGGTTGTGCCCTGGAAATGTAAACAAAATTATCCCCTTTCTCCTCAGGGAACCTTTGGTTAGAGTGTTTTATTATAGTAACAGGAAAGCAAACTAGGACATATGCTTTTCCCAGTTTCTCTGCATGGATTCCAAGCAGTCATTATACCCCAGCCCCTTTGTTGAGGTAGGAGAACCTTTCCCAGGTCCAGAAAGCAGTACTGGTGGGATAGCTTAGTTGGTAGGGTGTCTGCCTAGCATACTAGAAGCCCTGTGTTCAACCCCAGTCGCTGCCTAAATCAACACAGGCCTGTAGTAGTCTCAGTCACCATGGAAACAGAAACAGAAGCAGGAGGATCTTTCGTCTGAGGTCCAGAAAACAATGTCTGAATGCTGCCTCTGATGCCAATGCAAATTGGTTGAGAAGGAAGAACTCATCAGAAGGGACACAGAAAGGAGGAGGCTGCCAAAGTTGGCTCAGTCCCCATGGCCAACCCAGGCCAGAGCAGGATTCCTGGGTAGAGAGGAGGGGCCCTTTGCTGCAAGGTCTGTTTCTTTGTCTCTCTTTGTCTCTGTGTCTCTCTCTGTGTCTCTTGTCTCTTGTTTCTCTCACTCTCTCGCTCTCTCACTCCCCCCTCACTGCCCCAGCTTCATATATCTTGAACTCACCAACCTTGAACTCACTGTGTAGTAGGGTGACTTTGAACTTCCAATGCTTCTGCCTCTGCTTCTCAAATGCCGGGATCAGTCTGTGTAGTGCTAGGCATTGAGCCTGGTGTTTCATACAAACTAGGTCATATCCACAGTCCAAGGTCAGTGTCTCTTAAGATACCTGGTGGCAACCTAGAAGAGTCAGAATAAACCCATATAAATGGGAAGGATGCAAAGTGGTAGGTACCAGGCCTCTTGGCAGACCTGACCTTGAGCTAGAGAAGCAGTCTCCCACATTGGGGTCATGAGGAGCTCTGCTCAGTAGCTGGCTGTGTTAGAGAGGACTCACCTCCGGTCCTTCCAAAGCCTGAGGTTTGTGCTGATGATGGTACTGTGCACCGTGGCTACTGCAGAAAGACACAGCAGGCGGCAGAGATTAGCCATTCCTGAGAGCCTTTACTGGAAACATTTCTGTCACGTTCTTACAGGACTCTAACACCCCACATAAGCTGTAAAGCGCCTTCCAACGTTTCCATCTGGCCACCGCCTGAGCTTCTCCCACCTGGCTCCTCAAGTGCCTTCTGCCACACCTGGCCTTCACATCCCAGTGCTCATCTGCTTCCACTGTCCATGCTCTGCCCACCCCAAGTCTAGTGTACTCTACCAAGGCCTTCCCGGGTCCCCCACTTGCTGCTCCCTGTCTTGTTCAGTGTGCCCCAGTCATCCTGAGGGGATCTCCCTTAAGCCACGGCAGGGGCATGGACTGATTGGACCCCAGTTGCAGGTGTGGATCACAACTTCTGGCTACCTCTCTGCCCCTCCATTGAGTAGCCTCCTACACTCTGAAGCAGGAGGAAGCTCCCTAACTCTGGAACCTGGCTCCTCTCTCTGCTTCTTAGCATGCAGGGAGAGGGGACAGAGGGAAGAAGCCAGCTGACTTATTTACATGTGTCTCCCTCTGAAATGATCCTGGGGCATCTCCTTATTTCATTATTAATGCCCTGACGGTGCCTGATATGTTAACCTCTGTCACTCCAAATGGAGTCCCCCTAATAACCATGGTGGCAGGATTGATTTTCCCTTGGTCATCTTAGAAGCATATGTCTTTGGTTCCTGTGCTCCCTGAGAGTCCCCAGGAAGTCACTAAAGTGACTGGGGAAGAGTTGCCCTCATATGCCAACAGCTTCCTTCTGGCTGCTTTTCTGTCTTCTTAATGGAAGTGTCAGAGATGAGGAGATACCATTGTTTGGGAGTCAGTCTCTGAAATGGAGCTGTAGGGCTCTCTGTCCCACCACTGGTTGCTTACAGCATGTCGGAAAGAAAAAGGAAGCATGCTGGGAAGATAGCAGGGTGGGCAAGGTGACCACACTGGTACACCGGGTCTCTGCTGTCACTGTGTGGGGCCCAATAGGGATGTTTTCGATGGTCCTGGCCTTTGTTAAGCCCTGCTGGGTAATAGATGGTGCTTGACTGGACAGAGTTAAAGACAAAGGGCAGGCTGAGGAAGAGATGGGGCAGGAATGAGCAGGCTAGCCTCATAAAAAGGGCTGTTTCTGTGTGCATGCGTGCGTGCACTCTTAGTCACTAAGATATCTGTCCAGCTTCTTGGTTGACTGACTGACTGACTGACTGACTGACTGACTGACCGACTGACTGACTGACTGGTTGATGTCAGTATTAGTGATGGAACTCAGGGCTTTGTACACACTGTGCAGTTGCAGTAGTATTGAGCCATACCCACAGCCCACAGGATACATCTCAGACTTGGCCAGGTTCTGAGAAAGCTTCTGTGTGTTAGGGGTTCTGAGAGGCATTGTCATTCTTCCCTAGTGTTGGACATCCTCCAATTCCTACCCCCACCAGAACTGGGCATGGCCCTGGATAAGGACTTGATGTTTTAAGTCTCAGACTGTCAGTTTAAATACCATTTCCCTATTCCATCCATCTCTTCTAGTGTGTTCACTCTCTCAGATAACCATCAACCTCTCTGCCATGGTCAGTCTCCAGTGATCCCTGCCAGTAAGAGGTAAACTGTGGTGTTCAGACCCTACTCAGCAAGAAGAACTTTAGTGAAGGTGCTGCTGCTATCCTGGAATGATAGGGTTTCTCTGTGTAGCTCTGGCTAGCCTGGAATGACAGGGTTTCTCTGTGTAGCCCTGGCTGTCCTGGAACTTTCTCTGAGTTCTACTTGACTCTGCCTCCCAAGTACTAGGATTAAGGCATGTACCACCATACATGGCTCAGGGAAGACTTCTAAAGAGCTTGCCTATGACGGCTATCATCCAAGTAGCCATCCTTCTAGTTGCATGGGGGCCAATCTCCTCTTGTCTTGTGGCCCACTCCTTTGACAGTCAAAGCCTACTGAATTTAAAGCTGCCATCTCGGGTCCTTTGGAGAAAGAAGCTGAAGGTAACAGGGCCTGCCCAAGTGTGTCTCAGCCACACAGGAAACAGGGACACACATTCTCTGCAGTGGACATTCAAGGCTAGCCTGCCTTCCTTCATTCTCTCTGTCTCACTCATTCCTCCCAGAGAGGCCTGATCAGCCCAGACCTCCGCAGAGAAGACGTTCATGTCCCTCCTGGCTCTCCAACTCTCCCTAGCACTGGGTGCCCTATCCTGAATCTACTTGCATCTCCTAGTGGAGAATGAAGCGGTGGAATGGACGCTGACAGTGACGCCAGCCTCCAGGGGGTGCTTCCACTCCCTGGGGGTTCACATTCGGTGTGGACTCCAGGTTGCTGAGTCTGTGCTACTAACTGGGGAGGGGAGAGGATGGGACCAGGAGAGTAGCTGAATTTGGACTCTGCCAATGTAGAGGAGCAGTGGATTCACCCTTCCTTCCCCCAAGGCATCTGTAGATGCCCTTGATCTCCAGCTAAATCTGCACTTAGCTTGGTGATTTCCAGAATGTATGTAGAAAGTACAGCCTCATTAGTCATTAATTTAGACCCCATGGTTACGCGGAATTTGTGATGATTTGCTTGTCGCTGAGGGAGCTGCTGAAAGAATTTAACAAGGAAATGACTGAGGTGGGAAGTAGAGCTGTTAGGCTTCTAGGAGAAAGGAGCCGCAAGGAGTGTTCTATCTGGAGATGTGTGCAAATGCACGCCATTCTTGTTTGTCCTCTGAGGAGGATAAATGGGCCTCATCTGAGAACTCAGGGCCCGTGGGCTACATAACCAACCATTCCAAATCTGGGGACTGATTTCAATGTCAAACTGTTTTCTAGAACACCCTCGGCCCTGCTTAATGGAAAGTGTATTTCTTTTAGTGTCAATAGTTGAAAAGAAAAGCTACTCTAGATTCATTAAAACTTTTAAATGAATCACAATAGCACCTCTTCCATGAGTCATGGGTTTGAGTCAGTTCACACAGGACACTGGGACTCATAAGGTCCAGCTCCATGGAAAGTGTCCTCACTGCCCTCTGTCTCCAAGTTGGGGACATTGAGTATTTAGTGCAGCGACACAGGACCTTGTTCCTGCACTAAATACTGACTGTACATTGGTACCTAGGGTCCTTGCCAACCTGGGCATGCTGCTTCCTTAAAGCAAGCACGTTATCTGACTGTCTTGGCCCCTCATCTCACAGCAGGAGTGATATTCGGTGACACCAGGGCTCTGATACTCTTTACAAGGAAAGAGAAGCAGGGGCCCAGTGTTCCAAGCGGCTGGTGCCCGGAGTGCTCAGAAGGGCTCGCTCAGCTCAGCTCCTCTGTGGGCCACACAGCTAGTTTGCTTCTCTCCCTTGGCATAGGAGGTGACAGGATAACACAGCCTCACCAGAAAGGAAGAGGAGGGAGAGGGAAGAGCCTTGACTCTACAATGACCTGATCTAGGTTTCTGGATCAAGGATAGACGTGGGGTTGGAGGGGGTGTGCTGGATGCGGTGAAACTTTAGTGAATGCATTGCATGTGGGAGATCTTAGAGCCATGACTCAGACTGTTCAGTTACTGTTCTGTTGCCCTGTTGGTCAGTGATGTAAGTGTAAAACATTCAGTGTTCTTTGCTGTGTGGCAGTTGTGGGAAAGCCGGTGTGTTTCGTGCCTATTCCTTCACTTTGAGGGGGAACCAAATCTTACCACCAAACAGCCGACGTCTGAGTAAGCCCCTCTCTTCTCTGTTCTCACACAGGGCCGGATGGCGCCGTCCACAGTGGGCCTCCTTGTTGTGTCCCTTCTGCAAGCCGCCCTCGCTCTGAACCCTGAGGACCCCAATGTGTGTAGCCACTGGGAGAGGTAAGGTGGGCAATTCAGAGCTTCCACTCCCTGGGGGTTCACATTCGGTGTGGCACTCTAGAGAAATGCCAGAGTTGGGAAATGCGGCTGCTGGCTGTGGAGGACTGGATGTCTAACACAGTGAGGCAAGACAGGGCAGCTCAAAATGAAATTTAGGGTAAAGCAAGGTGGCTTCCTGAGACCCACGGGGGAGCATGTTAACTTCCAGTGACAGCGTCCTGTTGGGCTGTCTATCCTGCCCTTCCTCCTGTGTATCCCCTCCCTGTCCTAGAGACTTTTCTCATTTCTATGACAAAATATCTAACAAATACAGCTCAAGAAAGGAAGGGTCATTTTGGCTCACATGAGGGTACAGTGTATCACAGCAAGAAGTGCATGGTTTTGTAGGAGTGTGAGGCAGCTGGTCACATGCAGGAAGCAGAAAGATAAACAACTGCTTGTCTTCCTTCCTAGTCAGTCCAAGACCCCAGCCCATGGAACCACGTGGCCCACTTTGAGGCAGAATCTTCCAACCTCAGTTAACCCAGTCTAGAACCCTCCCACAGAGGTTTGCCTTTTAGGTGAGTCTAGATCCAGTCAAGTTGACAGTATCAGCTCCCACACACCCACTTGCAGAGGAGGGAGTAGAGGACTGGGAAGTTCTGCCTCTGTGTACAGCTAGGTGGTATGGCATGAGTGAGGAGGTATAGATTCTGGTCTTGGACTCTGGGATGTCCGTCATAGTCTCCAAGAACTGGCAGCAATGGCAGAGAGGTTGAGTGCCATGGGGAGGATGAGCAGGTCTCTTCTGCCTTTGGTCTGATCAGGGCAGGAGGCTAGCTCACACAGAGGGGCAGGGCCACAGCAGAGAGCCTACCGCATACTGGCTGCAGCAGCAATCCTACTGTCTAGGCTAGGTCCCTGCAGATGGTCTGACTTTGAAGCACAAGGTTAAAGTATTGATTTTGGTGAGCAGAAAGACAGTGACCAGAGACCCAATCAGGAAAAACCAAATTAAACCTTGGAATTGATTGGCCATGCTGACCAGGATGACTCTGCCACTTAGACACTAATAAATCAAATGAATAAAATTAAGATGAAGACCCGACGGGGGAAATGGATGGTGGAGGAGGGAAAGTAAGATGGGCCCATGAGGATGGATGGCCAGCCCCTGGGCAGGGAGAAACATCAAGACCACGCACAGGGCTAGCCTAGACACTGAGGGCCAGGAAGACTGGCTGGAGGCAGAGGGACAGTGCCCACTCCAGTGTTCTGCCTGGTGACTGGACAGTCTGTGTAGAGTTGTGATGACATCAAGGCTGAAGCAAAGGGTATTTCTGTGGTGTCCTGGGAGGACTCTAAAAGAAAACAAAAACCTGTGATAACTTCAGGGTGTCCCAACCTGGGTTTTCTATTTGCCAGCTGTGCTTCTTGGGGTCTCCAATCTACCGTGAGCCCACAGCCAGCTCCATCCATGCAGGAAAGTAAATATCCTCACCTCAAAGGCTTGTGGGAAGAGCAAGGGAGCCAGTGTCACTAAGTGTGTTTTGCAGTCACTGTCTTCATGTTGGCAGCTCTGGCTCAGGACACACAGTACAAATGCCAGCTTTGGAGCCCAGCCCAGAGACTTGGAATCAGTCTTACATTTTTTACATTTTCCCTTTTTTCCTGGTTGGTGAATCTAAGCCTTTGTTTCACCGCATTCAGGGAGCCTCGCTGATAGATAAGGGCTCCTTATTAGTCTCTGGTTCGGGGCCTCCTTGCTCAGGTAAGCCTGTCTGTCATCCACCCAGGTAAGGCTGATGTAGCAGCCAGGTTCTAGGGTTCCCGCTGCCTCTCTGGTCATCTGTGCCGTCTTCCAGGGCTCCAGTCTAGGTCTCTCTCACCCTTATGATAGTATTCATAATGGATCTACCCAAATTTAAAAATCAAACTCTACTTGTCTTACCCGCCCATCATGAGCAAGTTTGGAATGTGAAAAGACTGGGAGTGAACTGGCCACTGGCGGCCGCAGCTCTTGGCTCAGGCCGAGGCCAGCGTGAGAGGACAGGGAACCACCCAGCAGTGAAGCTCCCTTCCGGCTAAGCTCGCCTGACACTCTTTAGAAGGCTCTAGTCTGTGCCTTTCCACAAACACAGCCTCGTCCTCAGAGAGCACTCGGGGAAACTTTCCTGGCTTGATTAGCGCTTGGGAGGGCTTTTCATTGATTATGTCCCCCTACCACAAAAACCAGGGTAGTGCCCCGCCCCCAGCTGGTAAAGCCTGGCGCTATAAGATGGATCAGCCCTAATTAGCATGTTGGCAAGTGAGCAGTGTTAAACCACCCGGCCATGAAAGCAGGGCACACATTTCGGGTTGGAGACTTGGCGCTTGTACAAGACCCTCTAGCTGGACTCGCTCGGCTTAGGGGGTCCTACAGAGCGAGGTGCAGGCCCGTGACATTAATTCCCCCTACCTTAGGGGCTGGTTCTTTTGCTTCAGCCAGTGCTAGAATACTGAACTCCCAAGTGCTCCACAAGGGTGGACATTTATCCCTGCCCCCAACAAAGTAAAGAGAAAGAATGGTTCCATGCCTAGCACTGGGGGAAAATCATTGCCTGTCATACTGATGAAGGCTAACATCTATTAAACACTTACTATGTACTCAGTAAGCATTTTAAGTGTTTCTTTCTTTTCTCTCCACCACGAGAGGCACATACGACTGTTGCTGTCCTTTAATTCTCATAGTAATCCATGAAGTCCCTCATATTCGTCATAAGATCATCAAGTGAGGACATGGAGGCTTATGGGAGTTCAATGACATGTTTAAGGACACACGAGTGAGCGATGGGTTCCACACAGGCCTCCAGGCCCAGATCCCAGCTCGTTCATTCCCCTTCTGAGAGACAGCCTTGCAAAATACAGCATGGCAGCGTGGTGCTGTGCAAGTTCAGCTGAAGTCCTGTGGGAAGCAGTGGGGGGTGCTGACCCACCTCTGTGTCCTAAGGCCTGGTGATCCAAGGGGGTTTGGTCCATGTCTACATTTACTTGTATGTCTGGGCACATCTCCCAGGAACCTGCACTGAGAGTTATCTTCATCATCTTCTGTGTCAGACAGAACTCCCCACTTGTCTGGGTCGCTGAGCACTGTGGACCGTTTCTGTCCTTCTTGCAGGACTCTACACCTTTTACCTTGCCGGCATCAGGGAGCAGACTGAGGCCTCACACGCCTTAGCCCCCTTGCAAATGAACTAACAGTTTCCTCAGGCAAAGCAGATGGGCTTTTACCGCCTAGGCCTGGCCATCTGGCCCAGGTCAGTGAGCCTTCTGGGGAAAACATGGAAGAGCAGTCTATGTGGCAATTAATTCCTGACACGCTCTCCAGCCTGCCCAGGAGGTGTGTGCCACGCGTCAGCAGCCAGGCGTCAGCTGCCTCACATCACCTGGCCAGGGTGACAAAGCTGTCCCGGTGAAGCCCAGAACAGCTTTCCCGTGGCTTCCACCTGCTGGTCTAGGTTACAGCGAATAGGCAGGATGCAAACGATTTCTTCCATCGGGAGGTCTGGAGACACATCCACTATGAAACACCAGCTATGCCAGAGATGGACTAGACCAGAAGGCCGCTGGGAGAACTAGCGAAGCTGTGCATGTTGCCGTTTCCTTCTCTGCAAAGTGAGATTAATTCTTCTACCTACTTTATAAGAGTGTCTAGGTGGTCAAGTGTTGGCCTAGAAAGCATGAGGACCAGAGTTTGATCTCCCAGAACCCACATTAAACAAGCAAGCAAGCTGGGCATGGCCATGAGCCCTTGTGACGCCAGAATTGGGGAGACAGGAGCAGGTGGATCCCTGGAGCTGGCCGCAGCCACCTTAGTCTATGTGGCAGGTTCCAGCCAGCAAGAGTCCCTGTCTCGTAAAGCAAGGTGGTGGCACCGGAGGTCCGCAGGCCTCCACACGCATGCACACAAACACCTTCATATGCATGCGCCCCTGTACACAAACACACACAAGACAGTGGGACTTAAAAGGAATTAAAGGGTTTAAGAAGGGGCACTCAGTTAACACGGGCGGCTGTGGCCCCGCCCAGCGTCAGTTTCTTCATGCATGTGATAAGGCCACTTACTGAGAGTTGCTTTAAAGACCATCTCCCATACACACTTTTTAAAGACTATAAAGACCAGGTGTGGTGGCACACACCTTTAATCCCAGCACTTGGCAGGCAGATCTCTGAGTTCAAGGCCACCCTGGTTTACATGGGTTTCACACAGCCAAGGCTACACAGAGAAACCCTGTCTCAAAAAACAAAACACCATAAATATCCAAACAAACATAACATTATCATTATTTTAGAGAAAGGGTCTTGTACGTTGCCCAGGCTCCTCTTGAGCTCCTGGGCTCAATAAATCTTCTATGTCTGAGGCTAAATGGTATGTACCAACATATCTGGATGATATAAAAGATTTCTGACTTCTTGAATCTACCTTCTAGAACCATATGGAATAAACCGAACCTTCCTCTACTGTCTGATAAATAAAGTACAATTTAAAAAAATTACCTGGGTTAAGAGTTAGTAAGGGCATGGTAGCACATGTCTATAATCCCAGCTCTTGGGGAGGCAGAGAGTTTGAGGCCAGCCTGGTCTACAAAGCGAGTGTAGGACAGCAAGGATATACAGAGAAAACCTGTCTAAAAGAAAAAAAAGTAAGGATTTAGTCCGTTTTTTTTTCCCTATCATAGTAATAAAATATTCAGACAAAAGCAGCTTATGGAAGGAACGATTTATATTGGCTCACAGCCCGCCATAGTGGGGAAGTCACAGCAGGAGCTGGTCACATCCTATCCATAGGCAGCAGAAGGAAAGACCACTGCTGCTGAGCTCATGCTTTCCTTTTTATACGGTTCAGGATCCCAGCCCAGGGAACTGTCCTACCCACACCGGGCAGGTCTTCCCCCTCATTTCACCCGATCCGGATAACTGTGTGCTCAGCACAGATGTGTCGAGATCCAGGAGTCGGGGAGCTGGGAGGAGAGGTCAGAGCTGGATCCCGGTCTTGGGACTGTGGGCTGGGCAAGTCTGAGAAGGGAGGTATGTCGTGGGATGGGCTTGGCCTTGGCTGACCATGGCTTCCATCTCTCGTCTGGCCCTCAGCTATGCCGTGACAGTGCAGGAGTCTTACGCACACCCCTTTGACCAGATCTACTACACACGATGCGCAGACATCCTCAACTGGTTCAAGTGCACCCGGCACCGGTAAGCACGCCCCAGGCCTGGGTGGACGATGGGCGGCCAAGAGACCCATGGGGCAGGTGTCGTGTGCACTGCCCATGCTGCATGCCGGGAGCTGTCCAATGCTGGTGCCCTGAGACCCTTAGATGCATTCTTCTGGCTGGAAGTGGCAGACTCCATTACCTGTTGGCAGGAAACCCTCAACCTGCAACAGGGAAAGCTGATGGATGTGCACCCCACCTTCCTCACCAAGAGGGAAGGGCGCAACTCTGGGGCATTTCTGGTCTCTGCCTCATTGATCCAACTGGATAGAGCCCCAGTCAGGCGCAGCTGTCGCCCACCTGGTCATAGCGCACCCTGCTTTGTTAGACTTGCCTGCCTGTGGCCCTAAGCAGGGGCAGAGGCAGCAGCTGGCACTGGTCTTGCCCTGAGCCCTGCTGACTCTGTTCTGGTGGGTCCCGGGAGGCTGATGACCTGGAGTGTGGCATGCTGACAGCGGCACCAGGAGTCTGCAGCCTGGAGCAGCTTGGTCCAGCATCCTCCCCGGAGCAGCCTCACCCCAGAGCAGCCTCACCCCAGACTCCACCTGCTTCCTACTCTGGAAGGACACAAGGCTGGAGGGCCTGGGAGCAGTGGTGGCCTCTCTCCCGTGAGGAGCAGTGTGAGGGGTTCCTCCCCATCGGAAGGCTTGGGAGTCATTTCATGTGGCAGGGAGAATGGTTCAGTGTCTTCTGTGTCAACTCTGAATCTTTCTTTATCTAAGAGCTAAACATACACACACACACACACACACACACACACACACACGCCCTTCCCTACCAGGGAGGGACTGCCTTCCTGTGGGGCAGGGGGAGTAGCTTACCCACTACAGGCTTTTGACAAAGTAGAATGACCTTAGCTTAATGCATTCCCAAATATCACAGATTTCCCATGAGGCTCTCATTGTCGTTTGTCAAGAGGTGAGAATTTTAAAGATTTGGGAGGGTTGTCCAGGCTGCAGCTGAAGAAATAGCCTCCCAGCCTGGCCTGGGCTTCCACTGAAGCAGGCTGAAAGGACTCCAACCCTGTGTTTTCCACAGAGGAGGAGAGAAGGGTAGCCCTCTAGGTGTGGAGGGGAAGTAGAAGGAGTTCTGCTTCCAAGGTCCTGGTCACTTCACTGACCGTGACAGGGCTTTCCTTATCAATGCCCCGTTGTGATCCCTCCCAAGGACTCAGTCCACACATCCGTCCCCCTTACTCTTCCAGAAATGCTCTGAAAAACCAGAAAGCCACCAGAGAGAACTGGCACCCGGCATTAGGCCGGGGCCTGGTGGCTTTGCAATGTGAGTGAACTGGGTTTGAATCTTGCTTCTGGCAGTCCTTTCTCAGAACAATGTATTTTTTATTAGCCTTTATGAATTGTACAAAATAACAGGTCGTATTATGACATTTTCATATAGGAGTATAATCTCCCTTGATCATAGTGCCCCCCTCTCGTTTCCCTTTCTTGTCTGACCCTGACATTTATTAGCTGTGTGACCGGAAGCAAGTCGTTAACCTATCTGAGTATCAGTTTCTCATCCATAAAATAATGGGTGGTGGGTGGGTAGAGAACATAAAATAAGAATGAAAGCTCTAAAAGACAAATGAAAGAAATGGGATTAATGGAGCATGCTGATGGGTGTGATGACAGTCCCTGACTCAGGAGGCTGCTGGGAGAATCTCACCATAAATCTCTGGCCCATACCCAAGTCTCAAAAATTGTGTCTCCATAAGGACTAGAACCCGGGTCTCTCTCTGGCTCTCAGTATCCAATGGAACTCCAGCTCCTGCCTTTGCAGCCTGAGGGCAGGGTTAGAGCCTCCCAGGGAACGACACGCCCCTTCAGGAGGCCTGAGGAAGCTCATGTGGACTCCCACCATCAGACCCAGGGATTCCTTCTGTATCCTCTCCTACTCAAGAGGCTGACACCAGGCTCCGAAGCTGTCAGCACCTGCCCAGGCTCCTAGGAGTTCCCTGAGTCCAGGACCTGGTGTTTTTAAGGGGAAGCCAACCCTGTGGCCCTCTACAATGACAATGTCACCCCAGCAGCCTTCTCGGCAGCCCCGTGTCTGGAAGAGATTGGGAAGTCAGCATGTTTCCCCAGCACCGCTTGGGTAATGCATTCTGCAGCACAGCGGCCCGCATCCCACCATCGCCACCATCGATTTTTCTTTATTGCGTTCTTTCATATTCGAGGCCGCCATGCATTTTAAAGTAATTATTGAATGGCATCCTCGATAGAGCTTAACACAAATATCATTCTAAACGGGATGGATTGATTTTCAATCCTTTCAAGTGGCTCTCTCCCTCATGCCTAGGATCAGCTATAAGACGGCTTACAGGCGCGGCCTCCGGACCATGTACCGGAGGAGGTCCCAATGCTGCCCTGGCTACTATGAGAATGGAGACTTCTGCATTCGTAAGTAGGGGCCTTTGTGGAGGTGGGAGGGAAGCGGGTAGGGCCACAGCCCACCGCAAGGCTTTCTAAGCCCTTGCAAGGTGCCAGTGCTTAGAGGCAACTCTGAGCTTGGTGCAAAAAAAAAAAAAAAATTAGTAGGGTTTGGCTTCAAATGAACCAACTCCCCACAATTATCAGGGCAGATGGAAGCAGACGGCTCTGGACCCTAAAGGGGTAGGAGGGAAGCAGCTCCTTCTGGAATGGAGCCTGTGAAGGGTCAAGAAGAAGGAGTTCCAAGTGTCTGGAGCGGGGCTAAGCTAAGCTGTGGAGATGCTCAGGACTTTGCTGCAGGGATGGAGACGACAGATAGAAGGGTAGACGGATGGAGGGAGGGAAGCCGAAAAGGAAGGAAGGCAGGAGGATTGCCGGTCTGCATGGTTAAACTATAGCTCCTATGAGGGCAGTGGCCTGGGTCGGCCAGATCGGGAGAAGCAGTTCCAGGAGGTAGAGGGACAGCCACAGACAGGGCTCTGTGAACGGTGAGCTTCGCTTTTTCCTTGTCTGATTGCACCTGCTCGGAGGATAGGACGAATAGTGTACAGCAGGAAAACGAGAGTTGCTGGTGGTCATGGGTTCCTTGGTAGGGGACACCCCGAAGTGAGGGCTCTGGCCCCAGCTCGCTGGCCATGTGGCCTGGGCAAGCTTTTTTACTTTCCTCAGATTATGCCTCTGGGAGTCTCTTAGAGCCACATCTGACCAGTAGGTGGGTCATGTAGGACTCTCCAGGAGGATGTTTGGCTATTTTCTCAACTGTAGGGGTTCTTGAAAACTGGGAAGTCCCCTTAACATGACAGTTAGGGAGCCTACTCACAAAGGGCCCGCCCTCCACAGAGAGAGTGGTGAATCTTGTTAGCATTCTCCCGCCCCAGATGGAGTTGGGAATGACTCCGAGATGGCTGACCTGGGGTTACATTGTCCCTCATGCTAGAGAGGCTCAATTCTATCGCCCTACAGGAGGAGAGGAAGAGGCTCCGCAAGTCAGATTAATAGTGGAAAACTACAGAGAAAGGCACAGGAACCGATCTCTGAGGCTTTTCCTAGTTACAGGGCTGAGGGCTCTCTGTTCAAGGCCTTGGCTGGCTCTCCACCTTGGATGGGGTGCTCTGGGGTGTGCTGGTAGAGGTTTAGACCAACCACATCTGACTGAACAGAGAGCAAGCCAGGCACAACTAGGAGATAGCAAGCCTGAACAGGGTGATGTGTCAGCAACGCTGCAGAACAGGCCTGGGTTTGAGTCTTACTCTGCCGCTTCTGGCTTCCTTTGTTGTCAGGGAGTCTAGCATCCAAGACGAGCTGGGCACTATTCTAACCATGTCCCGTTCATTGCCAAACAGCAGCCTGGGAGATAGGTACCATTGCTTCTTCCATTTTGCAGATAGAGAAACTGAGTCACAGAGAACATAAGTAATTTGTTCAAGGTCACACAATCAGGAAGTGGCAGGACACGGGCTTGAGTCTACTATGCTGTCTGCCTCCAGGGGCTGTGCACTCAAGCAGGTTAGACAAACCTACTCTTGCTTCATGAACCCATGGAAGAATTTTTTCCTTTCCTTTACCTCAGTTCTCAAACCTGTAAAATGGAGCCAGCATCAGCTGCATCCCTAGACACAGAGGAGGGCCTTTGCAAATGTCGGTTCCCTTCTCTGGGGTTTCAGCTCTCCCTGTTTTTAAGTCATGGCTTTGACGTTAATTACTCAAGGGCGCTCATAAACATTTCCCTGGGAATATACACTGTGCATATTAGGTTTCACTAGAGGAACAGAGCTAACGGGATGAGTCTACATTAAGAGAAGATTTATTAGATTGTGTTGTGCAATATTAGTCCAAGTAGTCTGACAATGGCCGCCTCACACCAGAGAGGTTGAGAATCCAGCAGTTGCTCAGCCCACGAGGCTGGCTGTCTCAGCACTTCCAGTCCCGTGCCGATGGCCTGGAGGATTCCTGAAGAGTCGCTGTTTCCCAGTCCATGTTGGCAGTTCAGGGAAGCTGCTTCTATCAGCAGAGGAGTCAGCTGTGGCCGTACCGGGGGAAGTGAGCTCTCCAGTGAGAGTGAGGGCCAAGCCAAGCAACACAGCTAAGCTTTCCTTCTGTGTGTGTGTCACACACACACACACACACACACACACACACACACTCGTGCATCCAGATTTCCTCCTTCTCTAAGAGCCTAAGTCACACTTGATTAGGCCCTCCCTAAATGACCTTTATAAGACCCTATCTCCTGATGTCACCCCTTAGGAACTGAGGGTCAGGATAGGAATGGTGAAGGGACACCGTGAAGCCCATGGCATTGCCAGCAGCTTCTTCCTGCCTGTGGAAATGGAAGGAGCGGGTGGCAGCCACCCGTGCTCAGGCTTCGTTACCTGTCCAGGAGGCGCTGCAGACTCCAGGTTGGGAGAGCCTGAGAGAGGGGGACGTGGACTGACCCAGCCTGACGGGCTCCAGGCAGGGAAGGGGCTACCGCTCTGATCCTTAACTAACCTTCTTAGAGCCTTGATCCTTACTGGTGGCAGAAGGATGGTGGCCCAGGAGAGACATCTTTGGTGGATTCTGCCACTAACTTGCCGTGCAGTCTCGGGCAGGTCCCTAGGCCTCTCTGAGTGCTCCTGTGTGTGGAAAGAGGAAGAGAAGACATAGTGGCAGTGTGTGCAGGAGAACAGGAAGCTCAGTGCAGCTCTAGGAGGAATGGTTTCACTCCCTTTGTTCAGTTTCCTCTGCCCAGAGCCACCATCCTTGTCTGGAGTGTTGCTCCAGGGATGCTCACTTCTGCTTTCCCAGGTCACACCCTGTCCTCTCCTGTAGTCTGCAGACACAGCCAAGTGCCCCTTTGGTTGCCAAGTATCAAAGATTTTCCAAAGATCACAGGGCACAAGTGTCTTTCTTCCTCTACTTGAAAGAGTCTTCGTGTCTCTGCCTTGATGGAACTGCTTTTATGTCTCTGCTGAGCAAACTGTCACCTACACACACACACATACACACACAGACACACATACACACACACAGACACACACACAGACACACAGACACAAACATACACACAAACACACACAGATACACACACAGACACACACACAGACACACACACACAGACACACACAGACACACAGACACAAACATACACACAAACACACACACAGACACACATAGACACAAACACAGACACACAAACACATACAGACACAGACACAGATACACAGACAAACACACAGACACACACACACCCCTACATGGCGTTCATGGGAAGCTCTGCTCTTTGACAACGGTGGCATCAGACTGGATGTGCTGGGCTATGCTGCAGTAATGTACAGCACTGAAGTCCCAGAGGCTTCAGTAGCAACATTTGGTTTCCCGTTCCTGTCTTCCATCTACCCAGGTGGTCTGAGGCTGGCTGTTTGCCAGCATCAAACCAGAACCTCTCACTGGACTGTTCCGGGATTCCGGGACACAAGGAAGTGAGCTAGGGCTAGTGTTGAAGGTGGAGAGCTGAGGGCATTTAATGAGCATTACCACAGCTCCTCAGAGTCTCAAGGGCTGCCTCAGTCCCTCAGTTTGTGTCACCTGAATCGTTGCAGCACCTGCTAACTCAAAACAGCCTCTGTGTGCTCGTTCCTGAATTGGGCGGCTTGAAGGTAGCTTGTCAGCACCACCTGACGCCTTGACTCCTAGCACTCTGCGTTCTTGAACTTCTGACAAGGTCCCTGGTGGTGCTGCAGCTGCTCCTGGGAAGCTCCTGTGGAGAACCCCTGGGCGCCATTCTGAGGAGCTCTGGGTTTCCTGTGTTCCTGCTGCAGCGCACACCTTCAGTGTGGGTTGTCAAGAGGCCCTCATGTGCCTCCCAGCTGCCTCTCTGTGGCAATCAGACCTTCTCCCAAAGAGCAGGAGGGCAAAAAGCAGGAGTCGCAGGGGTTGGACCAACAATTAGCCACTGTTGGTCCAGTCCCCTAGTGTCCCATTTCCTCTGCCTCATTCTTTCCAGGGGAAGCTAGCTCCCCCAAACATCTGAGCACTGTTCCCGGGGGGCCTCAAAGGCTAGCACTTTACCTTCTGCTTTGGGCTTTTCGTGGTGATTCACAAGTGGAAGAACTAAGCAGAAACTCCAGGCAGGTGTGTGGCCAACAGCAGGCAGGGCTGTATAGAAGTGGAGGCTGGCCCCCAACAGGGCTGAGCCACCTGAGGGGGGCTTGGGAGACAGGGTGCACAGAGGGAATGTGCGTTGCAGGGACTAAGGTTGCAACCTGGTGAGCTCGTTGTGCTAGAGCTGTGACTTGGGTGCTGTTGGTTTGTTACCATGCTGCTAGCCTTTGTGTGTTCTCGGCGCTAGGAACTGAACCCAGTACATGCCGAGTAAGGGTGAGCCTTTCAACAGTTATCACTTACTTGGAGCACATAAAGCTCTCAAGGCACCTTGCTTCTCATCTGATAGCTCATTCTCCTTCCAGGTCTGTCAATCTCCTTTTTCTCTGAAGGATCTGAATGTGAGGATTCAGGTGGCACCATCATGCCCATTTGTGTGGGGTGTGGTGGGGGCAGGGACTCAGGTCCTCCTGCACTCATGTTGGGCCTTCTGCCAGTGTGGTCCATCCTCAAACTTCTCCAAGGATCTTTATCAGTTCTCTCTGGGAGGTCTTAGCTCTTTTTCTTCTGGAAACCTGAGTTTGCCCTCGCCTGGGTGGCTTAGCAGTTGTGACACTGAGTTTCAGTCCTTCCAAGGCTTCTATTCACTCTGTTCTGGATTTACTGTACTGCTCTGAAATGAGCATGTGTCTATGTTTGGGTTTTTTTTTTTTTAATGTTTATTTAGTTGTGTCAGTGTGTGTGTGTCAGTGTGTGTGCCCTTGGAGGCCAGGAAAGGGTCTAGAGAGACAGGTGGTTGTAAGCTACCCAACTCAGAGCCACACACCTTCAAGGCACCCATGCCTTTCAGCAGTCTGGAACGTCCTGGACCATTGCCTTCCTCGGTTCCCTCACTCCCTCCGTTACAGTGCCTGTGTGCACCCCTTGATTCCAGCATCTTGAGTGAGTGCCTCAGATCCATTGTTCAGATCCTACAGCTAAGCTGACTCACCTGTCTGCTGAGGTCTGAACTTCAGTTGCTCACGGTTCACTCCCAGGGGTTGGTTGAAGGTCTTTTAGAAACAGGCTCACTTTTCTGCAGGGTCCTTTTTCATGACAATTTTCTTCCTGTTTTAGAAACACGTTCATTTTTCTGCGGGGTCCTTTCTCATGACAATTTTCTTCCTGCGTTTATGGCTTTAGTTATTTCACACATGTTTGTTTTGTAGCTTTTTCTAGATAACTTCTGTCTGGAGCTTTTAGTTCCATTACTCTTAAATCTTTGGAGTAACCATTCTCCTGTTGGCGATACCTGCTGAGCGGCCAAGATGGTAGAATGTCTTCTCTTAGAGGGCGTCACTTTTTATATATCAAGTGTGTGTGCGTGCATGTCTGCATACATGTTTGCAAGTATGTGCATAGCACATGTGTACACATACAACATTGATGTGAGTGGAGATCAGAGGTCAATGTTGGGTCTTTTTCAGGCACTCTCCCAGGTTTAGAGACAGGGTCTCTCACTGGCTCTGGAGCCCATCCATTTGGCTAGACTGACTATGGCCAGTGGGCTCAGGGGCTCCTCCTGTCTCTAGCTCCCCAGGGGAGGAGTGTGTGTGTCCTGTACCCGACTCCTACACGGCTTCCAGAGAGGTGAGCTCAGGTCCTCTCATGGTTCCCTCTCATGGAGTGTCGCCATGGCCTCAGTTCTTGGCTGCCTGTTCTGCAGCCTCTTCTCCCCATGCCCTGGTTGTATAGGGGCTCTGCCCACTGCTTTTGGATTTTCCCATGAACAGCTAATGCTTTTCACTGCCCTGAGACCACCCTCTGACCTGACGGCTTGGGCTGGGATTCCTATGTGTAGCAAAGGTGTAGGTTGCTGGTTTTCTGTTTTGTTTTGGGTTTTTTTCTCTTTCCTCTGTTTAATTGGTGCGAAATCCATGTACCAGGAGATCCATCACTTCAAAGCAAGCAGTCCCGTGGCCTGTAGCACAGTGAGGTACAGATACCTTCCCTGGCTAGTCCGGGCACATTGTTAACCCCTTGGAAAGAGACTGTTCTCCGGAAGCAGTCGCTCCCAGCACCTCCCCTGGCTCTTTTGCATGGAAACTCCACCCCCTTGAGCCCCGGGACAGATTGCCTTGTTTTTTTCCCCCAGGTCGGTAGGCAGCTTCCCTGAGTGGAGCTGGAAGCTGCCGATGCCAACTCTGCCTCTTGTGGGTGTTAAATCCTTGGCTCTCCGCGTGGGCTGGAGGCTATGAGGTGGTTGATGGCTGGGTCTGACATTCCCTGCGCTGACTGGGCGACAGTTCCTGACCTTCCACTTTCTTTTATAAAGTCTCCTTGCTCTCAGACTTGGAATTTCCACTTCTGTCAGAGCTCAGCTGTATTTCAGTAAGTGATTTCTTGTATTTTGGAGGAGCTTTAGTAGCGTGGTGGGCCTCTCTCAGCCCTTGCCCCCTGCCCCTGGGGGCTGTGAGTGGCGAAGTGTCACTAACTTCCGACAGGAACGATAGCCACAGTGGGGTAAGGTTTATCCTCTATGTCACCTGCAGCCTAGTCTGTGGCCTGCTTGGCCAAACTGCAGACGCAATATCATTGTCCTATAGAAGACAAACTGGAGTTCAAAGGGCCGTTGGCGTGTGCAAGTGTACACATAAAAGATCAAGCAGGTGCAGCATTAAATCCTGTCTTTTTCCTTACCTAGTCAGGAAGGATGGATGGATAGAAGTCAAAAGTGGGGTTTGACTGAAACGGTAGGCAAAGAGGTAACAAGGAGGGAGTTCAAGTCCACACTGGGGTGATCTTTAAACACGTGTGTGAGTGAAGGCTGGGCAGATGACTCAGTGGTAAAGACAAAAGCATTGTTGAGGGGTGCCGGCCACCAGCCTAGCTCCAGGTTCTCAGAGACTGATTCTATTCAAGGGAATACTGAACAATTCCCTTGAATTGTGGGAGGTCGTGGAGCCAGATACTTGACAGCCTCTTCCGGCCTCTGGATACACACACCTGCACACATACATACCTGCATACATATATACCACATGTATGTATCGCCACTCATGTATAAATAAATACATAAATATATTTCTAAAAATGTGTCAAGGTGGGTTCCAATGGATGCCAGGGTAGGTAGCAGAGCTGGCGGAGTCAGGTGTGTGTGTGTGTCTGTACAAGTAGAGATGAAGGGGCCTGTTTGAAACTCAGTCTTGCCACACAGCTGCTGGGTAAAGCACTCCTGATGGCTCCCTGGGGCTCCTTGGGGAATTGTGCCCGCTGCTGGCACCAGGACCAGAGCTGATGTCACCTTCTTGGGTCACCAACACCTGGTGCTGAGCTTTGCTGCCTAGAGCCACATCCATCCATCCATCTTCCTGTGTGCCCATCCATCTAGTTGTCATATTCTTCTACACCTTGTAGGCGCTGCTACATCCTGGGACAGAGGATAGTTGGAGAGATTGCTTCACGGTATAAGAAGTGCAGTTTCGGTGGACAGGCTAGGACTTCACAAGGCTGGTGGTGGGGAAGGAGACTTCCTAGCTGCCACATGAGGTCCCTAGTGATCCGAGGTGGCTGACCCCCGTAGTGGTCTTCAGCCTGTGAGCTGTGAAAATGGGAAGCAGAAAGCTGAGTGGCTGAGTTCCCATTGATGGAGAAACACCGTGAAATCAGTTCATTCCAAAGATGTGTTAGAACTATCAAAGATGCATTCTTGAACCCTTGTTAGTGCTTGTCAGGTCTTAGTCAATCATTGAGCAAATGAACTCGAGTGCGGTTCCCACAGTGCCCACTGGTCACTCTTGATTCCCCTGGTGTGAACAACCTTGGGAGATTCTACTCTGGACCCAAATTGCTTAGAAGCCATGAGGCAGTTGATGTCATGAGCTCTTTATTTACCCTGTCCCCCTTCTTCTGGCCTCACAGCTTCTGGGCCCCTCTGCCATGCTTGTCCCACTGTCTCTGATGCTGCCCTGTTTGTATGTCTGTCCATCTAGCTCAGGAGCCAAGGGATCAAGTCTCCTGCATGACTTGTCACCAGGGAGGGTGTCTGGTGCCGGTGAGAGCTGAATGAGTGCATAATGAAACACACCACTACAAATGCTGAGGCTGTGTTACAGAGAAACATCCAGGAGCCTGGGAAGGGAGGTCCAGGTAACTCAGACCTCTTGGCAAAGATTGTTTTGACACCCGTCTGAAGAGAGATCAGAGCTGAGCAGTGTTCAGACAGTTTTAGAGCTATGTTTCTGGATCTCACCAAGAGCCCCTGCTCTTCTTGCACACGGTGGCCTTGGAATTCCTGTTCCCCGGCCCTGTGGGCTCTTCCAGGAGAGTCTTGAGGACAGGCCTGTGCCTCCCTCCCTTACTTGGCCCGGCCCACTCTTCTGCTGCAGAGGCATCCTGTCTGGTATAGGTTATCCTATTGACATCACTCTCTGCCCCTCACCTGTTTCTACTTCTCTACGGCGGTACTACCTGGCTCGGAATATATATGTGCATTTCATTTTCTGTCTCAGCCTCAGTAGGGGTGGGAGCTTTCATTTCTAGCAGCTAATACTCTTAACCCGAACATGGGGTCTGTGAGAAAGAAAATGACCAAGACTTTGTGAATGAATGAATGTGTAAGCTTCTGAAGACAGGAATATGGGGCTGATGGTATAGCTCTGGTGCTGAGTGCTTGCCAAGTATGCATGAATCCCTGAGTTTGAACCTAAGAAGCACATAAACTGAGTGTGGTGGCACAGGTCTGTAGTCCCAGCACTTCAGGGAGTAGAGGCAGGAGGATCAGAAACTTGAGGTCATCTTCATTGATATAACGGATATGAGGCTAGCCTGGGGTACATGAGATCCCACAGAAAGGAATAAACAATAAAGCTGTGAGCTTAATGTATGTTTCATAGTCTGCAGGCTGGCGAAATGCCAGACATGGACAGCTCCCAGCACCCCAAGGAGCCTGCCACTGCCCAGTCATTCCTACCCGGCCTCCTCCTTTGATTTCCGACATCTGCAAACCCCTGGTACTACCCACCAAGTGCAGATCAGAGTCCTCTGCTCAGAAGCTGGCGCTCTATAGCTTGCTCCCCCAGGGTCCCACTGGTCACTGCAGTCCCCTTATCCCACCAGGTAGCCACTGTCCAGAGCTGCCCACTGTCCATTGTTCCCCTGCCTCTGCAGGCCGGTCACTCGGCAGACGGAAAGAGGAAACTCTTTGCTGGATGGCTTGCCAAGTGCTTCCCTCCCTCCGGGGCTTAGGAGAGTGGCCATTACCAGAGTTTTGCAGTCGATGGACGCCTTGGTCCCCAAATCTCCTCTAATGCTTGCTCTTTGATTAAGGGAAGCTGAGTGGCTTCAGGAGGGTGGACAGCGACAGCTCAGGGCCTCCCCTTGCCTCCTGATGGCCACTTCAGTGCTTTTGAAGACCTGCCTCTGAAGGGCCTTGATCAGCTGCACGATGGGGTGGGGGGAGGGGACTGGCTGGGAGAGCCAGACACCCCTGTTACCATGCTATCCCACTGACCTCTGCGGAAAGCCCAAGAGGGAGGTCCCTTGTTGCAGCCCACATGCCGCTGTGCCCACCTTGTCTGCACCTGGGGGTAACGGTGAAAATACGTAATTTCAGGCGTGGCAGTCTCCCCAGTAAGTTAGAAAGACTAGGAAGTACCCTGGAATGAGGGGTGGGTAACCCCATAATTGCTGGATTATGAGGAGAAGGTAGTAACTGACTTTTACCAGAGTAAAGGTTTTATTTTATTTTATTTTTTGGATGTTTCCCTGCATGTATGTCTGTGCACCATATGTGTGTCTGGCCTCTGTGGATGCCATGAGAAGGAATCAGATCACCTGGCCTGAAGTTATAGACTGTGGTGGGTTACCGTGTGTGCGCTGGGAACTGGGCCAGGATCCCTGGAAAGTGCAGTAAGTTCTCCTAACTGTTGACCCACCTCTCTGGCTCCAGGAAAACAGGGGAGTCTTGACATTTTAACAACCAACACCCTCTTCTACATCGAAAGCCTTAGCCTGAACCTGAGTCCCTGGAATGCTTTGATCCCTGGAGATGTCTGGACTTCTGGGTCTGGATAGCCTCCTCTGGGTATGGCTATGTGTCCATGGGAAAGAGGGTCTGCAGTCACACTGCTTCCTACTGCCTGTGTGACTTTGGGCAAGTCTGTTAACTTCTGGGCTTCCACTTACTCAGCCATAAAGCCAGGCACCAGTAGTACTTTCCTGATGGTGATAGTGTGTGAAGCTTGAAGAGGGTATGTGGGTACTCATGGCATGTGGGTACTGATGGGGCCTGGCAAGTGGTACTCACAGGATATGCTGAGGATGGGGCCCAGAGTTATTCTTTATTTATCACAGACACACATATGTCAGTGGGTGCTGGGGTTCCCAGGACACAGGTGTGGGTGCACTCTGCACATTGCCTGCTGTGTGTGTGTGGGGGGGGTGTCTGCCTGCTATAGCTCACGTTGGAGCGCTACCTGCACACTTGTGCGTTTTGAGCCTGTGTTTACTGCTCCCAAGATTGTGCTGAGAGTCACCTTCCCCATTGTCTTTTCCCACTCTGCTTTCTCCTTCCCTTTTGCAAGCAGCCATTGGCACTTCTGAATCACCAGCAAGGGAGCCGGAATGACTTCCTTTGCCCCCTCTGGAGAGGGCAGAGAAGCCAGAGACCTCATCCATCTCATTTCCAGGATGGGGGTAGCCCTGGTACCAAGGGTGAACATCTCCTCTGTCCCCTGGCCAGACCAAGAACTCTCCCTCTCGTCACCTTTCCACTATGTCCATCTGGAAAGAGGGGGCCAACTAGATGTGGGAATAATATGGCCCCAACTTCAAGTCAGCCCCAACTTCAGGTGCTGATGTCCCAGTTGGTAAAGTGCTTTCCACATTAGCGTGAGGACCTAAGTTCAAATCCCTGGCACTCACTTTTAAAAAACAAAATCTGCAGTGTGGCCAGGTGCACCTGTAATTTCAGCAGCGAGGAGGCTGCTAGGGCCTTGGAGGCCAGCCCATCTAGCTGGATCAGTAAGCTCTGAGGTCAGGGCATGGTGGCACAGCCTTTAATCTGAAACTTGGGGGGCAGAGGCAGGTGAATCTCTGTGGGTTTGAGGCCATCCTGGTTTACAAAATGAGTCCAGGACAGTGAGGGCAACACAGAGAGACCCTGCCTCAAAAAACAGACAAACAAACAAACAAGACCCTGTCTCAAAAACTAGGAGGCACCAGTGATAGGCTCAGCAGGTAAAGGTGCTCATGGCCGAGCTTGATGACCTCAGTTCTATCCCTAGGACCTATATAGGTAAAGGAGTGCGTTGACCTCTACCAGGCAGCTTTCATCTCCATGCTCCCAACAGACACAAAATTTTAAAACGTAATTTAAAACTTTTGTAAAAGGTGGAGAGCAATTGGGGAAGATGCTCACTCTGGCCTCCACACAGATGCATGCATATGGACACATGTGCACGCACGCTCGTCACACACACACACACACACATACACACACACACACACACACAGGGTTGGGGGAGAGGTTGCCTCCTCTCGTTGACATGGCCAGGTGGAGGGACTCCGGCCTTGGTCTCTGTTTATTCACAAACTCCAATCCACCAAACAAACTGCAGAGGCCTGATAGTAAATCAGTAGCCTCGTGATTTACAGGGTTCTGTTTGTTTGCTCAGCTAAGCTTTTGGCAAGGTAAACGCAGAAGCTGCAGAAACCTCTTTGAAGCAGCCACAGGGCTCAAACGCCCTTCAGTCCTCCATAAAGGATGCACAAAATTATATGGACTTGATTAGTATCTCTCTTACATAAAACCACTTCAATGCCTGCTTTGGGCTTGAGAATAAAGTAGCTGGTGGAACCTTTTGTTGCCCTGGCCCACGGGCACCTGGTAATTGAAGATTTCCCTTTAAAAGTGTGTCAGATGGAAAGAGCTTCTAATTTACTAAGTGGAGGAGCCTTTGTTAGGGAGGCACGCACTTTGTTCTGCCCGTCCCTTTTAATCTTGTTTCAGCACAATGGACTTCCAGAGAGCACTTGGAGTGGATGGAGGATGGTTGAGGATGCTGGATGGGGCTGATGGTGGGGAGCAAGCCAGGGTAGGGCCAGGGCTGTGCACAGGAAGCAGTGGACCCCGGTTCCTCTTCCATCTGCTTCTCTTTTGCCTGTTGGCAGCTCTTTCCTGTCGGGTCTCCCTTTTCTCTAGACTCTCAAACGGTGGCAGGTGCAGGCCCTGGGGCAAACCCCATTAATTTTGTGGAACAGCCCCCCTTGCCCATTTAGTTCTAATCAGAGCATTGCTCCTCCTTTAAAACCACATTGCATCTGTGCCTGCAAGCCCAGAAGCCAGACCTGGGTTCCGGCTACATTCCCTATTGGTTCCCAGGTTCAAATCTCATCTGTTCTAACACGAATGCCATCTGATGCTTGGCAGGGTAGTTTTGGTCAAAGGGACATGCACAGATCTCACCACGTGGCATTTGTCATCAGTCCTCCCCTTAGCTGACTTTGGACTCCTAGGACAAGGAGGGCACTGTGGTCTCCCAAGCTGTCCCCAGGCTGGAGGATGCACCGGTTGTGGGCCTGGCCTAGCTGATGGGTAGAACCCTCAGTACGGCCGCAGCGTACTCTAGATGCGCAGATTCGGGGTCCTGTCTCTTTGAGGCTTTGCTTGTGTGTAATATCAAAAGACCTTTAGGCTCACAAGGCTTCTTACATGTGAGTTGAACGCATGGTGGCTGTTGAAGGAAGGGTGTTCCCGTGTTGGAGTCAGTGGCAGAGTTAGCAGAGGAACCATGATCACTAGAATGGAAAGTGTACTTGCGGTGCTCAGGGGCCTGAGAGAGATGTAGCGACGAAGACGATTGGGAATGGTTGTGGCACTCCTTGGAAAAGCCACGGGGCTTGTTTGCGTATGGCAGGTGTGCACAGCCAGGGCCTGTGGCCACAGCATCCTGGGCCTCACCAGGGCCACCCACTGCCCGCTGCATCCGGAAGGACTGGTACAGGCCTTCATGGACTCACAAAAGCTGCTCTGTTTCTGGAGGGCTGGGCAGGGAAGCTTGACTGTTTCTGTATATCACTAACTTGAGGGGAAAAGCCCAGGCGATGACTTTGTACAGCGTTTTGTCTCCACAAGTACTGGAACAAGGAAGGAACTCCTATGCTTGTCTCAGGCTTCCACATGTGGACACAGAACTAGGAGGGTAAAATGCTTGTTTAGCACACAGCAGGCCCTGGGGTCCATCTCTAGCATTGCATAAACTGAACTCAGTAGCTCACGCCTGCAAGCCCAACTCTTAGGGGGTGGGGGCAAGAGGGACTGAAATTCAAAGTCATCTTCAGCTACATAGTGAGTTTGGGGCTAGCCTGAGCTATGTGAGATTTTGTATCAAACAATAACAAAATGTACATACTGAACCATTTACATCCACACATAAGACATGGAAAACCTCCTTGGAGGGGCAAATGACCTGTCTGGGGGTCCACACTGGAAGGGGCCAAGCGCATCAATGTCACTGTCTGAAAAGCCAAGCCTGGACCTCAGGTGAAGGAGTATCCTGCTGCGCTTGCTGTAGGCCCCTTGTCAGTACTGCTCATGCTCCGGGTGGTACAGAACTATATCTCCCTTCTTATTGCTGGGTGGGAGCCTGCCTCAGCATCCTGATTTATAACTGCTCTGTGCCTCAGTTTTCTCAGTTGTGTGAGGATCTGGGGGTACCCCCATCTAGTCAGACTTGCAAAACAAGGTTAGGGAAAACATTGGTGGGACTTTGGTGAGGGGTGGGATCCTATCTACTGTCACCCACTGTTAGGCTGGGCAAAGGAGATAGAAGTTTAGATGTGGGGAGATGCAGGGTTGCAAGGTGGGTCCCCAGCCCCAGCGAAGCCTGTCACCGGGGTCCTGGGGTTCAGCCTGCAGGTGTCTTGGGGAGAAACAATGATCCCGATTCCAGAGCATGGATTTGGGGGCCCTACCTATGTGGGAAAGATCTCCTGACTCTCTGCCAAGGAGGAGTCCGTGAGTCTTGGGTGTAGCAGTTAATCATTTTTACAACTCAAAGGATGTAAAGGTGGATGTAAGGTTTTCCCATCTCCATGTGGGAAGAAAGACATCTTTCGTAGATGGAAAGTGCCCTTAAGGGAATTCTGGAGTGTGTCTGGGGTTTTGAGTGACTCCAGCTTGCCCTACGACAGCGGAAGGAAGTTGAGCTGGTGTGCATCAGCACTGTGCAGACCCTGATGGAGCTCTGAAACGTAGCCTCTGGTGTGTGGACAGCCACTCAGGGCACAGCAGCCCAGCCGGAGGTCTTAATTACCTGCTCAGAACAAAAGACAGATCTGAGATGTGCAGAGTTGCGTGTACAAAGTGTTTTATTTCCCGGGGCGGGTGCGGAGCAAGGAGAGCCATATGGCCCAGTGGTTGAACAGCTGTCTCTGGAGAAGGAGCAATCAGGAGCTCCCACCATCTGGGCAAATTACAAGACTCGCAGTTTTTCCCAGCGCGTGTTGCAGGAAGGTAGCATGCAGCAGTCAAGTGGTGGAGAGAGATGGGACTTTCCCGTGTGCTCTCACCTGGCACTGTGTGACCATTCTTCCCAGGATGCCCTGGGCCACTTCATGAGCCTGTCACAGCTTATTGCTGAGGTCACCTGCAGCAAATGCCCTCCCAGCTTCACCCTACAGCCTCTGCCCAGCGGGGAAGCCTTCTGCTTCCTCTAGAAAGCATAAATGTCATTCCTTTAACCCAGCCCCCTCTCGCCTCTTTGGCAGGCTGTGGAGTCGACTTGAAGAGTGCTTAGTGGTTTGGGGCTATTATATTTTCTCTGCTCTATGATCCGTGTTAGGTTAAAAGGGCCAGGGCGGCTTTTCCCTCCCATGGAAGATAACTCAACCCGGACAGGCTCCCTCTGGGAGAATTAGAGGTGATGAGGGACTTCTGCTTGGCTGCAACTGTTAATATCCTTCCCCAAAGTGGGCCCCTCAGTCCCCACCTCTCCAGCTGGCTGCGGTGATGGATTCATTCCAGCGTGTTCTCACTCCAGTCCTAACTCTTTCCTTGGGTTTTTCAATGGACTCACAGAGCAAGGGCTACCCATCCAAGGAAGCAAGAGGAAAGTCACATGGAGGGGCCGCCGTGGGTGGCCTTTTTCATTTCTGATAGAAGTGCTTGGGGATGTTGGTAGAGTGCTTTCATAGAATGCACAAAGTCCTGGCTTCTGTCTCCAGCAACACATAAACCCAGGCATAGTGGCACACACCTAAAACCTCAGCACTGAAGATGTAGGGGCAGGAGGATCAGAAGTTCAAGATCATCTCTGACTATGTAGTGAATTCAAGGCCAGCTGGGCTTAAGGCTCTGTTTCAGAAAAGAAAACAAATCTAGAGCTAGAAGGGGTTATCAATTATTTTAGCATCTTCCAGAGCAAGGCAATCAGGAAACCAAACAGCCTGCCCCTCTACAGCTTGTCCTCTTGGTGATGGGTGGTTGTAGGCTCATCCATCAGCCCTAGGAGCAGCAAGAACCAGCTCTGTGTTTAGTGGGTTTGCAGAGTGCTTCTAGGAATAGAAGCCCCTGACCCTTTTGCATTGGTGACAAGGAGGTGTGGCTTCTGAGTCGGAAAACTGAGGGGGCTTGGCTTCCCCACAGCTGCCCTCACTGTCCCCTTCATAGACTTTTCTTTGTACGGAGGCCATTTGAAAGTTGTCCATCACCACACCCACCAAAGGGGAGGATGGGAAAGGAAGCTGAGTCAGTTAATGCTATTTAGAAGCTCAGAGGAATTGGTTCTGTTTTCCAAGATGGCCACTTCCCTTCCTGCTGTGTATTTGTAGGGCCTTCTTCCACACCTTTCTGTACCTCTGTTCTCTGTGCAAAGGCTCCTGCATGCTAGTAGAGGACACTCTGGAGACAGCTCCTGGGGTCGGGGCGGGGCGGAGGTACCTCAGGCTGAATTTGTGGGCTGTGTGTGAGGCTGTACTCAGCTGTTGAAGGAAGGGGGAATACAAGAATGAACAGTGGACAGCAGGGAAGCTATACAAGAATGTAGGGTGTGGTCTTCTGACGCCCAGCAAAGTTGTATCAGTGGAACCAAGACCAAAGCCAAATGGTACAGAGCTGAGTTGAGACCTCTGGTCCAGGTCTCCAGATCCAATGCACATGCCGCTGGGCAGCAAATCAGGAGCTTGGAGCTGAGTCCTGATTCTTCTCTGCACCCCAATCATGGAACCCCATGTTCTCAGAGTGAGGTGGGGCTCTGGGCATTTGTCTCTGGATGATGATGTCTCCCTAAGGCCTCTGCGCCATCACTGAACTCCTGATAGACAAGCTTCGCCACGCTGGGGCTGAAAATCTAGTTTGATCCAGGCAGAAAATGGCAGCTGTGCTTTGACTTTCATACTTGTGATGATTTCTGGGCAATACCGAGGAAATCATTGGCCTTCCCGGAAGTTTACAGGAATGTTGTGTTGGGGAAGGGTGCGGCACAACACAGACTCAGGGCTTCAGAGGTGACTGTCCAGGTCTAGCGTGAGTCTACTGGCTGACAGGGTTCTCACTGTCTTCGAAGGGAATGCAGGAGGGTTTGGACCACATGCAGGAAAAACAACCGAGTCTGTGTCTCCCATATAACAGCATACAGCTATTCTTTTTCTTTGTGTATGTGTTCGTGTGTGTATGTGTGTGTGATGTGCATGCCTGTGTGCGTGCATGCACATGTGCGTGAGGTTAATTTCAGGTGTCTTCCTTGATTGGTCTTCACCTAATTTACTGAGTCAGGGTCTCTCACGGAACCTGAGCTTGCTGATTCTCCTAGTCCAGATAGCCAGCTTGCCCCAGAGCTTCCTGTCTCTGCCTCTCATGTGCCGATGTCA
>CM053749.1:51098889-51146541 GCA_028658305.1 Pachyuromys duprasi | reverse complement strand
CTCCTCAGGGCTGGCTGCAATGTCCTCCCCTGGGATCTAGCCAGGCAGTTACTCCCTGGCGTGTATGGTCCTTCTTTATTTCTCTCTTCCTTTCTGTCTGTTGAGGTACAAGAGAATCAAAGTCAAGGCCTTGTGTGTGTCAGGCAAGCACTCGGCCACAAAGTTGCTCTCCAGCCTTCACTTGCTTTTATTTTGACATAAAGAGTGGCTGCTGGGCCCTGGCTTGAGGCTGGGTATAGATCTTAGGATGGACAAAGGAGATGGAGTTTCTATCCCATGGATCTGGCAGCTCATTAAGAGGCTCCCAGCATAAATCACAAATAATGTTTTTGATCAGTTCCATGCAGGAAAAAAAAATCCAATCATGGGGTTCCCTTCAGACAGGAAGAGGAAGCAAGGGGAGTAAAGACAGGGTTATGAAGTTGGAATCTTAAGAGTCCACAGGTGACCTGGGAAGCAGAACTGAATGGGAGGAGGTTCTGAGGTGAACAGGGGTTCTGTGTTCTAAGAAACTAGCAGATGGGACCTGGGAGGCAACTGGCAAAGCACTTGCCTTGCAAGCAGGAGGACCCAACTTTGATTCTCAGAACCTGTGGTGCTTTGAGTAATAATGGCTCTCATAAGCTCATATAGTTCCACA
Source organism: Pachyuromys duprasi (assembly GCA_028658305.1). Classification (NCBI taxonomy): domain Eukaryota; kingdom Metazoa; phylum Chordata; class Mammalia; order Rodentia; family Muridae; genus Pachyuromys; species Pachyuromys duprasi. The sequence continues at coordinate 51,145,901 of CM053749.1, read as the reverse complement.
AGGAAGGACGTGAAATTATTTGAGAAAAATTAGGAGGTGTGGCCTTGTTGGGGTACTTGTGGCCTTGCTGGAGGAAGCGTGGCACTGGAGGGGGCCTTGAGTTTCAAAAGCCCAGGCCAGGCCCGTGTCTCTTTCTCTGCTTTCTGTTGATCAGGGTGTAGTTCTGGTCATTGCTCCCGTGCCGTGCTTGCTGCCGTTATGATAATGGACTGACCCTCCGAAACGGTAAGCAAGCCCCCAAGTCATGCTTTCTCTTATGAATTGTCATGGTCATGGTGTTTCTCCACAGAAATAGAACAGTGACTAAGACAGAACCCATAAGGGAAAAACAAATCCCGGTGTGGTGGCACACACTTGTAATTTCAGCGCCGGGGAGAAAGGAACAGGCAGATCCCTGGGGCTCACCTGTCAGCCAACCTAGCTTGGTAAGTTCCAGGCCAATAGAACCCTGCCCAACCCCAAAAGGATGGAATAATACTCAGTGTTGTCTTCTTGATATCCTAGTGCAAATGCACACTCATGTATACTCATGCGCACACATGCGTACAAAATCCCTGTGAGAATTTAGGGACCAGAGTGGGTGGGTGGTATGAGGTAGGGGGACAGATCCCACGGAGTTTCTACTACAATAGGACCCATGGTCTTGGCATTCCCAGCAGAACCAGCGGAAACACAGGCAAGGTCTGAGGACAGAGGCTGGGAGATGAAAGCGTCACTGAGGCAGGCGGTGGTGTTAGCCTAAGCCTGCCAGGGAGCATCTCTTCCCTGTGTGGAAACAGAATGCTCACTGCTGACCTCCGACTGCCTCTGTAGATAACAGGTCTCCAAGGTAGACTAGCTTCTCCTGAGCTGGGATTCCCACTGGCTTCTAGAGGGTCCAGTGAGCTGCAAGTCAAGAGGCAGCATAGAAAAGGGGCAGGTCAGGGTGCTCTGGCCGAGAGGAGCCTTAGCAGACCCTAGGGTTAGGAAGGAGATACGCTGATGAGTGAGACCCACACTCTTCCCTCCTCCTCCCTGTGCGTTCTTCCCTCCAGCCTCTGTGTGCTGCGCAGCCGTTCCCTGAAAGGCATTGCCAGCTGCTGGTTTTTACACATGAGGAAAAGCAACACAGCGAGTGAGTCACTCTAGGAATTAGCTGATTTCTAAGTTCCTAAGTAGTGAAAACATAATCTGAGCACAGCCACCCAACTCTCCTACAGTACTTTATGACTTCTTGTCATTTGTGTGTGCGTGTGAGAGAGAAAGAGAGAGAGAGAGGTGGACATGTGTGTGTGTGTATATTGGGAACACATATGTGTACTCCACATATATATGCGTAGGCCCCAAATTGATGTTGCATGTCTTTCTTGATTCCTCTCCACTTTATTGGTTTTTAAATTGTTGTTGTATTGAGACGGGGCTTCTCGGTGTAACCTTGGCTGTCCAGGACTCACTCTGAACTAGGCTGTCCTCGAACTCACAGAGATCTATCTGCCTCTGCCTCCCTGAGTGCTGGGATTACAGGCCTGCAGCACCACACCTGGCTGACTACTCTCCACTTCATGCCAGGTCTTTCACTGAACACGGAACTGGCCAATTTCAGGCAGTCTAGCTAGCCGGTTTGTTCTGGGGAATCCCCTGTCTCTGTCTCCCAAGTGCTGGGATTCTAGGCAGCCGCCATGCCTGCCTGGCTTTATGTGAGGCCTGGGAACCCAGAGGATTCTAGGCAGCCGACATGCCTGCTTGGCTCTATGTGAGGCCTGGGAACCCAGAGCCCAGTGCTCACGCTTCTACAGCAAGTGATTTATCTGTCGGCCGTCTGCCTGGCCCCATGCTTTACGATCTCTGCACAAACACCCGCCTGTCAGACTGCATGTGCCAAGAAATGAGTCACCACCCTCGTGTTGGCTTCTGGGAAGCCAAGTGTATCCGAGGCCACTTAGGCAGATCCCTGCTCTGGCCCTGGGGGAATGCGGAGCAGGGCCCTGGGCACTGGGTGTCTCCCAGAGTATGAAAGGATGAAGCTCACGGCCCAGGCCTGACCTCTGGCCTCCAGGATACCTGGGCTCCGTGGTAACCCTGAGATTCATTCTGGGCAGCATACTGTTTCTGTTACTCTGGTGAAACATTCTGTTGAGTGCTTGTATGAGTGCCCTTGGCGGCAGAGGGAGGCAGAGGCAACATTATGTATGTGTTTGAAGGGTTGAATTACTCATCACCTTTCCTTTATCGTCTGATCGCCCTGGGAGAAAATGAGTCCTGCCTCTTTTAGGCTTTCTGGTTCGAGGCAGCTCTGAGCTTGCAAAGCCAGGCTTTGTTCCCCATGCCATCATAGCTGCCTGTCACAGCAACTACCGAAAATCCACCTGGCATCCACTCTGCATGGCCTGTGGGTTAGAAGGAACAGCAGACAGGGGGTCTTTGTTCTCTGGTGGCAAAGATTGTCCAGATTGCTAGATGAGCCTCACCCCTGCCCCATATATAGGTGATGGCTGGCCACAACTTGCTGTGAGTGACATCCGTGAGGACACCACAGGTGATGTGGGCCACAGAGAGAAGTTGCTGGAGGTGCCCTTTTGACTTTGAGACTTAATTTCCTTATCTGTAAAGGGGGGGGAATAACAGATCTATTTTGCCTGTTGAAGGAAACTGGGAAGCAAAGGAAGAGACGAACACACACCTTGAAATCAGAAAGTGGGCCTGGATGTGGCTCAGTCGGTAGATGCTTACCTGAAATGCATGCAGGTCTGGTTCAATCCAATCACTGCATGAACAGGGCATGAGGACATGGGCGTGGAATCCCAGAACTTGATGTAGAAGTGGAGGATTATAAAATCTAGGTCACCCTCAACATCATAGCAAGTTCAAGACCAGTATGGAGATGGGTGATCCCATCTTATTAAAGAGAGAGAGAATAAACAATAATAAAGCCAGCTTTGAATCATCCTAGGCTACAGAGCCAGTTTATGGCCAGCCTGTGCTACATTATGCTCTGTCTCAAACAGACAAACAAAATGAAAAACCACAAATGTAGAAAATAGGGTGCCAGATGACTAGTATCTAAGTACTCCAAAAAGAGATTGAAGCCTTTCTTCAGTCTTCCATCCCCCCTCTTTCTTCTACCTTCCAACATTCTATAGTTGTTTCTTCCTGTCTTCACACATCATCAGAATTCCTTCCCTGTGTAAATCCTGTGTCTACTGCAGAGCAGAGAGTGATTGGGAGGCTTAGCAGAGGAAAGGAATGGAAGGAGGAAAAGGGCAGGTGTCTCACAAGATCACGTTGAGGAAAGTTGGGATGAGCAAGAGCGAGGCTTGTATTTGAGCACATCAGTGCCCTCTCCGTGTGATGCAGACAGAACTCATCCTGAGAGCACGTGAAGTTTCATTGTATTGAGTGTTGGGTGAGACCCATGGGATATGGCGGCAACCTCCACTCCTGCCTTACCCTCACTCAGGCACTGTGGAGCCCCTAGAGAACCTGCTGCTGTCCAGGCTCCGTGGAATGGAGACCCAGTCACTGCTGGGAAGTGATTCTGCGGCCTCCGCTTAGCAGCAGGCAAAGGTCACAGTCTAGCTCCTGGACAAAGGTAAATCTTTCCCCAAACTCTCCAGCTGTGCCATTCCTTAGGGCCCTGTGTGGTCACACATTGTCGCTGGGGACTGGCTGGTGTGTGGGTGCTGATTGGGATGCTCTAGCAGAGGCTCCTGTGAGCGGCCACAGAGGCTTTCTGGAGACGCTTCTGTCCTCCAGTTTCGGCAATCTTTGTTTTCTGCACAGGTAACATGTTCTCCTGGCTCAGGCTGTGCCAGCTGCAGAAGCCGGTGAACGCCCACTAGCCACTCTCCTGGAGGGATTGCTGGCGGTGTGGCCTTTGCAGGGATGATTGAGGTCTATTTGAGGATGTGGGTACCCTCGCCCTGTGATTTCTCACAGAGTTACTGTTCTGCTCTTTGCCACTCTGGCCCACCTTCCTGGGCTTTCCTGCACTCATGTGCTCAGGTGTGTTGCTGTGATGGTATTTTCCTACCATGTGTGTGTGTGTGTGTTGATTTAGTCTTTTTCTTATGGATAGATGGTTGTGTCCAGGCTCCTTCTGTTGTCACAAGGGCTAATGGCACATGACCTTGCATCCTTGCCATGTGCTCAGGTTCAAGTATGTTAAAGCTGAGCCTCTCCCCAAAAAGGCACAGGGTAACAGAATAGATGGGAGGGAGCCTGACCTTTCACCCTAGCAGTTTCTCTGCCTAGCTTCTATGAACCTACTCGGGTACATCATGCCATCCCATTAGGGCTGCTGGTGTTGCCCCTCCACCCATTTGCCTTGCAAGCTCAGGTCTGTCAGAGGGACCATGGTGGGCAGAGTCTCTCCACCTCTGAGTCTGTACATCCCTGAGTTTGATCCTGTCTGCACCACTTAGAAGCCATATAGCATGTGCTAGCAGACTTTAAACGTTATCTTAAATAATGTAAACCATCCATTTGCTGGCAGAGGCCTCTGACCCACAGGCCAGGGTGGCAAAAGGAGGCCAGGGTAGAAAGGGATATTTTTAGTGACATATAAGCTCCTGGGAGGTGGAACATTGCTGGCAGTCAGCACCGTGGGAAGGCTGCAGTGTGATGAAGACTCGTTCATACAGTCACTCCCAGAAAGTGCAGAGAAGTTTCCACAGCCAAGCAGCCCCTGATTTAGCTTCTCATGGGAACGAGATCTAAAACCAGAAGGACTTCAGGTGGTTTGCTGCTCGGCACCATGCGCCTAGCCATATCTGCTGGGAGCTGTGCTTCCTACCAATCTGTCTAGGGCCTACTTCAGATCCTGACAGAGAGAAGCCTCCGGAAGACTGGTCAAATAGAATCAGAAGGGACCCGGAGCCAGAGGCAGGGAAGGGCAAGCAGCCCATGCACGCAAGCTCTGAGAAGGCAGATTTCAGCTCAGTGAAGCGTACAGCTTTCTAGTAATCAGAGCTGTCCAGAGTATCAGGGACAACATGGATTCATTTTATCAAATATCCAACAGCTGTTGGATATTTAAAGCCACTCAGTGCTTGTACTGTGCTGGACCCCAGGGTAGATGACATGAGGGTAAAACAGTGTCATTCTTCCAGGCAAGGGCCAAGCAGTATCATATGACTAGGATGGGACAGGGAAGGTGCTAGAGCATGTCTCAGGATCACCTAGCCCACTGAGGTTGTTCAGGGACAGCTTCCTAAAGTAGGTGACATTTGAAGTGAGGCCTCTGTTAGTCGTGTGAGGAAGGGATGCCAGTTGGTGCAAAGGCCCTGGGAGCTGGAGAGAGCCATTTGTACTTGAGCTATGGCTGCGGCTGATTGAAGCTGGAACAGAGCAGATGTGGCCTGCTGACAGAGCTGTGGATGGAATTTGGTTTGGAGCGTTGGCAAGGAGCTACAAATGCTGACGTCTAGCTGAAGTGGAGGCTGCCGTTATTGGCCCTTTCTGCAAAGATGCTACAATTATGAATGTCAGTTGATGTGTCTGAGATCAGCATGTTTATATTTTCCTTGTATGTATATATGTATTTATGTCTATGTGTTCACGTGTATACGGGGGAGGCTGGAAGTCAACCTCAGTTGGCTTCCTCAATCCATCTCTGCCTTGTTTTTGAGCCTGAGTCTCATTGAACTTGAAGCTCACCAATTCAGCTAGGATGGCTTGGCTAGTGTGCCCCAGGGATCTGCCCATCTCTTCCTCCCTAGATAGATCTAGGGTTAAAGATGCATACTCTATACCTGGCTTTTTACATAGGTGCTGAGAATTGAACTCAGACCTTCATACTTGCATAGCAAGAGCTTTACTGACTGAACCATCTTCTAGGTCTGTCTGAGGGTCAAATTCATCCCGCCTTTCCTACAACTAGTGGTACTGTCTTGAGCTAGGATTTCTGAGTTCTTGCTGGGGCCTCCTCTGCTGAACCTTTCGTAGACTTTATCTTGTTTTGCCCTCCCGACCCTTGGCTTGCTCAGTGCTTTCCAGATAGACCCTGGGTGGGGGTGGGGGTTGTACATGGGTCATTTGAGTTGCTCAGAGCTACACAGCCTGCCGGGGAGAAGCATTGGGACTCCCACCCATGCCTGTCCAACTGACGGCTGCATGCTGACCCACTCCCATCTGCTTGGGGCCTGTCTGCTGGAAGATAGGCACTGGGCACCACTCCATCTGTCCATCCTCCATCCCCTTTTTGGGGATCCTGTCATACAACCCTCAAGAAGAGGCCAACTCCTTTGGGGAAGGCAAATTTTAAAAGAGAGGCAGGTCATTTTTTTCAAGTCAGTGTTGAAAAAAGAAAAGAAGGAAGGGAAAACACTTCAGAAGCCTCATGCTTTGCTTGCCTCGTAGGTGGCAAGGATCAATTTCTTGAGGAAAAAAATCAATCAGTTGGAATGTGTCTTTCTGGCGAAAGTCTGGCATCTGTCAAACGGGGGAAAATAGACCTAGAAAAACTCTCTCCTTGGGTCGTGCGCTGGGGGTTGCTGACTCAGGCCGTATGTTCCAATGTCATTAACAAGTTGAAAGCTGTTGCTCCTTACAGGGACACAGGGTAGGGGCAGAGCAGCTCAATTGGGAAAATCCTCTACAAATCGGGGAAGGGTGAGCTGCCAAGAGCAGAGCCTGGGTCCGCCGCACCCACGGAGGTTGCTGACTGTCAGGCCTTGGCTTTTATTAGGCCCTGCGGCTGGCAGGCTTGCTGTATGCAGAAACCTGATAGCAGTGTTCTGACAGGTGGCAGTTTTCGTTGGTAAACCATTTTTCCCAGTTAAGCCACATTTGAAGCAAGTCAGGCTAATATCCTAGGATGACTGGTAAAGGTGTAAGGGAGGTCCCCAATGTGGGTGAGGTTGTATGGGGTGTTGTCCTTTGACATTGGTGTGTGAGGATGGGCGGTTCCCCAGGCTTTAGAATGGGATTGGAGGCTGCAGTCCTTCCCGATGGGCTGTGACAAGACAGTCTTTGTGATCTGTGGTCGCTGGCATTTTTCTGAAAAGCATTTTTCAGGGCTAGGATGTAGCTAAGTTGGTAGAGTGCTTGCCTAGCATTCTGGAAGCCCTGGACCTCATCCATCTCAGCACTGCAAGGACCGGACGTGGTGGCACAAGCCCGCAATCACAGTACCCAGCAGGCATAGGCAGGAGGATCAGAAGTTCAAAATCACTGTCAGCGACGTAACAAGTGGAGGTCAGCCTGAAGTACGTGACACTCTGTTTCACAAACAAGCAAACAAACAGACAAACAAATACGCACTCCCCACCCCTTTGCCTTCCAACCATGGAATTGGGGCTTAGCACAGCCAGGTCTTTTAGCTGAGGTATACGTTCGCCCTCAAGTAGACTGGCATGGCCCACATGGGAGACAGTGAGCCCTCGATGGGACAGGGCAGAGGCCCAGCTCTTGTTGACTTTGCTTTTGTCATGTCTGGTTCCCTTTCTTGTCTTTGTGGCGCTGGTGGAAGCTCAGTGAGTAGAATGGAGAAATCAGTGCTGTGGCCTTAGGCCAGCCAGGTGCTAGAAGCAGGGAGGGGACCCCAGGGTTGGATTATGTGGTCATGAGGAGCTAACTTCCTGGAGGAGGTGGTATTAAAGTGAATATGACAGGTAGACACATTTACACACAGCACAATTCTTGTGCCTCCTTAAGAGATAAGTTTCAGCAGTTGGGTCATGGCCCGCTTCCATTCTGTTCTCTGAGAGCCAGAAGAGAAAGGTTGCATAGGGCCTTGCCCTTGGTACATGACTGCTCTCCAGCGAGCTGACCTGGACTGTGGCTTTTTCCACCTCCTGTCCCCAGAATGCTAGCTCTCCCTGTTAATGCCGTCTCTCCCTCCTTGTGTCCACCGACAAGGAAATTCTTCCTGGCCCTAACTCAGGCCCTTGGATCATTCTCTGAGCTGAAAATGGCATGATGGGGCCATGGTATCCCTGGTCCTCTACCTAGCCCCAAGAAGAGGAATAATTCTAGCAGTAGCAAGAGAGGGAAAGGGCCCAGCTGTAAGCGTCAGCTGGAGGTGCTTTGCGGGTCTTAACTCGCTTGGTGTTTGCAGTAACACCCCTAGATTACAGATGAGGCAGGTGAGGAAACTGGGGGTCAGAAAACATGCAGCTAACGAGTGACAGAGGAAAATACACAAACCTACACCACCACAGGGGAGCAATCAACTGGGGTGCCAGGAAAGGAAGCTGAGGTGTTGGGGCCTGATCACAGGGTGGCAGGTGAGTGGGGTGGAACTTTCAGCCCTGGGTCTCCAGACAATGAGGGGTTTGTGCCCTTCATTTCCTGCCAGCCCTGTGGGGGAACTGCTGCTTTCCTGAACTTGATGGCTCATCTCATGGAGTCAAGTGTGGCCACAGCCACCCAAAGGCTAGTCTAGAAGCCGAGAAGAGGAGCCAGCTGACTTGGCCCTTCCTGGCCGTGGACGGCACTCAGGGATGGTGATTACAAAAGACTGTGTGAAACTCATCTATAGGTTGTTTTAGAACCCCCTGGAGATTTCTAAATCCCCCTCTACAGACACAGACGCACGTGTCATATAGGGATGCATGACCTTGCCATACAGAATCATTCTTGCTAAGCATGGCACCTCAGAATTGGCACTTAGGCCTTCTTGAATGGAGGTCATTTTTTTTCTAAGCAGAATCCAATGACAACCCAGTCTGTGGCTCCTGCTAGGAATGCTAATGGACTGATCGATGTGCCCTGGGGCACAGGGGAAAGAGGGGTCATGGGAAGCTCCAGAAGCCATGTGCCGTGGGGTTCTGAGGCCAGCCTGGGTTTGGACCCTAGGCCTTCTCTAGCCCTCACTACGTGTGGGGCTAGGGAGCATGGAAGTTGTCTTTATTTGTCTCGACCTTTTCATGTAAAGGAATTTTATAGTTCCATTAACTAGTGAGACCATTTGCAAGCAGCCAGACAAAATATATTACTGTGAGCACCTGGGGGACTCGTGGGTCGTCTCGGGTGGAATGCTAATAGAATGGAGAATTGATTCAAGGGGCTCTCCACCTTGAGGGCCAGCCAGTGGCCAAGCAGGGCCAGGGTTGTCTCCGTAGCTTGTCTGCTGAGGAGAGCCCCAAGTCTGACTTGGGTATTTGCTTGATGCCCAGCTCTCGTCCTGGGACCCAGCTGCCCATGCTGCTTCCCCAAAGACTGCCACTCCAGCTGTGGTCTGCACCTCAGAGCACACTGTCCCCACACCAAGATGCACTTGCTATGTGTATACATACATATTTGTATGTGTTCAGGTTTCTCTCTCCCTCTGTCCCTCTCTCCTCTATCTCTCTTTCCCCCATACACCTTATTTGGCTGTGTGTGTGTGTGTGTATGTGTGCATGTGTGTGCATGTGTGTGAACGCATGCATGTGTGTGTGGAGGCTGTAGGGTAACATAGCCTCCAGCATGGTCTACTACCTTTTCTTTTCTTTTATGAAATCCCTCACTAGCCCAGAACTCACCAAGCTGGAAAGGCTGGCTGGCCAGTGAGTCCCAGGGATCTGCCTCCGCAGCACCAGAGCTGTGTGCCTGCATCATCACACCTGGCTTTTTTTTTTTCTTTAATGTGGGTTCTCAGGCTCGAACTCAGGTCCTCCACTGACTATACCCAGAGCTAGATCGACAGCGGGTCATAGCACCAGACCCTTCACTTCAGACATGGAAATGGAGGTCTGAAGGAGGGGGGAGCTCAGCTAAGTCCTTAAAGCAAGCCAGCACTAAGGCTGGTACCGTCACTTGCTCATCACCTGGGGCCCAGGTGGCCAGGCAGCATATGGATGAGAGCAGCCACTTAGTATCACACACGTGCATGGGCTCAGACCTCAGCATTGCCCTGGACCCGTCAGGCTCCCAGAAGAGATGGAGGGTGTAACAGGGAGGTGGTCACTGGGAGAGTTTGGTGATGAAGCGGTTGTTTTTATAAAGGAGGGGAGAGGGCTGCAGAAGTAGTTCAGTTGGTAGATGCTTGCCTCCCATACTCGACATCCTGGGTTGTATCACCTGGCTGTGATGGTGTGCACTGTAGTCCCAGCATTTGGGAGGTGGAAGCAGAAGGGTAATGAATTAGATGCAATCCTCTGCTATGTAGTGAGTTTGAGGTTTGCATGGAGTACATAAGACCTCATCTCAAAACAAAAAACAAAAGCAGGGAAAGGGCTGATGGGGAACAACTAAGAAACAGTATAGTATCTATCTGAGACCCACAGCCATCCCTCAGGCCTGAGGACCATTCCCCAGGACCTCAGGCCCACACAGTGCAACCTTCCTCCCTGTCTCTTGCTAGTTGTTCTTGTGGGCTGGACCTACCCAGAGGCTAGAGGATGAGGAGGCCTCGGATGCAATCCATGGAGGTCAGCCCTGGCACAGGGAAGGTGAGGAGGGTAAGAAGGGGTGAGGGCAGTCTCAAGGGGTCAGCCCTGGCATGTAGTCTGATTTTCTGGAATGCACAGCATGGTCCTGACCTACAGGTGAGGGGCGCGTGCCACTGACAGATGGTGATAGAGACGCAAGTGGACAGGGATAGGGGGTGTAAGGCTGGAGGAGAAAAAAAGGTGAGAAATGGGAGCCTATCACACTCGATTCCTAGCCAGATGTGCAGGCAATCTGGGCTTCTCAAAGGCATTTCCACTTGGCAGAGGACAGGATCCCAGGATTTGGGCAGGGTATGCTTGGCATCTGGCAGAGAGGAAGAACTTTTCACACAGCCTCTTTTCCTGTCATACTCACCACAGTGACTCACCCCACCTGCACAAGGCCGTTGATGACAGCCAGGGTCTTGACAACTCTTCCATGTTACTTGTCTCTGGTCCCCAAAGGAAGAGAGGGGAACTAAAATAAAGTAGCAGGTCAGCATAGTGGCTGCTGCAAATCTGCTGTCTGACTGGGTGTGTCTGTTTGCCTTCGGTGGACCAAAGCAGGACTGACTTTCTTTTGTGTTTCCTATGCCTTATGGACTTGTTTTACCGTCTGGTCATCCTGGGGAGTGATTTCATGGTAGAATAGAGAAAGAGGAAGGATCCTTAACTATCCATAGCCCATTCTCCTCCACTTAGGAACCATCAGCTGCAGGGCCTTTCCTCCATAAAATTCCTAGCATTCAATGTTCTGGGCTCAGCTTAACATCTGTCTTTTTCTGGAGACCTGCTCCACACCGTCCTTGTTATTCAAAAGCAGCTACTGGGATATGGAAATGAATTGATGTGCCTGTGTGTCAATAAAACTTTATTTACAAAAATAGGCAGCAGGTCGGCTAGTGCTGTTTCCAGAGGAAGGAAAGAAAGAAGCTCACTGTGATGTCAGGAGTAGGGAAAGGAAGGGAGTGAGAATAGAGTAGTGGGTGTAGCCCTCTAGCTCACCCGAGGCAGGGGTGGTGGGCAGGACAGCCCCTGCGGTCTGTGCAGAGTTTGCCTTCATACCTCATAGGATGTGATCCTGACTTAGCACTGAGGACAGAGTGGAGGAGGAGGAAAAACTTGGTGTCAGCGGCACAGATGCTGTTGTCTCCTCTCTCCTACTCCATAGCCCACCACGCTGTCTTTTCTGGCCACCTGGCCTGTGGGCTAGTCCATGTTGAGCCAAGAGACAGATCATAGACTGGATGATGTCTCTGTAACCTTGTTTTGAGTAACCTACAGATACTACACTGCGCTCTGCGCGGGGCAGAAGAATGTGGGACCCACAGACACTGAGCACCTACTGCATGAGGACTTACCAAATCTGAGGAGGGAGTAGCCTCTGTCTCCCAGGGCCTGGAGACCTCAGAGGGGATATCCCTGAGGTCAGCATTTGAGAAAATTATGATAGTGAACTCCCCAAAGCATGCTGGCATGGCCTTTGTTTGAGGTTTGTCTTAGTTGGGGGGATTATTGCTGTGTTAAACGTTGTGACCCAAAACAACTTGGGGAGGAAAGGGTTTATTTGGCTTAATCTTCCACATCACTGTTCATCAAAGGAAGTCAGAGCAGGAAGCTGGAGGCAGGCGCTGATGCACGGGCCATGGAGGCGTGCTGCTTACAGGCTTGCTCCCCATGACTTGCTCAGCCTGCTTTCTTATAGAACCCAGGACCACAGCCCAGGGATAGCACCACTCACAATGGACTGAGCCCTCTCTCATCAATCACTAATTAAGAAAATGCCCTACAGGCTTGCCTACACGCCTGATTTTATGGAGACATTTAAATTGCGGTTCCCTCCTCTCTGATGAGTTTGTGTCAAGCTGACATAAAACTGTGGAGAGCAAGTTTAGATAACTTGTGTAAAACCTCTAGGCTCAGTGTATAGTAGGTACTCAGACAGTGGTGGCACACAGGAAATGCCAATATGGTAACAGCTATCATCTGTCTTAGACATCAAACCCAGATCCCATAGTATATACTCCACAAGCATATGTAATGGTCCTGTATGTGAAATGATCGTGAGAACGTGAGGGGTTCAGATCTCATAGTATACACGCACAGTCATATGTGATGATCCTGGGGGCAGGGAAGAAGGAGAAAGGGAGAGGCGAGGGAGAGAGAGAGAGGAGAAAGGGAGAGGAGAGGGAGATGGAAAAGGAGAAGGAGGGAGAGGAAAGGGAGAAGGAGAGGTAGAGGGAGGGGGAAGGAGAGGAAGAGAGAGAGGAGAGAGGGAGGGAAAGACAGGGAGAGGGAGGGAGAGGTGTGGGAGTATGAAGAGGTTTCAATTGTCAGCAGCTCTTGGCTTGGGTGTTCCTCTAAGTATATGTATTACATTTATTTATTTAGTGAGCCGGGGTGGGCAGGGACATGCATGTGCCACAGTGCATTTGTGGAGGTCAGAGCTTCATTTATGAGAGTTGGCTCTTTCCTTCCACCACATGTGTTTCAGGGATTGAATTTATGTCATCAGACTCGTACCTTTATCCACTAAGCCATCTCGCCAGCCCTATAACATTTCATTTAATCTTTGCAACAACCATAAGGTGGGTACCACTGTTCTCAAGGCATGGGAGGGTGTCATTTGCTTATGGTACTGGTGGAGAAATAGCAGTTGGTAAATCTCAGATTTAAACTTAGGTTGTATCATTCTTTCCCACTAGGAATCTGCCAGCAGATCCCTGCAGACCACCTACCATACATTACAATGAAGGATAGGAGTGAGGATAACTCTGTGTGTGTGTGTGTGTGTGTGTGTGTGAAACCTGTGAGTAGTGAAAGCAAAACTCAAATAGCACTTGCTATCCCTTATCAACACTGTTCTTTACCAATTCACTTGCTCCCCACAGCCTGTGAGATCTAGCCTGCACCATCCCCCACTGAGTGGAGAGGGGGTTAACATGAGATGGAGGTGAGCATAGCCACTGACTAACCCCTGTAGGGCAAGCCCCTGTGTCCTGGATGCCATCTGTCCTAACTCCACCAATGTGCTTCTCAGCAGCAGTGACCCCAGCATGCCAGGAGGTTGGAAGATGCTAGAAGCAAGATTGGGTGGGAGGGCAAGGAGGGGGGCTGGAGAGTGGGAGCGCTGCCCACCATTCCCTTGACTTGAGGCTGGTCCCATCAAGTCTACACTGCCATCCCTGCCCATGAGCTCATGGACGTGCAGTAGAAAGAGAGACTTGACTAAAGCCTCTTGTAATGCTGAAGGAGCCAGGGAGAGGAAGTCAGGGAGCCATGGATGTAGTGAGAAATTTAGAATTTTGGTTTCTTTGAAAAACAGAGATATTTTAGGAACAAAGTTTTCGTTTTGATCCTAGGTGTGGAGATACGGGGTTGCTTCACAGCATCTGACTGTGATTTGCCTCGTGCTCTAGTAGGGGTGTGATTTTGCCAGATGCAGATAATTTCTGCAGTCATGTGACATTTCTAATTCTGGAAACTTTTTGGAGGGTATAAAAATGCTAGAGCCCCAAGAGGCAGGGTGGGTTATTGGTTGATTGTTAGTTGGTTGTTAGTGGTTGCTGGTGGTTGTTGGTGGTTGCTGGTAGTTGTTGCTGGTTGTTGGTGGTTGCAGGTGGTTGCTGCTGGTCGCAGTTTGTTAAGTCATCATGTACAAAGAAGAAACAGGAAGAAGGGCAAACTTGACCCAAGGAGCTTGATGCCCCTGATCAGCAGGAAGTAGTCTAACGAGAACATTGCTGTTTCCAACTCCCGACTTTAGTCAGGGATCTCTTTCCTTTCCTCTCTATCTTTGTTTTTTCTTATCTAGTGTTAGGGGTTGAAAGGATGGAAGAAAAGGGTTAGAGAAGTATAGAAGAAAGAACTACAAAATAGCTAAGTCTGACTACAACAGGGTCCTAACCCAGTCCCTCCAGAGTTTTATGGCACCTGTAGTCATAAAAGGAACCTGTTACTCCAGGAACAGCTACTGTGCATCCCAGGCATCTGTGGAGAGGGTACTCATCGTTGGCGCATTTGGGATCCTGGGTTTGGAGTTAGACTGCTCCAGCCCCAGCCCAAGGAGGTCATGGTATCTTAACTTCACTAAACTTTGGGTGACTCTTCTCCTCTTCCCCAGGTGCTCAAACATTAGCCCAAAAGCCAGATCTAGCCAGCCCTGGGTGTTTGTCTTCAATATTTCAGGATTCAAACATCTGTCTAAATAACACCTATGAAATATGAATAGATTGTGGTTTTATCCAGCAGATAGTGTGGGCACTGTAGTAGAACAATGAGGAAGAGGGCAGAGTGAGGTCTAGAGGGAACATAGTACCCCAGCCACAGCCCTGGAAATGGGTCTGGGACTTGTGGAGGCTGTTCTGCATGTGTGGGTTAGGAGCCAGTCTTTGAACACAGGCCAAGCCCGGGTTGTGGCTGCAGTATGTGGGGTAGTGCATGACAATATGTACCCTGGGTCTCTAGGACCCTGGAGGGGCCAAGGGATGAGGTACAGTGTATAGCTTGCTCAGAATACCCAAAGGCTGTTCCTGTTGGTCAAGGAGAGGGTGCAGGGGTTACAAGTGTCCCTGGGATCTGAAGAGATGGAAGGCAGACAGGAAGTTGGCTGAGTCCTTGCTCTTTCCCTCCCCTGCCTCTTCCCATGGCAGGGTGCGCAGTGTGTCTGGCCTCTCTCTCACTCTCACTGTGCCTCCCAGAGCCAACTGCAGCCCTCCTATGCTGTGTCTTTGTCTTTATGTTCTTGCTCCTTAGCCAGGATGGGGAGGTGTTGAGTCTGAGTGGGGGGAAAAAAAAGGTATCATGGTCTAAAGACACTCCCCTCCCTCCCTCCACCTTACAGGAAGCTCACCCTGAGTTCCTGACTGACTGACTAATAGGCCATATATACCTGAGATAATGGGCCCCTGAGCCTCAGTTTCTCTGTGCATACAATGAAGGGGCTGGGCATGACATTCTCTTTTCTCTGGGATGTCTTCCTTACCTGACACCCTGCAGGTTTAGGATTTATGGAAGGCTCCCAGCACCTTGGCAGAGCCTCCTGTTAAAGTTTGGGCTTTCTGCACTCAGGAAGCGAACAACTGGAGGTATCCTTGCTGAGCTGAACTGATAAGTTGTGATCTAAGCAAGCCGGGCTGTGCATCTCACAGGCTCCTCAACTTGTAGGAATGGTGACAGAGGAGAGCGAGCAGCAAGGCCAGCACTGAGCGGGCAGAGGCCAAGGGGCTGGCATGAGATAGGGAGTAAGAGATGGGCACCTGCTTTCCTCTGTGTTCCAGGGACACACCGCCACTGTTTGAACCATTTGGAATGTCCTTGGCATAGCAGTGACTGCCTAGGCTCTTGCTAGTACCCAGTGAGCAGGTCGTTGTAGCTCTAAGCGGAGTTGGTTCCCCAGTTCCAGGATCAGCCTGGTTCCCTAGTCAGGGAGCCAGGGAGCCATCCCCAGGGATGTTCAGTTCTGGGGCTGGGCAGATCCTTGGCATAAACCAGGGCCTTCCTCACAGCCACTGTATAGATCGTAGGGGCAGGCCATGCAGACCTCTGACCTGTGGGCTATGTGAAGTGGCCTTCCCAGTGCCTTTCCTGCCTGGAAACTGGACAGAGCTCAGGAAGTAACTAAAGGGACAGTAACTCCAGGGCCAGAATCTGCATTAGGGGAACACTAAAAGACCCCACACCAACCATAACTTGGCCCACAAACATCGAGGCCAGGCTGGTGAGTCAGTGACAGTCACTCGAGGCTCACCATCCAAGCCCAGAAACAGACAGCAAGATGAGTTCTCACAGCTTTCAGAGCAAATGCCTTTTATCTCAAGCCCACCCAGGAGATTGACAGGGTTGATGATGGCTGCTGATTTCCGAGCTTGCAGAATTAGTGGGGGTAGCATGTAGAGTTTTTTGTAATTCTTGGCTGATGGATTAGGTGGTGGGGCAGATCTCTTGGGGAGCAAAGGGTGACCTTGGAAGATGTGGATTCTATCCAAAGGAGAGAGCAATAATCTCCCTTCCTCGCACTGGCTGTCAATAAAACTCCTCAGTGCCAGTGTGGTGGACGGAAACTTTGCTCACTGCCTAGCCTGGCGGCTCCGGGGCTCTAGCATTTGACTGCATGATAAGAAATTGCCAGGCACTTTCTAATTACAATTATCATCATCATGGATGTCTCTCTTAATTACTTTCTTATAATTAGCTGTTGCTTTTCCCCTCAGCATTTGTATACTTTGCAGATTTGCTGACATTTGAGAACCCCAGAATAGGGATGTTTGAGGAGGGGGGCAGGAAGGTGGGGACACAGTGTCTGATCTTGCCAGGAAGCCTGCTACGTGAGGGGCTTTCGCAGAAGGAAACTGTGGCCGGCAAATTATGGAGGGGGCAGGTTTGCTGAGCAGATGTGGCAAGAGTTTGAGAGTGTGGTGAGGGGCTCTGGCTTGTGCATAAGCTCCACAGATCAAACGCTGGAGTTTTTATATCTCTAGATTTATTTTACTTTTAATGGTATGTGTATATGCCTGTCTATATGAACATATGCCATATGTATATGAATTTCAGTGGATGCCAGAAGAAGACACTGGATCCCCTGGAACTGGAGTAACAAAGTGGTTGAGTTGCCAGATGTGGATGCTGGGAACTGAACTCAAGTTCCCTGGAAGAGCAGCAAGCGCTCCTAACCGCAGAGCCATCTCACCAACCATCCCTCCACCGCCATTTTCTCCTTTTCTTTTTCTCTTCTCTCTCTGTCTCTCTGTGACTTTGTGTCTTTGTCTCTCTGTCTCTCCGTCTCTATCTGTGTCTCTGTCTGTCTGTCTCTTTCTCTCTCTCATCTTGATCTTCTTCCTTTAAACTCCTGAGCTCACAGGAGCGTATCACCCACATCTAGCCTGACGGGGACCGTCTTTTTAAGGCAGGTCTCATGTAATCTGTGACAAGCCTCCTACTTACTCTGCGGCTGAGGATGAGCCCACACTCCTGACCTTCCTTCTACCATTTCCCAAGTGCCAGGATTAGGTGTGTGATAGCACACATGGTTTATGAGGTACTGAGGATTCTCTGTCAATTGAGCTACATCTCCAGCCACTAAAGGAGATGTTAACAAAAAGCCAAGACTGTGCTGACTCAGGCTGGGGTTTCATTCTAAGAAGTAAGGCTGGGGCAGACACAATGCCCTCTTTCTTGCCAGACACATTCCAGAGTTAAACGACTCAGGTCATATTAAATTTGATGTTTATCCCTCAAGCCAAAGATATGTCTGGAGCATCCTTGGCACCAGGAACCCATGACAGAGTGGCTTCTTCTCTGTGTCCAGATGTCTGGTTCTAACTTTTGGCTTTTCTTCCCTCCCATGCCCTCAGCCCTGTGCACAGAAGAGTGTATGCATGGCCGCTGCGTCTCCCCGGATACCTGCCACTGTGAGCCTGGATGGGGAGGCCCTGACTGCTCTAGCGGTGAGTCTGGGGGCTTTGGGTATCTGTGACCCGAGGTTCTGACATGGGAGGAGGTAGTGGCATTTGCATAATTATTCTGCGTGAGGTGCGGATGGCTTGGCATGTCAGAAAGAAGCCAGATGCAGTTAATGAGTGGCAGCATTTGCTGAGGTCGAGGGCTCCAGGGGGATAGGGAGAAGGTTCATGGGGTCTGTGAGGGTTGTAAATGTAGAGAATTGTGGGTCATTTGTGGGGTCTGGTGATGAGCCACCTGTATTTACATTCTTTGAGGGTTGGGATGAATTTGGGATGTTGTATGTACCTGTGTATAGATCCAGGTGGTCATTAGGCCTGATCCTTGGCATGGCTGGTTCAGAGATTCAGTTTCATGGGTGTCCACGGGTGTGTAAGGGGCTGGTATGTGAATTGGTGACTGCCAGGATTTGTCTGTGTCCCCAGTTGTAGAAGGGGGTACTCCTAGGCGTAGGACACTGTGTTTCTATATCTCCATTCATGGAAGATGCCCATTTCTCAGAGAAAGCTGCCTGTTAGGCGCCAGGTACATCTGTGGATGATGCAGTGATTCATCGCAGCATGGCGCATTCATTGTCCTCTGGAGGAGGGATTTGTCAGCCAAAGCTTAAGAAATTCACTGCCAAGAGCACAGCTGGAGATGAATCCTCCTCCACCTCCTCTTCCTCCAATAGTCTCAGGTGACCCCCTTCCACAGGTAAAGTCTATCACCAGTCAATAGCTGTTTAATGCTGTGGTCCTGTTGGCTTTTCAGGGGCCTTGAATAGCATTGGACCCCATTTTCTTCCTGCTTTGAGTTGGGGTGGAATCTTTTTTATGGTGACTTAAAGTGAAAACATACCTAGGCCAACCCATTAGAAGTCTAAGCCCCGCCCATTCGAAGTCTATGCCCCGCCGCTTACGCATATTGGGGAGCCACCCCTGTGCCCCCTATCCCATAGAGGGTGTGATGGTTGTAAAACCTTAGGGGGGGAAGGCTGGGTTCACATACGTTGGCCTGATGCAGTGCGTGTGACCTCTCCTTCTTTCTGCTGGGCCGGGCAAATCCAGTTGTGGCCTTTTGATATACAGATTTGATACAGGGTGCCCATGTATATGCCTAGCCAGAGCATGGGAAAATGACAGCTAATGGAAGGCATGGGGTGTGTGGCGTTGTCTGAAGTCTTGGTAGCTCTCCTGTACTGGGAGGAGAAAGGGGCATATCTGCTCTTAGAGCTTCCAAGAAACCCTCTGTAATATGAGGGGCCCCCAAATGGCTGCACAGTCTCCTTTCCACCCATTCTACTGCCTTAAAGAAACAATGTGACTGAGAAGGAAGGCCATACAAGGAAGAATGAACCTGAGAGATGTGTGAGTTAGTGTCCAACCAGTTTTTCTGTGAAATGGAATTCCAGGAAGCACAATGCAGGAAGTTGTCCAAGGGCATGTTTCCTGTCCACGTTTTGTTTGGTGTAATTTTGCTGACAGTGGATCTTTGGGGAAGAAATATGTGACTGGAATGGGTGTGTCTGCTGGGCTGGGCCTGCTTGCCCCAAAGGTAAGGGTAGCGTGTGAGGGAGGGGATGAGGCCTCAGTCTCTCTCAGGCTGCGCACTTACAGCTGGTTCAGTGCTGTGTAGACAGGTAGGCCTGGAGAGCCTTTCAGATACTATATTTGTCATCTCTGGTTTGTCATCTGGTAGTGTTTGATGAATGGGATTCAACAGTGTTGAGCAGGTCTTGACCTGTGGCGTGAGTTCGCCAACCGCCAGGATCACTTCACAGAGTAACACTAGGATAACTCAACCGCCTGAGTCATTACACCTGGGGGCTGGTCAAACACATAGCTTGCTCCAATCCATGGTTGCTTGGCCGGACATCATGGTAGTAGGAATATATGGAAGAGATTCTTTACTTCATGACAGATAAACTGATAGGAAGGAAAGAGACAGAGTTCGGAAGAAATGGACCAGATACCTGCCAAAGACGCACTCCCTGCCACCCACTTCCTCCAACTAGTCCCCACTTCCTAAAGTGTCTGCCAACTTTTAAAATAATGCTGCCTGCTGGGAGAGGAGCAGTTCAACACATGAAGCTGTGGGCTATTTTCTTCAGTCCATAGCGGACTTCAGGCTCATTTTGAAGTAAAGCAGCATTCGACTAGGGGAATTCATAGATTCTCGCTTTGGAGCACTGGAAGCATGTGTGCTTGGCTGAGGGCCTTCCACACTTTGCTTGAATCCTTCCAGAGAGAGGAAACTCATACTTCCTGAAGAAGTTCATTTTGACTGCTGGGAAATCTCCCCTCCACCCCCAGCTGCAGCAGAAATATTTCTCTGGTTCCTACTGGTTGGTTCTTGCTTGAAGTGAAGACTGGAGCAGGTTGATCAATGGCCATGATCTTTTTCTTGGCAGCCTGGAATTTCTCCCAAGGAACTCGTTGGACAAGGCCACAGGCTGTGGATATGAGTGAGACATGCCAGATCAGAGGATAATAACCACAGCCTGCGTGGAAGAAACAGGGGCCTCCCACGGCGCAGCCATTCGGGAATTACAGGGCAGCCATTGATCTCCTCCCCGGCTCTACGTCTCTGAAAAAGAAAATGTCTTTTGGGATGTCTTACAGGACATCATTTGGGCTGCCTCCCCATCTGTCTTTTTCCTATAGCCTGTGGCCTCAATTGCCCCTTAAATTATCGTTCTTATATCCAAGCACATAACGGCGGGCTTGGCGTGCCCAGTGTTGAAGGAGAATGGTTGTAATGCCATCGATTGAACTTGACCATGCGTTGGACACGTTCTTGATCTTCTCATTTCATCCTCACTCGTGTGCTCAGGAATCCTTAAGCCTGTTTTACAGCTGGAAAAGACACCATACAGAGAGTCTAAAGATGCGCTCACCAGTAGATGATGAAACCAGGACTCTGGGAAAACCTCGGGCCCTGGGAAGAGTAGCAAATATTTGTAACCAATGAGCTGTCTCTCCAGCGCTGAAATAGGTTTTCAGGGCAAGAAGGAGTCTGTGTGTCAGCTTTGAGCCTGTTACAGGGAGAGGAATCAGCTGAGAGATATAAATTTTGATCAGATCTGATCTAAGAGTAGGCGCCTGCTTGCGCTGCTGGACACCTACCTGCCTGCCTGCTCTGCATGGGAGGAGGGTCTCTCCAGGTGCAGCTGCGTTCCTGGAGCTCAGGTCAGGTCTGTACACGAGGTGGGAAAGCTTCAGGTTGCCTTCGGTGGGAAACACCAGACTTGCTTGATTTAGATTTTTTTTCCCCATTGATTTTTAAGTTATACCTCTTCACGTTAAAAAAAAAAAATCAAAGTTTGCCAAGAGCATGGACTCTGGGTCACAGCCCAGGATTGTCTGCCCTGGCCTTTGAATGGCAGTAACCGTGGCATTTCTCTGACATTTGCATGCAGTACTGGACCTGGATCCCACGTGTGTGCTAGCCTGAAGCTCACTGCTTTAATTCAGCCCTAAGCTCATTCTCTTGTCTATAAGCGTTAATCTCCTTTAAATTTTTAATGGCCATCTAGACTTCCATTCTGTAGTTTACTATGTTTCAGTAGGCCTGGCTGGTGAACATTATGCTTCTTTCTGATCCTTCCCTGTCACCGGATCCTTTGGGCCTGTTAGTTGTAGAACTTGAAAATTTTTCACAGTTTAGGAAGTACTAGATAGGTCTGGGCTGGGACTCAGTTGGCAGAGCACTTGCCTGGCACTTACAACTGTGTGTTCATCCCCAGCGCTGTGTGAACTGAGCATGTTGGCAAAAGCCTGTGATCCCAGCACTCCAGAGGTAGAGACAGGAGGATCATCCTTGGCTGCAGAGTGAATTTAGGCCAGCCTGGAATACATGAAACTCTGTCTCAAAAAAAAATCAATAACAATAAAAAATCCTTTCAATATGCTACTGATTCATCCTTTAACACCCATGGATACAGAGGGCTGGATGTACCCCCAAACTAACACATGTCTTAAGGAATCCTTTGACATGTGGTTGATGACAATTCCAGAATTCAGAGCATGGGCAAAGTAGGCTGGCCACACTTGTGGAGGAACATTGCGCTGAGTCTGAGTTTGTCTCTCTGGCAGGGGCCTCCCCTGCCTAGCGTGTACTATGTGCTCTTTGAAGCCTACCCAAGGCAGCTGAGCTGCACACAGACACCTCTTTATTCTAGAAGTATGTGGAGCCAACAAGATGGCTCAGTGGGGAAGGGTGTTGGTTGCCAAGCCTGACAACCCAAGTCTGACCCCACAATCCACAGTGCAAGGAGAGAACCAACTCCTACATGTTCTCTTCTGACCACCATATGCATATGCACACACACTCATGCACGAGCACACACACACACTGAATAAAATGTAATAAAAATGTAAGTGTGTATGTAAACCATAAAGGCAGTACATGCCTTTAATCCTGGCACTGGGGAGGTAGAGGCAGAAGGATTGGGAATTCAAGGACATCCTTGGATACATAGTGAGTTCAAAGACAGCCTGAGCTACCTGAGACCTTCCAGAAAGAGAGAGAGAGAAAGACAGAAAGAAGGCACTTGGTAACTCCATCATATCTGATGTGTGTCCCTGGGTTTCGGCAGCTCCCTGGGTGGAACAGCACTGTTCCTAAAGTGGCCAAGGATTGATAACAACCAGTGACACAAAGACGGTCGTGACCACAGGCCACTTCCCTGGAGATTTTCCTTTATGTGAATTTTGGCACAGACCTTCTGAGAATATTTTGGGAACTTTTTCAAAAATCTTGGGATTATGTGTGTGAAGGAGGGCCTGGGGTCCTGGGTGAGAATGCCGGAGCGATCCTTCTTGCACCTGTCTCTCCTGCCCCCCCCCCCCAGCAGCCCAATTTCTTCTCGGGGATAAATTCCTGGAAGTGGCAGGGAAGGATGTAAATATCCGTCATCTGGTACCTGCCCCTGCCTGCCTTTTGCAGCTGCCACGGGATGGAAGGATTAATCATTTTGACAGTTCTCGGGAAGACAGATCTGGCTCGGAGGCGAGGACAGGGGCTCTCCATGCCTTTACAGACTTAGAACCCCACTGCCTAATTTCTTTAAGGGCCGTTGCTAATTCCTCTCTGCTCTGTAAAGGAAGGAGGTAGACAGGCCCGCTTTGTGGATTGTTCGAGCGCTTCACCCAAGCAATATGGGGAAACGAACTGGCCATAAACCTGTGTCCCGTCTAATAATGAAGCACGAAAGGACGGGGCGTCAGTTTATCCTGGATAAGGACAACAGAGTGGCCCTTATTAAATTGTACAAGGCTCACAAGTGGAGATAAAAGGGGAAAGAAGTTTTCCTATATTGAATATCTAGCTTTTTAAAGTAATTAGGAATATTAAAGCGCTGACAATGATTGAGATAGAAACATTATTCATAACTTTTATTTCCGTGCTGGGCAATGATCCAGTATATTTCATTTATGAGGTTTGAGCTGTAAGGAGAAGGACGTGAGCCAATTCCTAAATTAAATATGCCCTGTTAACTTTTATAAATGATGCCCAAGAATTAACTTGGAAGTTTAAGCTTTCATTGTATTATTTAATTATTGTCTTTTCCAGGCCCCACTTCTCTGTTCCCATGGTGCTTTGCAGTTTGGGTTGTAGACCATGGGTTTGGTCTGAGGGATCCCCAGAAGAAGTGGGTGGGGTCAGTGTGAAAGAGGCAGTCATCCTGGATCTCCCCGGCACCTTACCTGCCCGCAGCTTCCCTGCAGAAAGCCTGTGGCAGTACCTGCCCAGCCGTGTCCCACTGACTGGCAAGCTCTTCACCACTCTGGGATCCTGAGCTCTTGGTGGGACCACTCAGCAGCCCTGAGGAGTAACTGCAGCAGGGCCCAACTTCTGCCAAGTTCAGTGTCTTACCTTGAATGGTGGTGGGGGCCAACATGGCTCTATGCTAGTTTTGCAGATGAAAATAAAATACCAAGCTTGGTGTAGCTAAGTTAGTAGAGTGCGTGCCCAACACGGAGAGGACACTGGCCTTATCCCCAACACCACATTAAACCAGCTTGGGGGCTGGCTTACATCTGTTGTCCCAGCACTCAGGTGATACAGGCAGGAGGATCAGGAGTTCAAGTCCACCCTCAGACGTAATGAGTTCAGTATGAGACTGGCTCATAATTGCAATTAAAATCATAAAAGGAAAGAAAAGAAAACCCCTACCAGCTCTAACTTGTTCCAGCTAGGGACCTGCTTGGCCACACAGATTCTCAAACTGACCTTTAACAAATTGTGGTTAAAGTGCACATCGTGTAAAATTTACCGTGGTAACTGTTTTTGTGACATCAGTACAGTCAAGTGATTGGGCAGTCAACACTGCACACCGCCAAAACTTTTCCTCTTCTCCAGCTGCAACTCTGAAGCCATCAAGCACCAACTCCCAGCCTCCCTTTCCCCACCCCTGGCAGCCAACTTTTTTTTTTTGATTGAGGGGGTTAAGACAGGGTCTCACTATGTAAACTAGGCTCATCTTGAACTCATAGAGATCCATCTGCCTCTGCCTCCAGTGTGCTAAGATCAAAGCTGTGTGCCACCATGCCCAGCTCCATTTTCCTTTCTGTCTTACTCTGACTACCCTGTTTGTCATATAAATGGGGGAACACAAGGTATTGAGCCTTTTGCAAGTGGCATGTTTCATTGCACCATAAAAACACAGGTGTCAGAGGGCACTACAGACAGACCAAAGGGGGACAACATTTGCAAATCTTGTACATGACTAGTGTCAGAAAATATGAAGAAGGAAGGCCTGGGTGGTAGAGTACCTGCCTAGCATGTGTGAGACCCTAGGTTCAAATTCCAGCATGGCAAAAGAGAGGAGAGAGAGAAAAAAAACACAGAAAGAAAAAGGCAAGAGTCTTGAATGGACATCTAGACATCTCTCCAAGAAAATAAAGAATGGCTAACAGGTACATGCAGAAAGGAGCAGTACCACCCACCATTTAAAAAATGCACAGCAAAGCCCCACATGATGCCATTTTACACTCACTGAAATAGCCTGTCATCCAGATACAAAACAAAACCGCTCCCAGGAAGGCTGGGGCAGAGCTCAGCTGGTAGTGTGCAGAGCTTAGAATGAAAAGCCCTGGGTTTGATCCTCAGCATGCATAAGGTGGGCACAGTGGTACACACATGAAATTCTATTACTCAGGATTCAGGAGTTCAAGGTCATCCTTTAGTTGTATGCTGAGGTTGAGGCTAGCTACCGAGCATCTGGAGGGCGGGATGGCTTTCAGGGGTTAGTGGAGAAGCCGGGAAAGCAGAGAAAGATAAAGAGCTGACTTAGATTGCCCAGGCTGGTGACTGTTTGCAAGGATGCTTCAGCAACTGATGCATTGGGGCTTGATGCCCTTTCAAGCCCTGAATTCTAGGGGATGTGTGGCTGTGAGCACAGTCTCTGCTTTCAGTGCGTCACACAGGCGCACAGGCGAGGTCCCCCCCCCCCCCCCCGCACCAGCACAGGCAAGAGGGCTTTTTCCTGGCTCCACCTGGGTGATCCTGGCCACGCCCTCCCCTCCTGGAGGGAGGGGGCTGTGTCTTGTGTTTTCATCTGTAAATGAGACAGCCTGGCGACTCTAGAGGTGTGCAATACTGTTTCTGAGGACTCAAGTCCCAGCGCCACTTTGATGGTTATCGGCAGTGGGGAAGAGGGACTGCCCTCCTGCTGACCCTGTCCGTGAGGGCACAGACCTCCTGTGCTTCCTGCTTAATTCTCAACCTGAATAGGAGAACCCTTGTGGGGGGAGGGAGTCCCCCCTGACACTTTCTAGCTTCTCTCAGGCAAGGCTACTGCTAAGTCCTTGAAGGCCCAGGTATAGCCTGGCTCTCCTCACAGACCCAAGCAGGGAGTTCAGAGGGTACAGGGCCACTGGGAGGCCAAGACTCTCCTGGACTATTTCTCGCTCCACTGAGCTGCTGTGTTGTCAAGGTTAGATCAACTCGAGATGAATGTGTCTCAAAGCAATTGCTCCTGCTGGTGCTCACTTGGCTGTGCCTAGCTTATAGACCCTAACAGATCCAGCCTGGGTTTCCGTCTGCCGGCATCTGCCAGGCCTGGGGGGCTTCCGCAGAGCGATGGCTCCTCTGTCAACCCCACACACTGACACAGCCACTGAGACAGGGACAGAAGGGAACTGTGAATGGCAGCAAACACTTTGTCAAGGTCTGTGAGCAGGAGAGCCGAGTGCCTCCCAACCCCCCCGCTCTGCAGAGTTATAAAATGGAAGAGCACAACAGAACCCAGGGTTCAGCAGCCTGCGGCCGCCTCAAAAACTCCACATGTTCCCTCTCATAGTTTTATCCATGTAATGCACAATGGCTGAGCTCCTGCCAGAGGCCAGCGAGGCCAGGGCCTTTGGGGATGGCTATCTCTATCACGGAGAAGGACGTGGATTCCATCTTCAGAGAACCTGAGAGGAAGCCGGAACAATTAGCATAGAGCCAAGGACAGCTCACTTCACTTGCCTGTGTGAACATGTGTGGAGGTCAGAAGTATCTTCCTTGCTCTTTCTCTGCCTTATGCATTGACACAGGGTCTCACACTTACACCCAGTCCTTACCTGTTCATCTAGTGCAGCTAGCCAGCTTACCCTGAGGCTCCCACCTCTGGCCCCTGAGCACTGAAATTGCAGGTGGCTTGCCCAGGGTTTCTGTGAATACTGGAGTTCTGAACTCAGTCAGCACCTTGCCCACTGAGAGCTCCCAGCCTGGACTCTGGCTTTTATGGGAAGGGAACCCAGATGCCTGAGAGAGCAGTCATGAGAAGTACTGGGAAGCAGAAGTATACCCTGCTCTCCATTTTAGAAGCAGAAACTTCTCTAGAAACAGGTCCAGAGAAGATTGACAGTGTCTGGAAGTCCCTCAGCCAAGTGTTGTCCGAGCTCTGAATCCACCTTTTTGTTGTTTGAAACGTGGTATCTCGGTGTAGCCCAGGCTGGCCTCGAACTCACAGTCCCCGGGGCCTCTGCTCTCACTGTCATCACAGGGTGCTGTGATCACAAGGTCACCATCTTTCTGACACTTCCCACACAGATGAAGGTGAGAATGATGGGAAGGTGGGCAATGGAGAAGAGGCTGAAAACCATCCCCGGAGGGTTGAGAACTGACCTAGGCCCTGTCAGGAGTTCCTGGCAGCGGGGACTCCAGAGCAAGGACAGCAAAGGGGCAGGTCTTTTGACCTCTCTGCCCATCTGCCCTCCTGGATGACACTTCATGACGTCCCAGCCTCTCTCTTCTCGGGATACCTAGGCCCAGCGACAATGCCCAGGAAGCCCTTGAGGACAGGTGCTTGTGCCCTTTCCAGTCACCTTCTTCCATGGGTGGCTTTCCAGAGAAGTAAGAGGGAGTAGATGACGGGTGCCCAGTGTCAGATGATGGGACAGGTAGGGACAGCGCCACCAGGTCCTGACAGTGCAGGCTACAGGCAGAGGGTGGAAGTGTGTTAGGATCCCCTCACGCCTGGTATCTGTTTCCTCTCAAATCAGGAAGGTCTGGGATCAGAGTCGCGTCATGGGCCATGTCCTGAAAGCTGGCGTTTGTACTTGTTCATACCCGAAACTGGGTATCCTATCGTTGGTATTGTGAGTTGCTGTTGGAGGGAATGTTGGTGATAAAAAGAGGGGGGTGGATTCCACCCGACTCAGCTCTGGCCATCTGCTCCCTGAGAACAAAATTAATAAGTGACACACAGGAAGCTCTGAGAGCTGGAGAGTGGGAAGGGGAGGGAGTCTGCCTCAAGTGTGACAAAAGAGAGCAGAGTGGCAGAAGCCAAGCTGGCATAGCCAGGAGGGGCTGGCAGCCGATGCCCACCCCGCTCCTGTAAAAGACACGGCTCTCCCCCATACACAGAATAGACATCTTTGCTTCTAGGGTGGTGTGGGAAGCATGGTTCTCAGGGAAAGGAAGGAATCACGAAGCAACTGGGCTGGGTACCAGCCAGGTGGGTCCGCCAGGGAGGGGGAGAAGTGCAGTCTCTCAGCCAAGAGGGCTGAGACAGGGTGTGGTACAGTGATGGAGGGAATGTGGCCCAGCAGCCTCTGAGTCTGCAGCGTGCCGCTGGAGAAGGATGTGAAGACTCAGCCCACCCTCCACAGCATAGGAGTGGTCGCCAGGACTCATGCGGTGGGTTAGGATGCCGAGGCCTGCAACGTTCAGCTGCTCTATGGCGGGATTGTCTAGGTGCGCTCCTGCCACAGTGCCAGGCTTTGCATGGGGCCAGGATCACACTGGATTCCTCTCCTGTGTAGCCTGTCCTTCTAGCTCATACTCAAAACTTACTCCTGTATAGTCCTAGAGCCATTCACCATCACCCATCATTCCAACAAGGAAACTGAGACCTCTTGACACACAGGGGCTGGAGGCAGAGCCAGGGTTTGAGGCACACTCAGAATCCCGGCTGGCACTTCTTTCCA
Source organism: Pachyuromys duprasi (assembly GCA_028658305.1). NCBI lineage: Eukaryota > Metazoa > Chordata > Mammalia > Rodentia > Muridae > Pachyuromys > Pachyuromys duprasi. The sequence continues at coordinate 51,117,709 of CM053749.1, read as the reverse complement.
GGGCTCTGCCACCCTCTCTCATCCTTCCTGTAACTGGGGAATGGGGAGGCTGTGAAATTACCACAGGGGCCATGTCACCTGCTGCTCCCTATGGCCTGTAACAAGTACACAGCTCTCCAAGGAGCCTTCAGGCGCCCTGGTGACAGCTGCCTGGTTGCTACCTTGTTTCCCCTCACTCTCACTTTCATTGGCTTCTCTGGTTGCTATGATAAAACACTTGACAGAAGCATCATTAAGAAAGAAATGTTGGGAGCTGGAGAGGTGGCTCAATAGTTAAGAACACTGTCTGCTCTCCCAGAGGTCCTGAGTTCAATTCCCAGCAGCCCCGTGTAATGGGATCTGCTTCTCTCTTCTGTCATGCAGGCATACATGCAAATAGAGTATAAATAAGTAAAACTTTAAGAGGAAGAAGAAAGATTTGGCTAGGTGGTGGTGGCAGATGCCTTTAATCCCAGCCCTTGGGAGACAGAGGCAGGATATCTGTGAGTCTGAGGCCAGCCTGGTCTACAGAGGAAGTTCCAGGACAGCCAGGGCCATGCAGAGAGACCCTATCTCAAAAACAGACAGACAAACAAGATGAGGACCATTAAGGAGGGAAATGTTTATTTGGGTGGGTACAGCCCACCATTTGGCAGGGAAGACATTACGGTAGATGACTGAGACAGCTGGTCACGTGGCGGCCACAACCAGGAGGCAGAGAGGATGAAAGCTGGTGCCCAACGTGCTTTTTCTTTTTCATTCATCCTGGGCCCCCCACAGTTCAGGTAGCTCTACCTCTAGAAATAGAAATTTGTCTCCTGGGTGACTCTATCCGTAGATCCTTTCAAGTTGAGCGTCGACATTAGCCGTCACACACACGATTTCTTCTTCTCCTCTTTCTCATCCCCCCTTGTTCCACTGGCTGAAGCCAGGGCAGCATCCGCTGTGCCTGCTGTGGATGGGCACTGCGACATGGCCTTCAGCACCCGGATGCTCACTGTTTGGTTTTACGTTCACTCTCCCTCTGCCCTGAGACCTCCCCACAGCAGGGCTTCTTGTCTCTACAGCATGCTGCCTGGTACACCGCAGACACTCTGCTTAGTGAGATCCAGTGGATTTGGGCATCTGTTTGATGGCACCTCTGTCCTTCTCAGATAACAGTGTGGTCTCCAGGCTAGAGCTGGGGAGGAGGGTCTGGCTCTGTAGGAGGCCTCAACAACAAAACAAGCAAACAAAAGTCTGTTACTTGATCTTCCAGAGTTTTCCCCACTAAGTTCCTTAAGCACAATAGCGTGAGGCTGGGCTCATGTGGGTCCTTCCAAGGAAGCCAGTATGCCCTGTAGCTAGAGAGAAAGGAATGAAACTAGGAAGGAGGGAACCAGAGCCAAGGAAAGACATAATTTAAGATTTCAGTGGTCAAGGTGAAATGGAGTGCCAAGGCACTAGGGAGTCCTGGAAGCCAGGCCAGTGTGACAGCCCAAGCTGGACTGTGTGTGCCCGAACACCCAGGCCCAAGAGCTTAAATGTGACTCCATAGGCAGGGGCAGCGCCTGAAGGTGCATTTTGCATCAGTTGAGTCTGAATCGCTTCCAGGTGGGACACCCTCTGACTCTTTCTTCTTTCAAGGCACCTGGGATCAATTCTGGACCCAGGTCTGGCAAGAAGGGAGCTGCTGGGTGCTGAAGCCCTGGCCAGGCTTTCCAAGCCAGCTGGGCCATGTCCTCTCCCCTTTGTGCCCAACTAGAGGTGACCAAGGAACATATGGGTAGCTCTGTTGGCATTGGGTGTGTAGCAGATTGGCTGGGGGAGCCGCCATGATTAAGAGTTGAGTGGATCTGGGTAGAGAATGTGACCTGGAAAGGCCAGATGGGAGTATTTTAGCCTGACACTGCCTGCTTCTTGCTGGACCAGGGAAGAAGACCTGATGGCAGCGAGTGACATAGGGACACACCCGAGGCACAGTCCAGTTGTCCCAAGAGCTCCTGCCCCAGCCTACCTCTTGTAGTTAGCACCAGAACCCCAAACAGGCAGCCATTGTCTAACAGTGGAGGCGAGGCAGAACCGGGGAATCCGTCACCCCTAATAAGGGAAGTCATTTTGGCAGTCTGGGTAATAGGACCCAAATTGAATAATTAATAAAGTTATAAAAATATGTCAACTTTACGGCCAGAATAACTCAGCCTCAATTAGAAGCAATTATTTCTTGTAGTTATACCACTTGGAAATTTTCACAATCGTCTTCATGAACAGCTATAGCAGCAAGACAGGATTCCAGCTTTGAGTGCCTGCTTGAGAAGAGATCAGCTGAGATCAGCTCTAGGCAAGTAGGGCTTCTTTCTGTTGAAAACCACCCATCTTCCTATCCATCCACCCATCACCCCATCTACCTTTTCAACTAAACATCCCTCTATCCACTATGAATCAGTGTATTCATCCATCCATCTATCTGTTTATCTGTCGATTCCCTCATTCATCTTTCCTTCTATGTGAACATTTTTTCTGGCCATGCACCCATCCATCCATCCACCCACTCAACCTCCTACCCATTCACTCATTCATCCGCCTACCTCCCCATCCACCCACCTGCTCATCCATCCATCCAATTCATCCATCTGCCCATTTAGTAGACATTTCTTGAGTGCTTTCCCTGTGTGAGACATTGTGTTGTGTTCTGGGCACGAGGACCCTCCCAAGGAGGTCCTGGACAAGATGAGTCATACAGCCCTCTTTTTTGTTACTCCATAAAGGTCCTGATATTTATGACCATTTTGCCCTTCAGTTGTTTCTCTCTGGTCCACAGGCACTGATACAGATGCCTTGACTTAAACCTGCTCTTGAACTAAGTTTGTTGCAGTGCACTTGAGAGCTTAGGGATCTGCTAGCTTCAAAACATCCAGTGTTCTTGTCCTAACCTTTGATCAGGTAATGGTCAGAGCTGTGTATCTGGCCCCATGCTGAGCCCAGCTTCCAGGAAGACCTGAGATGAGACATTCCTCTTTTGACCACCAAGAAACATGAAGAGTCAGGGTGACACTGAGCTCCCAAGGATACTCAGGGTCAAGAGGCTTAGGGCTCCTTGCTGGAGACTCATGCTTGCTTCTTAGAATACTAGATCCAAGCTTGATTCTGAGTCAAATCTTCTCACACTTTCTAAGAGTCCTGTAGGGAACCGTTCCTTAAGCTCATTGTTCTTTCTGCAAGGAAAATGTCTTCTTTCTGGTTTCCCTGCCAAAATGAGGCATCTTTTCTTCTTTAAGTGTTACTACATGTACTTATTTGTACATGTGTGTGAGGATATGTATGTGAGCAAGTGTACCATAGGGCACCTGTGGAAGTTAGAAGGCAACTTGTGGGAGCTGGGCCTTTCCTTCTGTCATGTGGGTTGGGGAATCTTCCTTAAAGTGGTAGGTGCAACTTCTGAAAGTTACCCTCTGAGCTTCGCATGCACCCTCTCCTCCCCTGTTCCTCCCCTTTTCCCTCTCTCACTTGCATGTACATGCACACAAATAAAAGAAAATTTTGAATAATTTCTAAAAGGGATGAAGCAGTGAGGGTGTGAACTGGCAGTAACTTAGGAAGCAATTGGTAATTTTAAGCAAAGACAGCAATAATACGCAACTCACAGTACCAGGTATTGCAAACCCTTTCCTACCACAGTTTAGATTAATAAACAATACCATAGTGTGTCCCAGCACACACATATACACCCACTGATATTTTTAAATCTCTTCTAATTAATTTTTTAAAGTGATAGCTTTGACCTATTATATTGATTTCATGACTCTCCTCTGGGTTCCTACCCACAGCTTGCTCCAGGGACCATCTCTGGCATGCACATCATTGGTAATGGGGAAAAGCCGCTCGCAATGTAGAGGCTCCTTAAGAAGGAAATGGATAAATTGTAATATAGTCCCACAAAGGAATCTTCGCAGCCGTTAAAATGAATGAAGTTGTGCTCTGTCTGTCTGCCTGGATGAATCTGAAATATATCACAGTGGGTAGAGAAAAAGCCAGGTGCAGAGGGCTACATACCTAACATGCAGTATCACTTATGCTAGTTTAAAAGCATGCAAAATAATGAGTGTGTTATTTATGGGCATATGCATGTGTGGTGAGTGTGTAAAAACAGACATGGAATAACAAACAATAAAGCCAGCCTTCGGTCCCGGTGGAGGGAGTGGGTGGATGGGGAGGAGCCCAGAGGGAGCATATTCAGCCCTGTGATGTTTTACATCTGAAGTAACCGCAGTAGCAGAAAGGGAGAATGTTAACATTTGTTGGATGTATATAGTGTTTCCATTTAAAAAAAAAAAACTTCTTCAAAACATTCCTATGCAAAACGGAGGTCATTGTCACCTCTTCTGGGGTCACCGAAGCTCTTATGGAGGAGTACAGTGGGGAGAGATGTGTTAGATTTTGCTCAGCTCAGGTGCTTATTTGGTGTGGTTCAGCAGGGGTTTACTGAGTGCCTGTAGCAGGTGTGAAGTGGGGGTGGTGTTGTCAGGAAGGTGGAGGAAGTATTACAAGTGCAACTTTGGAACTTAGCAAAGGCACAGCTGCCCGCCTATCAGTATCACCAAAAGCAGACCCAAGGGCTGGGGAGATGGCTGTCAGTCAAGCACTTGCCACGCAAGCATGAGGACCTGAGTCCAGATTCCAGCACCCACATGAAAATCTGGACAAGGCGGTACACAGTTCTAATCCCAGCCCTACTGGGATAGAGACAGAGGTTCCCTGGGACTCACTGGCCAGCCAGCTTAGCCTAACGGTGAGCCCTATATCCCAATGAGAGACCCTATCTAAATAAACAAGGTGGACAGCTTCTGGGGACATCCTGAGGCTAATCCTGGCCTCCTCCACATGCATACCTGCACATGTGTACATACACCGCACACAGAAATAACACACACACATGTAGGCTCACACACACACATGTACAATCACATGCTCAAACATACGGTCAGCAGCATTCATTTACAAGGAAGAAACCAGAATTCAGGATGTGTTTCTCCCTGGGGAATCACAGAATAGGGGAGATCTCTCCCTGGAGGAGGTGAGCGCCGAGATGGGCCTTGAGGAGTGGATGGAGAGGCTTCATTGAAGATTCTGGAAAGGAGATGAAGCTGGAGTTGCAGATAGCTCTGGTCTGAATAGAAGATAACCAAGCAGGCATCCTGCCCCCTAACCTGAACACTGCAGCAGGAAGAGTTCAAAACTCCCTGAACAGCAGCACCCACGGTGAGATAATGGAGCGGACGGGGGTCTCATTAATCACGGGCACTAAGAGGAGCAGGCTCTGAGGATGTAGGAAATTGGAGATAACTTGCCTGCCCAGGAAAGGCACAGTCTCTTGGGGCCAACCCATTCCACTGCCCATCCTCAGGAAGGGAGGAAGGGAGGAAGGGAGGCAAAGGCCTGCTCAAATCCCAGACTGCAAATTTATTTGACCAGCTCCCAATAAATTCCTCATGCCAGAGGCCTGGCCATCCATCTCAGATGGCAGGGCAGAGACAGCGGTGGGGGTGGAGAGCAGAGGAAGCGTCAGCCTCAGATTGCTCGGGGACATGGCCACATGTCTTGCTAGGAGGCAAGCCCCTAAATCCTCCCATGGCTTGCTCCCCCTGGTAAATCTGAATAGTTTAAAATAACTCCTTCCGACCTTGAGGCTGGTGCCAACTTTCTGCCATCCGTCAGCCCTGGCCGGTTTCTTATTAAGGCTCTGCTGTGCCTTTGGAAAAGTCACCACCTTAAATCAAGGGGCCGATAGGGCCAGGGAGAGACACAGGACCCAGAGACAGCAGGAGTGACAGGAAGTCAGGAAGATGAGGTGCCGGGCTACCTCCGGACCTCCTGGGGTCTCCCTGGCTGCAGGGGGGCGGGGCTGAGAGCACCCTGCAACTGAACAACCATCCCCTTACTCATCCCTCACTCACTGCTTGGGACCACAGGTGCTAATTCATACATTTATGACCCAAACCTTTTTACCTGTGTGTGCAGATAAGTTTGCATATGTGCACATATACATGCAGAGGTCGGAGGTCCACCTAGGTATTATTTCTCAGGCTCTATGCACCTTGTTAATCTTAGATTACATATAATCTAAATATATAATATATTTTATATAATTAAATATACATATAATTATATATAATATATATAAATATATATTATATGTTATATAATTATATATAGTATGTGTGTCTGTGTGTGTGTGTGAGCATATGTCAGGTTTGAGCAGGTATCTATGGAAGCCTATTTTAGTTACTTTTCTATAGCTGTGATAAGATACCATGACCAAGGCAACTTACAAAAGAAAGCATTGGATTTGGGGCTTCTGGTTCCAGGGGCCATGGTCATCATGGCAGAGAGCACGGCAGCAGGCAGGCAGACAGAAATGGTGCTGGACCAGTCGCTGACAGCTTCCATCTGTGTGATCCACAAACAGGAAGCAGAGAAAGAAAAAAACCAGGGAGTGGCATGGACTTTTGAAAGCTCAAACCCCACCCCAAGTGACGCACCTCCTCCAACAAGGCTGCACACTCCTAATCCTTCCCAAACAGTTCCACCAACTGGGAACCAAATATTCAAACAGATGCATTAATGGGGATCATTCCCATTCAAACAAGGCCAAAAAAAGGTCCAATCACCTGAAATTGGCATTACAGATGGCTGTGAGCTAACTGACACAGAGTCCTACGAGAGCAGCCCGGACCCTTAACCACGGAGCCGCCTCTCCAACTCTCCACTTTGTCTTTTTGAGACAGGAACTCTCATTGGCCTAAAGCTCACCAAGAAGGCTAGGCTGATGAGCAAGTGAGTCTCCGGGATCTGCCTGCCTCCACTTCCCCAGCACTGTATCCTGCTTTCTATGTGGATGCTGGAACTGAGCTCGTTGCTTGCACGGGGAGCGCTTTGCTGACAGCCTCCCAGCTCTTGCCTGTGTCCTGTGTCCTGCACTCTCTGTGCCTGAGCTTAGTTACAGCAGGAAGCAGGCAGAGGCAGCGTGTGTTTTCATGGCTATTCCTTTCAGTAGGAAAGCAGACGATCCTGTGCATGTTAGTATCCTCCAATATGACTAGCATTAGATGGTGAGCATTGAGGAGACAGAGTGATAGGGCACAGTGACTGAAGCGGGTGAAGGGTTTCCACTGGCAGGAGACACTTGAGAGTTGAACGCCAAGAAGGAACCAGCCCTACAAAATCCTGGGGTATTTGTATTGGGACTAACCCTAATTCTTGGTCACTTGCTGATTCAAAAGAACAGAATTTCTTTAACTCCTAGGTCAGTTGTTAAGCCAGGCTCTGTGAGGACTCCTGAATGCACAGGCAAGGGCCCGCTCACCCAGGACATGCAGTAGTAAATGCTGTCATGACCCTGTGTCAGTGACTGAAGCAGCTTGCTGAAAGTTCAGGCAAGACACGGGTTCCCGGCCCGCACAGTCCAGAGCCTGGACAAGCCAGGAGCTCACGAGAACAGAGTACCCAAAGGGCGCCATCTGGCAGCTGTGTCTGTGACCGGCATCAGCTCTGGGCCCTGCGGGGCTCATTTATTCTGGCAGCTGCCAGTCGGGGTGGCCGCATGTGTTCCATTAATTACCAAGACAAACCACGGTGTTTCTGGGAGTGCAGGAGCACAGAGGATGCACACACCGCCTCATCAGCAAAAGAAATCTGAGCCTGGCAAAGTGCAGTTGGCACCAGCTTTCTGCTAATAATCAAGTACAGAGCACTCGGTGTGGCTTCCTTCCTCATTGGTGTCGCTGCTGCCATGGAAATCACCGTAGCTTCTCTCTTCCATGCTGTGTTTCAGCCCTGGGTCACAAGAGCCTTGCAAGGCACAGATCACAGGAGCGACAGTTCCCCTACAGCAACTTCTCTCTGTGGAGGGCATACCCAGGCAGATCTGTAAAGGAGCAGTCCCCATCCCCGTACGTAAGCCAATGCAATTTGATTGACAAAGAGAGACTAACAGGGCAGACCGCTGTGTCTGTGCTCAGTTCTAACCTTCTTTTCATATCCACCACAGCTAGGGGGACCAGAGGACAGCCCAGAAGTGACTTGCAAGCCAATTGCTGCCTTTCCAGGCTAGCCTTGTGTACTGCTGCAGACGCAACCGTCCCCAAGGGGACGGGAAAGGTTCCTGCCCTCAGGGAGCATAGAACCAGAGTAAAAGAAACAGGCAGACAAGGCCTGAAGATGTGGCAGGAGCTGTCCCATGTCTGCATGGTTAGGTGGCAGGGAACAGAAGGGACAGGTCCCTAAGGTGGCCCAAGGATGGCGTTCCTATCTCTTCCTATACTTGCACAGTGCTTCCTTTATGAGTAGAATGAAGTATTCGGGGGCCATGTGGTCACTAAGTTACCTCAGTGAAGGCTGCAGAAGAAATCCAAGGAGGAGGTTATGCCAGTACACAGGTCTCCCAAGCCTGCTTTTCATTCCTGACCCCATTGCTTCTGCTCTCGGTGCCTCCTCGACTACACTGACCTAGGGAAGGGAATGGGTGTTATTAAGCATTTATGCTGTGGCAGGTTCTGGGCTGGGCACTCACATACACTGATCTTGCTTAAGCTTCCTGACAGCCTTGCAAATCCCCTTCATTGGACAGATGAGGGCACTGAGAGGTGAAGCTGTCAGGATGTCACAGCTGCTAGCAGGGGCCGGGATTAGCTCCAAAGAGCATTTGCCTAACCCAGAAGTGTTTGCATTTAGCTCCAGAGAAAGGGTGTACTTGGCTAGGTGTGATGGTGCGCACCTGTGATCCTGGCACTGAGGAGACTGAAACAGGAGGGTTGCCATGAGTGGGAGAGCAGCCTGGACAACATATTGAGACCCTGTTTCAAAATAAAAGAATGAAATGAAATTTAAATTTAAATAATTAAATGGCACGATATAAAGATCCCACCGGGGCTCTCATCTTAAAGTAGGCTCTGGTAAGTACTGGTTCTGTGTGTGTGTGTGTGTGTGTGTGTGTGTGTGTCTGTCTCTGCAGCTCTGGGACTGTGATAGCTGCCACTCCCCCACACCTCACTTTTACATAAGTGCTGGGGATCGTGTCCCCATGACTGTGCATCCAGCACTTTCCCACAGGCTGAGCCATCTCCCCAGCTCCACTGCTTGACTTCTCGGTCTTCAGACAAAGCCCTTGACCTCTTATGTCAAAGCTGTTGCCCAAACCCTTGCCTTCCACATTCAGAACCTGGAAAAAGTCATTGATGAAGTTTGGGGTCTGTCCTTACTGTGACACCTTCCTGGCTGGCTTCTTTCCAATTAGGACCAAACAGACACGGGCGGTGGGGACATTCATGCCCGTGCTCTTTAAGCGGTTGCCGCTGTCCTTTGCACCTTACAGGTTTGGAGCTGAGGCTGAGAGGAGCAGAACCTGAGAAAAGCAAGGCTTAACTGTTGACCCCAGCCCCCACTCACCTGGCAGCTTTCCGCTTCCTCCGGCAGAGCACCTGGCTCAGCCCCAGCGCCTTCCTGAGTGAAGATGCCCATGCACGTGCTGGGCAAGGCCAGCCTGCTCTTACCCAGGGAAGGTGCAGAGGTCGTTGAGGCTGTTTATTGTCACCAGGGTAGGAGCATTCACAAGTGGCTACCTAGAGTCCCAAGTCCACTGAGGAACAGAACTCATCAGCCTCATTTGTGCGGCAGCTCAGGAGGAGGGGTTCTGGCAGCCAGGAGTGAGATGCCGGGGCTGGAGCCCTGGCTCTGCCGCTCACCTGCTGTGCAATTTCAGACAAGCTACTTTTCCTCTCTGTGCCTCACATGAGCATATTGGTGTTCAGCAAATTTCATGAACTTTTTAGGGAAGAGATGCCCCCCCCCCGCGCCTCCCAGGGATCATTTGGCGAACTCCAGGACATTTCTGCTTGTGGTGTCACAGTAGTGGAGACAGCAGTAGCCAGGAATGCTGCTGTGTAGAGCAGAGTTCCCCAACCCTAACGGCAAGAGGGCCACTGCAGGGAGCCCCGCCTCTCCAACACTTCTTCACATTCATTCATGGACACGCAAGACAGGGGCCACCTGTGTGCCAGACACTGAGGAGGGCAGAGTCCCTGCCCCCTCAAGGTTCATGGCTTATAAAGACAATGAGAACATTAAGAGTTGATATTGAAGGTCTGTGGGGGTGATTCCAAGGTAGAGACACCAGCTGCCAGGAGCCACGTGGTAGAAAGCAAAAAGTGACTCCTGCAAGTTATCCTTTGGTTTGCACACACATGCACACTAAATAACCTAAAATAATAATAATAATAATAATAATAAAGACTTGATGTGGGCTGAGCTGGGGCTCAGTTAGCATAGTGCTCATCTAGCACGAAGCCCTGGGTGTGATCCTCTTCATCACATAAAACTGGCACAGAGGCAGTGCCTGCAACCCCAGAAGCCAAAAGCTAGAAAGGAAGGCAAGAGGATCAGAAGTTCAAGATCCCTTTTAGCTGCGTAGCAAGTTTGAGGCCAGGTTGGACAATGTGAAACCCTGTCTCAGAAGGGAAGGAAGGGAGAAGAAGGAAGGGAGGGAGAGAGGGAAGGAGGGAGAGAGGAAGAGAGGAAGGAAGAGTCTCCAGGAGATGGTGGCACACACCTTTAATCTCAGCACTCAGGAGGCAGAGACAGGCAGATCTCTGTGAATCTGAGCCTAGCCTGGCCTATGGAGTTCCAGGACAGCTACACAGAGAAATCCTCTCTCAAACAAACAAACAAACAAAACAAAAACAAAAAAGAAAGAAAAGCAAAAAAGAAAGTTAAATTTAACACTGACTAACTGCTGACCACATTCCATAGTCTTTCCATGAAGTACCATGCCTGATCCTCAAAAGCCCTTAAACACTAGTAAAATTACTCTCCGTTTATAGGGTAGGGAACATAAATCCGCCAAGACAGAGTGCCTCTTTGTCTCCAGCCCGTGGTGCGTAAGTAGTGGTGTTGGTGTTTTTATAGCAAAGTCCCTCACCCTAACCATGGTCACCCTCCCCCCTTCTACCCTGCCCTGCTTCCTGAAGGCTGGTCCCCAAGAGCATACCAGCTATACCTGAACAGAGGCAGCTTACAAGGCTCAGGCTCTTTGGTCTCTTTATCATGCAAACTCTTTAGCGAATTGGAAAGGGACCTCATGACTATAAACCAACCAGTAATGACCTGACAAGCAAAGGGGCCAGAGAAGTGTTAGGGCCACAGAGACATTAATCTGCTTCCAGCTACGTATGGCTGCTAGAAGGACATTTGTTAGAGCAGTTATGGGAGCCATAAAAGGCTTATGATGGCCGCCCTCCCCACTCAGCCCTCACTGGTCAGCAGGAAGGGACTGCTAGCGGCTGGGGGCAGCTAACCACCACCTGCCTCAGGTAAAGATGTTGCGGGCTGAGGGTTTGGGAGAGAATGGGCCACACAGGAAAGCTGGAGTCTAGTCCCTGCTATGATCCGAGAACAGCCTGCAGCCTCCAGTTAATTTTGTGAGTACTCTGGGCCTTGGTTTGCCCATCTGTGAAATGGGAAATGCATGTTTACTTGAGAGGCTCTTTGAAACTCTGTCAGTGGCCATGGTATAAGGAATAGCCACAGCAGGTAGGCAGGGACTTGATGGAACGTTATTAGATCCAGGAGAAGCTTAATAAATGGCTCCCACGGCTTAAGGGCACCCTATCTTCACACACTCCCATGTCAAAGGCAGTGTGCTGAGGATTCTATTTCTATGGATCCATTTAATCCTTACAGACATCTTGTGAGTCAGAGGGGAATATTGCCCTCTCTGTGCAGAAGAGAAAGCTGGAGTCTGGAGCTGGAGCCCAGCTAGCCCATAGTGGCCTAGCTGGTCAAAGACGGTCCGGCTTTACCGTGATCTCAAATGCCCCCTCAGGCACAGAGGAGACCTGGAGTCGGGTAGATACTACCTACACCACGGCCTGAGCACTAGGACATGGGATATCAGCTGACCTCATCCTCCCTTGGGCAGAGCAGATCCTGGCTTTAGGACCTGGGGAGACGCATTTGGGAGACCTTGGGAGGTGACACCCCAACACTTCAGGAGCATAGCAAGAACACTCGGGGCATAAGGGCTGGGTACTTTCTTCCTTTGGAGAATGGTGTGAGCTTAGTTTGCCAGGCTTGACTGGGACGCTCAGAGGCAGAGCAGATGCAACTCAGAAAGGCGGCAAAGGGGGCCGCCATCTCAGAGATGGTTAGACACCAGGGTCATGCATTGAATATCACGTGTGTGGCTAATTCACAATGCACTGATTTTTATTTTATTTTTTATATGTTTTGTAGGCATCTATGACTGTGTGCCGCATGTGTGCCTGGTACAGGTAGAGGCCAGAAAAGAGTTTCGTATCCTCTGAAGCTGGAGTTACAGATAGTGTGAGCTGTGGTATGGGTGTTTGGAATCGAATCTGAGTCCTCTGAGCTGTCTCTCCAGCCATGATGTTTGCTTTTTGAAATCGTCACAGGTGGTAGTTACTATTAATACCTTTAATCTCAACACTCAGAGAGGCAGAGGCTATCCTGGTCTACATAGCAGTTCCAATGAGTCCCTGTCTCAAAAATAAATAAATAAAACAAAAATAAAATGTTCACAGACTCTGGGCCTGTAACTCCAGCACTCAGGAGTGGGAGGCTAGCCTGAGATCCTGCCTTAGAAAAGATTTGTCGTTGAGATAGACCCAGAACAAGCTTAGTCCTTGTATTTTAGACTCTTCTTGGGTGTCTTACATCAACCACAGCATGTGGGTGATGAGTCCTGGGGGAAGGGGCAGCAGGACTCAACTACAGGGGCCATGATGTCATTGCCAGGACCCTAAGATCCATGTCCCAGTCCAAGGCCCTGTAGTTCACTGCCTCTTCTTCCCCTCCCTTCTTTTGCTCCTAGAGGTCTGTCCTGACAATTCTTCTCTCGGTTTTGGTCCTGAGTGTGAGAGGCCTTTCTGACAAGCTTCCCTTTCTAACGTTTGACAAGTTCTTAGGCCAAGGGCAGACCCCACAGAGCCACCCAGTGCCGGCCATCTCCGCTAGATCCCTATTCAGAAGGGATCCAGAAAGGGAGATGGGTGAAATGGTTCTTTCAGTACTCAGATCCTCTCTACTTAGGTGTCTCTGCAGGGTACAAAGACGCCCTGCTTATCTCTTCTCTAGGGCACAGTCCTGACTCCCAGGACCTGGCCCCTCTGAGCGGGATACCTTGGCAGATGAGAGGCGCCCTCTTGCTCCCTTGGCTTACGGTGCTCTCTGTGTACCCTTCTCTGCAGTGGAAAGTCAGGAGAGATTTCGGTGTTTGTCTAGTGAAAGAAGAAAGTCAATAGGAGGTGGGAGGTGGAATCTCGTTCCAAGCAGGTTCTGCAATCAATAATGCGAAGAGACTCAGAGGCCACTCTGGGGGACTGGACCTCTGACGAGAGCCAGTCTGACTCTCCTTGTTGCCGACTCTCCTAAGTGATTAGCTAGTCCCCAGCCCCAAAATTGTCCCCTGGACCGTGTGCTCTGGGATCCACAGGGTGAGGACAGCCAAAATCAGGATAGGAAGTTAGGTGGGCCTTGGCTGTGGCTCTAGCCCCGGAGCAACCACTTGCTTTCCACCGCAGCGACAAACGCGACTCTGCCTCCCGCTGCCAACCACATCATGGAATAAATAGACTCATGGTTTATGTTCTATAATTTCATTGCTTATTTTGTACACTGTGAAGTTTTGTTTGCAGTCCTAGTGCTGAGTATTGCCAAGGCCTGTCACGCTAGGTGAGGTGGATAGAGAGACACATTATGGTGGAAAATGGGGTCCTCCCCCACCTTGCCCGTGGCAATGTTCACTTCTGCTCTCGCCTCTATTGAGAGGCCTGTGATCCTGCCCTTAAAAATAGATACTGATAGATACCGAGGGTACCTATAGACACTGGAGCCCAGGGGGCAGTGGCCTGGGCACGAGACTGGTACAGGATGTGATGGGATTTCATAAAAACAAAAACGAACAACAAACACAACAAAAGAAAACCAATCTCTTCAGAAACCCCTAAGTTGGTGCTGGAGCCTCAGGGTGAGTGACAGAGCCTGCTCTGATGGAAGTCTAGATCAGTGGTTCTCGACCTTCTTAGTGCTGTGACCCTTTGGTAGGTTTCTCACGTTGTGGCGACCCCCAACCATAAAATTATTTCATTGCTACTTCATAACTGTAGTTTTGCTACTGTTGTGAATTGTACTGTAAATATCTGATGTGCAGGATGGTCTCTGAAAGGGTTGTTCAGCACCCCCCCCGCCCTGCCGAAAGGGATCGTGACCCACAGATCCTGTTTAAAGAGAACAGAATAGCAACACTTAAAAGTGCATAGTCCGGAAAAAGAGCTGTGAAGCAGCAGCTCCCCGGCATGAGGCAGCGGCGCGGCAATGTTGCCGTGCTCTTGGGGGAAGCATTGGAGGTAGAGAAGCGTGAACTCGGTGTTCTGACTTCCAGGTGTGGTTGTGTAGGGCCCACGGAGGGGACCAGGTCACCTCATCAGAAGAACTGTGTTCAGAGTTGCCATTCAACTCTGAGAGGATAAAACAGTCTGGACCTGTGAAGGGGCTGTGGTGGGTGTGGCCTTTGTCCTCACTTGTCTTGTCATCATTTGCCAACAACAACTGGACAGAAAGGCTCTTGAGAAGTTCTGGAAACAAGCTGAGCCTTTGTAGCTGCGTCTATTGCTGAATGGCACATCTGAGTCCACTGTGCTACCCTGGGCCTTACAGACTGAGTCCACTGTGCTACCCTGGGCCTTACAGACTGAGTCTCAGACGGTGAACTAATTTGCACATTTGGGCTTTTTTTTTTTTTTGAGCCTTGTGGTGGTAGCCCCCTTCTAACAAGGGGCCGGAGAAGTGGCTCAGCACTGAAGAGTACATGCTGCTCTTGCAGAGGACCCTAGTTCCATTCTCGATACCGATATTAATGGCTCAAAACTGCTTGTAACTTCAGCTCCATGGGATCCAATGCCCTCTTCTGCAATCGGAGGACACCATTCACATGCTTTGCTCACTTCCTGACATAGCTGCATAATTTCAAAATGAAATCTTTAAAAATATATAATATTTAGTTATCTATTTAACATATTAATTAATACAACCTATTATACAATATGTATGTCCAGCAAGATGGCTCAGCTGGTTAAGATGCTTGCTGCTAAGCCTGACCGGAATTCAGTTCCCTGGATACGTGTGCTAGAAGTTGATAACCAATGATCTCAGCATGTGTTCATCCACCCAGATATCACACACATACACACACAAAAATAAACAAGTAAATATGTAAACAGAGGCTGGGGAGACGGCTAACTTGGTAAAGTATTTACTCTGCAAGCATGATGACCTGGGTCCCAGCACCGGAATCTATGTAAGAAACCAGATGTGGTAGCGTGTGCTTTAAGTTAGAGCGTGGGAGTCAGAGAACACCCCAGCTACCCAGCCTAGCTGTCATCAACCCCAGGCTAAGCAGAGACCCTGCTTCATTAAAAAATAATAATAATAAAATAAAGGTAGGTGTCTTATGAAGAATGTCACTTGAGGTCAACCTCTGGCTTCCAGATACATACATGTGCACACACATGAACATACATTATACCTATAGGACGTCACAAACCCCCGCCCTCCTGAAATGCCATTGTAGCAAGCATTTCTGGGGACAAGCAATGTGATGAAGCTCTGAGTTTATTTGTTTGAGTTTTTCTTTTTCTTTAACAATTGTCCATCAGAGTACATGGAGGCAGGTGGGATGGGTCCTAAACACAGACCTTGGTGTCAGGCTGGTTCAAATCCCAGCTACAGAACACACAATTTCTTCATAATTCTAGTTTTACTACTGTTATGAATTGTAATGTAAATATATGATATGCAGGATGGTATCCTGAGCCTATTAGCTCCTTGGGTTTTCTGGGATTGTTTCCTCATTAGGAAAAAATGAGGCCAGTCAGGAACCATGGCTCATTCCCACGGTACCTGTGAATGCTCCCTACATCCATTTCCTTCCTGCACTGGGTGCTGGCTGATGTAGATTTAAAGGGACACTCCCCATATTTACAGGTTGAGAGAGACTCCCAACTTGGCGGCTAGTGAAGAAAGATACCCCAAAAACCTTAATGCCTCCACCAAGCCTCACCCAGGCAATGGCTGAAAGAGAGGAATCCTGGTCTGGGCCAGGCTTGTAGTCAGTAGGCGCCTAGGCGCCTAGGAGTACCCCATCTTTACAGCCTGCAGACCCCCTAAGGCCTTGGACTTGCTTGCCACTAAGCAAGCATGGCAGAGATAGGGTGTCCCTCCCGGGTCGTATGATATATAAAGTTCCATATCTCCAGCCTGATTTAAATAAGACATTTCCTTTGCTGCTTCTAAGAAGTAAGCTTTGTGGGCTGAGGCAGTTTACGGGCAGGGTCACAAACACTGTAGTGGCCCCTAGAGACTGACAGCAGCCCCAGCTGACCACCTGCAGGGCACGCCAAAGGTATGGCCACAAAGACAGACCCACCAATGGCTGGAGACCTGCTTGCAAGCACGTATTCCTGTTTGGTCCGCAGCCACCTTGGTCACAACCTTGTGGGACCCGAGGACCCGAGGACCTAGGCAAGCAATGCCCAAGATCCTCACCCTCAGACGCCGGGATACACTAAACTGATATTTGTTTACTGTAGGTTTTAAACTCTAACTATTTGGGGTTCTAAAGCCTCTGCCTCCCTTCCAATCCCCCCTCCTCCAACCATGGTAAGAGATAAAGAAGGCCAGAAGGGAAAGAGGATGTAGACCTCTTTAGACTGCTCCAGCTGGTTGGGGTCGTCGGGTTCTTTGGGAAAATACAATCTCAGTCGTCAGGATATCAAGCAACAGCAAACAGCAAAAGTGAACAAGCAGCCTTCTTCCTCCTGTGTCCGTCCTTCCAAAGCCTCTACTCTCCCTCTGGGCTCCGGTATTCAGTCTCTCCCAGAGTCCTCAGAGGCCCACTAACTCCAGCTGCCAAAGATCATGCCCCTCTTCAAGACTCACAAGGCAATTATCAGTTGTAGACAAACTAAGGCAGTCCCATATCCCAACTTGGGA
The DNA here is from genome assembly GCA_028658305.1 of Pachyuromys duprasi. Classification (NCBI taxonomy): domain Eukaryota; kingdom Metazoa; phylum Chordata; class Mammalia; order Rodentia; family Muridae; genus Pachyuromys; species Pachyuromys duprasi. The sequence goes on along the minus strand of CM053749.1, from coordinate 51,100,690 downwards.
TTAAAACAAAAACATACTTATATACCATGACTAAGTTTTTAAAGAAACCAAAACTTCCACTACAGTTTCTGGCATTGTATCACATTAATTTGTAATCCAGGAATAGAAAATTAAAGCGACAGAACGGGCTACGTCAGATCCTTTGAGGGAAGATGACAGGTAGAAGGCACAGTCAGTGCAAAGAGGAAAATGAGCCTCAGGCTATCAGCACAGGTCAGGCAGAGGCACTGGGACACAGCCATGGAGGTGAGTTGGGGGATGGGGCCACGGAGGTCTTATTTGTTTCTGAGAGTCAAAGGCATTTTATAAAACTCTCTGGGTTGGTTAACATTGATGTCAACTTGGCAGGATCTCACTGGGAGACAAACCTTTGGGTGTGTCTGGTAAGAGGTTTCTAGATTAGGTAATTGAGGTGGGAAGGTCCACTAAGTGAGGGGCGCAGCATTCTAAGGGCTGGGGTCCTGGCCTGCATCAAAAGGGGAAAGGAGTCTCTGCCTCCTGACTTCAGAAGCCAGCTTTTTTGCACTCTGCCTCTATGTCTTCCTGGCCATGTTCCCTCAGACTTCAAGGGATCGATCTACCTCCCAAGCTGTCTCTTCCAGAAATCTTATCACAGTAACACGAAAAGCACAGATACATTATTAGCCTTTTTCTGATTATGGAAACAAGTGTTTTCAGATAGAAATTTACAAAATACTCGAACAGCCAGGCCAGATGAATGGATTCCAAAGAGCGCAGCTGTGTCCTGGACCCCAGCTGAAGTGGAAGGGGCACACATCCACTGCCTCAGAATTCTACTTTCGTACAGAATCTTGCAGGTTGCATAATCTCAAGCCATTGCTTTGTTCCTAGACAAATTGATATTTTTACTTGGAAGCACTCCAGGACCTGCTTGAAGCTTTAAATGTCATTTCTAAGTGGCCTCTAGAGGCCCGAGGCAGAGGAGAGCCCTGCTGAGGCTCACATGTCAGAGCCCTGCTGACTGCTGGGTGGAAGGAGCCAAGGGGGGAGCAGCTGAGAGCCAGCTGTGTGACTCCCGGTGGTCACGCGACACCTTGTTAGCTTCCCATCAGATGGCCCTACATCACAGCGTGGTCTTCAACTGCAAGCAGCCCAGGTTCTGCCTTAAACCTGAGCCCTCAGCATTACCTAGGTAATTACCTAGCTGCCCAGGAAGCTGTCACCTTCCCTGAGTCAAGCCTGGCTAATGTGCAGCCCATAGACAACTATGAATGTAGCCTAACACAAAATGATAACCTTGAAAGGTTATGAGATTTGATAGTGTGTGTATATGTATGTGTGTATGTGTATGTGTGTGTGTGTATGTGTGTGGGTGTGTATGTGTGGGTGTGTATGTGTGTGTGATTGTATTTTTGGAACCCAATACATAGCTTTCAGGTGTGAATGTGTTAGAGGACAACATTATGTTATAATGTCAAAGGGTTGGGTGAGCCTGCCTGGGATCACTGGGAAGTTACAGCCTCACTTCTGTCTCCCATCCCCCAGAGCGTCTGGCTCCTATATCCCGTCCTGTTTTGTGAAGGCACACAATACCTTTTACCATGACATAAAATGTACTCATTTGTCACATTTATTCTCTGTCTCCTGCTACTGGAAGGAAACTTCCAGTAGGGCGAAGATTCCTGCCTGCCTGGTTCTCTCATGAGTCCCTGGGGCCTCCTGTCATGACTGGAAGAGGGTTTGGATGAGTGTGGGTTTCTTTGTCATTGTGATCGATGACCTGACAGGAAGCAGCTTAGGGGGTGGATATGTTGGCTCACAGTTTAAAGGGATACAGTCT
>CM053749.1:51019737-51098389 GCA_028658305.1 Pachyuromys duprasi | reverse complement strand
TGTGTGTGTGTGTCTGTGTGTGACAAGTCACATATTCAGTCATTGCTATCGCTATGGGAGGACGGGAGGTCCTGGTGAAAGGAGTGAGAGAGCTGGATAGTCCTGTAAGGCAGTGACCCTAAAGGACTCAGGAACATGGCTCAGACCATAACACCCAGAACAGGCATTCTCATGACAGTTCACAGCACCCCAGTAGCCAGAGAGGGCTTCTACCAGAGGGGTAAAGCTTGCAATGGAGTAGGGCCACCTGCAGTGAGGTTGGGGTGACCCCCCTCACTTTCTTCTTTCAAAGGAAAATGTGTTTATGCACCTAGAAATGCTGTGACCCCTGGAGTGGGGGTGGGGGAAGGGGAGAGCGAAGGGCTTACCTCATGGCATGCCATAGCTTAGGTGTGCTATTCACAGCCCCAAAGGGGCCACTTCCCTCACTGCCCTGGGGAGCTCAGGAGCCTGTCCCATGGCCCTGTCCCCTTCAGAGGGACGCCCCCCACTCCACCCAGCTCCTGAAACTGCTTTGTCAGCTCCCAGCTTGTCTTAGCCTAAGTAGGCCTCTCAGATTTATTAGTTCTGGGGTGGAAGGAAAACAGCATCTCAGAGAAGTGTTTAGTGCCACATTTCAAACTTGCAGCCTTGATTGAAGTGCTAGTTAAAACATTTTAAGGCTCTTAGGTAAAGTTGCATTTGCCTTTTTGCAGAGCCTAGATTCTGATATCATCCGTTTATGACAGGGCCTCTGCTAGGATGGAGTGGTGCAATGCTTTATTGAGGCCCAGTCTATCCTGCGGGAATGGCCTCTGCTTCCATTTGGAGGGTTGTAGCACTGAAGCCAAGAAGGAAGAAATGTGGTAGAATGATCATGCGTTTTAATTAAGCCTCAGTGTGCACCAGATTGTGAAGATATACATATTAAAGAATTCTTTCCACTTTGCAGGAAGCCTGGAAATTTGTTCCCTGTGTCACTTTTATATTCCTTTTGTGTGGCAATTAATATTTAACTCCTGGGAAATAAAGCTGTCACCCGATATGCTGTTTATGGCCCTGCATTAAAATAACTTCCTGATAAGCTATTGTAATATAGTGCTGGGAAGACCCCGCTAAAAGGGGTTCATTTGGTTATTAATTCCACTCAAGAACCTGGCCCTGTGCAAGTATATTTTAAAACTTGTAAATTAACATATATTAATTATACATAATGGATTTCATTATGACGTTTTTGTATAAACTGATGACATGACGTGATTAAAGGGAAGGTTTTTATTATAGATATGAGAGAGAGGGGATAGCCAGAGGCATCTGGAAGAGTCCAGAGCAGAAAAAGAAAGAAGGAGACTGAACATGGCCAGTAGACTAGACCTGGCCACGAGAGAAGCAGGAGCTGGGGGGGAGGGGACAGAGCAGGAGATAGATGGATGGATGGATGGATGGATGGATGGATGGATGGATGGATGGATGGGTGGGTGGGTGGATGGATGGATGAAGGGAGGGAGGGAGATAGAGAGGAAGGGAATGGGAGAGCAGACAGGAAGACAAAGAAAGAGGACATATTGAAAATTGCTGGGTTACAAGGACAATGAGTAGCTTGGGGGAGGGAAGCCCATGAACTGGACAGAGTTAGGGTGAGAAGGGCTAGGATGCTAGCATGGACTGTGAGGGGTGTAACAGGCACTTGTGATACTAAGGGAGGCTGGAGGTTAGCACGACGAGCTTTGAAATGCTGATAGACACCTCAGGCAGCCATCTGTCCCTTCTGCCTTTTGGAATCTAGGGAAATGAAATTCCTTTGGACCCGACAGTTTGCATGCATGTATATAATGTATTTTGATCATGTTCACCTCATTATCCTCTCTCGTCCCCTCCTATTCCTACAGATCCTCTTCCCAGCTAGTCCCTCTTCTCCATGAGTGCATGGAGCCAGTGAGTTCATTAGGATTGCTAACAGGAGAAGGGGGAGAGGCTCATTACACTGGGCACCTTACCAGCAGCTACATCTCCTTCTCCCAGGAACCATTATCTACATGTGGGGTCCTCATGGATGGGTAGGAGGCTCGTGATGGGATGTTGAGGGACCCCATCTGGCTGCACAAGTCTGTTTATCCTTCTTTATCTTGTTATTTGCATAATTGTGTGTCAACGAGCCTGAAGGTCATCAACTGCCATCGCTAAGAGAATGCCTGTGTGTTTGAGGGCAAGGGGAGGCTTTTCTGTTTCTAGCATAAAGGTGTCTTCAATCAGCAGGATTCCTCTGCCCTGTGGCCTTGTTCGTGGTCTTTGTCTATACCACCTCTAGCCAGAGTGTGTCCTTGATGGAGAAGAAAGGCACATTTGCAGCCACTTACCTGTATTTGTGAGGTTTCACTAGGCCTCCGTTAAGCTTACAGGTGATTAGAAGCTGTCCTCTGGGACTCTGCCTACCAATGAATTCTCAAACAACTTGCAAAACAGAGACGAATTAACCTGTTACGCTGTCAAAATCAATTACTGCAAAAGACAGCTTAACTTCTCCAGCCTTTTTTCCCCGGGTCTCGGAGACAGCCAGGCTGCCCTCTGCCCGGAGCTGGCCAAAGGGACCTGTTGGCTGTAGCCACCCACCACCCTCACTCTCTCCTCCCCTAGCTTTGCCAAAGCCTCTGCCTTGAATATGGGGACAGAGGCTCTCAGGAGCAGGAGATGGGGCAACCAAAGAGGGGAGTCAGCCCCTGAAGTGGTGGGAAAGCCGGGGAAGATGGATCCTGTGGAGGCTTTAAGTAAGAGGAACATCTGGATCCCTAGAACCTTTGTTTTGCAGCATTGAATGCAAGGGACGATTTATAAATGTTCCCTTAATATTCCTGAAACAGATTGGCCAGTAATTTATAGACTGCAACACCGAGGACTGAATGAATTTCCCAGCAAGGAAAGCCTGCATGCAACTTGCAGGAGTGTTGTTCTAGGCACCTCAGGGCAGAGTCAGAAATGACAGGACCAAGAGAGACGACGGAGAGGATACATTTCACTCCATCCAAGTTACGAATCAGGAAACTGAGGCCGGAAGTCACATGGCCAGCTCCTAGTTGAGCCAGGCCTAGAGCTCTATCTTCTCCGTTGGCAGGGTGCCGTGTGCCTGTCTGTGTGGTGCCGTGTGCCTGTCTGTGTGGTGCCGTGTGCCTGTCTGTGTTCCTGGCACCTGCAGCTAGTGCTCCCTGGGCAGGGGGCTCCTTTCCTCCTGAGAGACTGAGGAGAACTCTCTGCCTGACCCAGGAGCTGGAAGCCTAAGGCTTAAAGTGCAAGGCTGGGCACAGTTCTGTCCTGCGTGACTGCGCTCACGGGTATGTTTGGTCCATGTGGGCAAGGGACTAACATACTGAGTACTTAGTATGTGTAAGGCACAGGGAAGATCTTTGTGATTACGTTACCTTTTTATAAATGGAAGGTATAGCATGTATTTTTTTATGTGTTTGTGTGTGCTTGTGAGTCTGCATGTATGTGTGTGTATGCATGTAAGTATGCATGTGTATAAACATGTGCGTGAGTGTGTATATGTATGTGCAAGTATGTGTGTGTAGGCCAGCAGACAACTTTGGTGTCATCCTCAGAAATATTGTCCACATCCTTTACCATAGGGTTTCTCGCTGCCTAAAGCTTGCCAGTTAGGCCCAACTGGCTGGCCAGCAAGTCCCAGGATCCTCCTATCTCCATCTCCTCAGCTCCGAGATCACAAGTGCCTGCCACCATGCCCAGCATTGTTACATGGTTTCTGGGGATCAAACTCCAGTCCTCATGCAAGGCAAACGCTTTACCAAGCAAGCTAATTCTCAGCCCCCAGCAGGGCATAAATTTTGATGTCCCATCTTACAGATGGAAAAAATGAGGCTCTGAAGGTTCATCCTTGCTTCCCTTTTCCACCCCTTTACCTTGCCTGATCTTCTCAAGCCCTCCCCCTTCCCACAATCCAGAGCAGCAAACAATGACAGGGAGCAGAGGTTTCCAGGACCAAGAGTATTGGATGGGTGCTAACTGGACCAAATGGATGGTCTCAGTCTCAGACACCACAAACACTGGGGGATCTTGCTAAAGTATTCTCTCTGGGAAAAGGGGAACTGGGTGGGTACATTCTGTCAGGACACCACCCTCTGATCCCCAAAGCTCTGCCCCTGTCACACAGTCACACAGCCTAGGAGCCCCTATACTCTCTGGGATCCTCAGCTGCTCTTGTACTGTGGGCACGGCCAGGAGAACATTCCAGAGCATACCATGGCTGGCCTGTATCCTGGAAAGGCTACGTCAGGTCTCGCTATTGCCATTTAATAACCACTCATTCAACAACAAAGTCGTTGTTCCCACTTACTCGGTCCTTGAATCACAGCACAGGCTGCAGGGGCTGGATCTTTACTGTGAAAATTGAATTGAGACTTGAATGTTACCAAACATTGTAAGTAGCTCCAGGTTCGTTTTCTGAATGTTCCCCACTTTGCAACAAGGAAAGGACTCACAGAACACCAGGGCCAGAGGAGGCTGCCTGTCTCCCCCACACTCTCACGTTCCATTGCAAACACACTTCCAAATGAGGCACCTCCAGCCATTATGTTGTGGCTCACGTCTGAGTATCTTTTTGTACATGACATTTACGAAGAAAAACACTTGCAAATTAAATGTTTGATTAACATTACATCTTTTGCAGCTTAAAATGGGTGAGCATAATTGAAAGCAGCATTAGCTAAAGAATATGAACTTTAAATGAGCTTTATCCTGGGCCCATGAATTTCCATCGTTTTATTGAATCTTTAGTGCCAGTGGCCCAGGGTATTTGTACATCATATGCGTGGAATACTCTGAAGATTCAGCAGTCTGCAGCCTTTCAGGGGAAACTGGCGCCATCTGACTATAAACCATGCATGAGGGCAATGGGCAATTCCTTTTGGAATTTGGAGGATATTTTATCAAGATTGAGTGAAATTTGCTCTTCTTTGTGTGGTTAGGAACTACAGGATGGTGACCCAGCTGCTCAACTTTTAAACCCGTGACTCCCACTTTCTAGATACTGTGTCTACACGGGAAATATCCCTGTGTTCATTGCTTGCTTCTAGAAAATATTTGCTTTTACAAAATCAAGAGCTATTTATTCCCTGGCAAGGTATGCAGTTCACTGTGTGGAGTGTTTGTCTATCATGCATGAAGCCCTGCGTTCCAGTCCAGCACTGGATAAACTGGGCATGGTGGTGTGATCCCATCACTCAAGAGAGGGAGATATGAAGGTCAGAAGTTCAAGGTCATTCTCAGTCATAGCAAATTCAAGGCCAGCCCGGGTTCCATGATACCCTGTCTCAACAATCTGAAAACAACAAACAAGCTTCAAACAGCAGCCTCATCCCCTTTCCCTCCGTATTACCTCATCTCCAGACTCTCTCCATATCTCCCTTTCTTCCCTCCTTCACCTGCCATCCATCACCCAGGAATCTTAGCTGCACCCCACTCAATTCCCAGAGGAGCTCCATAGGGCTCCACCCCTCCACAAAACAGAAGATAAAGGCAGACAGGGACGACTTCTGTATGGTTTTTTCCACTGAGACCTCTGATAGATCATTTGGAGAGTTGTCCCTTCCACATTTTCCAGGTCACCTACTCTACCTTGAGACAGCAGGAGACTTCCTCTAGTTGGAGCTGGATGATTTTCTATGGAGTGAGTGCTGAGCTGGCCGGAGGCTGGTATGGGATGCTTTCCTGCGTGTGCCGATGCCTGGAGTCAGGGAAAAGCTCCCACCCTGTTGAAAAATTTAGAAAACCTGTAGGTCTGGAGCAGGAAAGGGTGGGAGTTAAAGCCAAGGGTGCCTGTGAGAATCAGCCTTGTAGAGGCTCAGGGGGACTGCTTAGACCTGTAAACCAAGAAGAACTTGACCAGCCGTGAGGTTTTGAGACCACGTGGGAGGCTGCAGTGAAGAGTGAGTGCTGGCCTGCTGGGGCTGACATTGGTGTAGGGGTGCTGGTTAGGGGCTATTGTATCAGCCAGCCTTCAAGTGAGCCAGTGGAGACAGGACCCAAGCCTGCCAGGGCAGCTCCTGAGAGACGCAGATTAGGAGGTGTGCCCAAGAAGGAAACTAGCAGGAGAAAGCCAAGGTCTCCTGGAGATCCAAGGCCAGGGAAGGGTGGCTAGGAGAGGACCAGGGGGTAGGGGGCACACTAGAATTCAAGGGTATTCAGAGTGGGGATCTCAGGCCCTGAGTAGCAAAGCTAAGATGGCCAATGACTAGCAGCAGTGCAAGGGAGGTTGGGATACTGCCATTGACTGGAAGAATTAACAAGTGTAAAATGTTCTTCCATGTCTACCACACTTTAAAACTTACCTGAGCCACTTGACCCTGCCACGCTGGTGCTGCCGCTAACTCAGGAAGAAATCTAAGGCATGTTGATTTGAAGATGCCGCAGCATTCAGGGCCCATCCTCCCATCATGATTTAACATGCAAGAACATTGGTAGACCCTTGAGCACCTTCGTTTGGCACATGCTAAGCACTGGGGAGAAGCATATGACACCGGAAATCCTTGCCGCAAGGCGTCCCCTGGTCTAGATGAGAGAACTAGATTAACCCAGTGATCACAGGGGAGCACTTGGTTATCAGCCACTCACCCCCTGCGGTGCCCGAATGACATGTTTGTCGTAGTCTCAGGCACTAGAATGCCTGGCTTCTAGTTGGTGGAGCTGTTTGAGGAGGCCCAGAAGGCGTGGCCTTATTGGAGGTTTCTCACTAGAGGGGGCTTTGAGTGTCCGTTCTCTCAGCTTTGTGCTTGCAGTTCTGCTGTGAGCCCTCAGTTTCGGGTCCAGCCACTGCGCCTGCTGCCTCCACTCCATCAGAGGCTCTAACCCTCCGGAACCATATGCCCAAACAAACTCTTTTTTTTTTTCTATAAACAGCAGTTACAACATGTGGGTTGTGACTCCCCCCACCCCATGGGTCATATATCAGATATTTGCATTACAACTCAAAACAGTACCAACCAAAATAATTTTATGGTTGGAGTCAATACAAGATGGGGAACCGTATTAAAGGCTCACGGCAGCAGGAAGGTTGAGAACCTGTTCTATAGTTGCCTGGGTCGTGGTGTTTTGTCATAGCAACAGAAAACTAACTCACACCTTCCTCGCACACACATTCACCAACCCACCCCCCCACCCACCAACGAACTCACCCCCCCACCCACATATTCATCTAAGCATCCTTCCATCTTTCCATGCAAGGCACCTCTGTGCCTGTATTTATCTACCCATGTGGCTATCCACCTGTTGAGCATGTTTTGCACTAGTTATAAATCAGGTCATGACATCCCAACCCCTGGGCATGAAACATTACTGACACCAGGCTCCATCCCCAAGATGCTAAGCTTAGGTAATTTTTTTTCATAAGCTTCCTGAAGGAGTCTCCTATGTAGCCAGAGTTGGGAAGACTCAAAAGTAGCTTATGGCTTGAAGAAGGCAAGCCCACCTCGATGAGAGCTGCCATGCTGAGTGAACTTCAGAGTAGGAAGCCCCAGAAGCCCCTAGCGGGAGTGACAGAGTCCAGGTTTGATGCCTTGTCCTCTTCAAACTCCTTTCTGCTCTTGCAGTGTCAGAACAGGACAAGATTTAAGCAGGGCTTAGATAATGGGGTAGGTCTGAGACAGATAAAAGGGCGAAAAGGCACTTTGAGCAGGAAAAATGAGCAGTATGGCTGGGATTGGAGATCAGGAATGAGGCTGGTGGATCTGAGGCTGAGTCTTGGTGCACTTTCAGCACACAAATCAATCAGACATGTTTGTAAACATTCAGTCTTCCGTTGTCATTCTGCAGGGCCCATTGGCTTTGACCACACACTTGACAAGGACCACAGTGTTATTCTGCACCATCTCAGAGTCATAATTTGCCATTGATCTCGTGGTTCTCCCAAAGCCTCCTACACAGCCCCACCTGGAGAGCAATGAGGAGTGATGAGCTGTCACAGGGAGGAAGTTTAAACAATTACTTTGCTCTGATTAAGAAGGGTAATGTCTCTTGGAGGAGCAGCCCTTAATGCGAAAGTGGGGGTGATGGATGCGGGCCCCCGCCCACATAAATCTCACCTGTGCATCTCTGTCGCCTCCTCACGATGCGTGTATGAGATAAATTCTCCAAATCTATTTCTTTGCCGATGCCAGCAGCCTGCTGATGGAGTAAATAAGAGTTATGGCTGCCATAATGGCATCACTTATGAGGAACTGAAAAAAGGAAAAGCAAACATGTCCACACGGCCTTATAAATCTATTATAAATGTGGGAAGTTTCACTAGACAGCCCAACTTGCACTGCTAGAGTCCAGATGAGTGAGTGAGTGAGTGCCTGAGACGGCCCACGCGGCCTCCATGCCCTGAGGAGGCCTTTGCTTGCTTCTTCCTTCCTTAGGTCTTAAGTTCTAGTAAGCCACAAGGAATCAGGGATCCTGCCTCAAACTCCGCCCCTGCACACCCACTCCTGCACATCTGCACAGCCTGGCTCCCTCTCCGCATTCCGTTCAGCCTCTCAGTGGTGCTGAGACTAAATCCTTTGGCATAAGAGACAGAGTCATGAGCCTGTGTTTAGAGTGGCAGATCTCAGAGTCAGCTTTCATAAATCTGAGGTCTTTGCTGTTCTCCTGCTTCCTGTTCTAGCCTGTGGCTGGCTGGTTGGCTGTCTATCTAGACAGGGTCCCCCTATATAAACTAGGCTGGCCTCCAAATCAGAGAGATTCGCCTGCCTCTGTTGCCTGTGAGCTAAGAATAAAGGCTGTGTCACCATGCCCAGCCCTATTTATTTATTTTGAGTGTGTCCGTAACATGTGTGTATACAGGCATGCATGCCATGGCATACTTGCAGAAGTCAGAGGACAACTTGCCCAAGCTTAGGTTCTCCTCCCAGCATGAGGGTCTCAAGTTACCAGGCTTGGTTGAAAGTCCCCTGCCTGCTGAGCCATATTGCCAACTCAGAACTCTCTTTAGATAGAAGGGACTCGTCTGGCCAGGTAGACTCAGGGTCCTCCAAGGACCCAGCCTTCTCCTTGCCTTTCTCGGCTTCTGGGTGATCTTTCTGCGTGGTCTCTGTAACTAGAAGAGCAATTTAATAATAATGCAGCAGGTCGCCTTATTCCCAGCAGAGAATGCAGGTGTGAACATGCTGTGTGACACAAAACTTGGGATTGTCATCTGTGGAGCTTTTACCTGGGGTCCTGAACTCAGAACCTGAGCCTAGGCTCCATGGTTCCTTTAGCAGATGCTCCCTATGAGGCTAATTAGCCTTCTGTGTGGGCATCTTCTAGACCTTGTGTTGGTGCCCTTGCCTTGGCCTCCTGAGCATTATGATTACAGGGCACACCACCATGCCCAACTGTAGCTCCTCCTGCCTTCAGTGGTAATGAGGTGGGGAAAAATATGAAGGGGTGACCCAGCTGTCTCCAAATCCATGTACATGGTAATTCCCAGGCACTGGCATTCAGTTTCCCGGAAAGCTCACAGACTGGTCCCAGTACAGCCAACTTCCCCTTTCTGGAGGGTGAAATCAGTCTAGGACATAGGAGAATGAACATGCAGGTCCCTATTAAAAAAAAAAAAAAGCCTCCCTCATGGGCACTCAGCTTGCAGGTGCTAAATGTCAATAGTTCCCCCAGCGATGGAGGCAGAAGGTGGAAAGGTTGGTCCTTTCAAGAAGCTAATTGCCATCTGTAAATTAGAACTATAAGCGCACCAGCCTCCCTCCTTCCCCACCTCTCCCTCACCCTGACCCTTTGCTGGTCCCAGGGGCCCTAGATCTGGAACCAGCAACAGGGGCCTCTCTGCAATGAGAAGACAGCAGGGAATCATTGCCTATCCTCCTCCAACCCACTGTCCAGCAACCGCAGACAGCCTGGAAATGGTCACCTGTGAATTCCAAAGGCAGCATGTCCCAGTGTTCATTCATTCTGAGGTTGTGCGTGTGATGAGGTGACCGTTTGAGGTATCTGCTTCCCCTGCTGTGTCTTCTAGGAAAAGAGGGTCCACCAGGATCACCGACCACAGATCATTCAACCCCAACATAGATGTGCTAGGTGGGTGCCCCCAACAAAGCTATTTTGATACCTGCGAAGACTTTAGCACCGTGGATGGCCAGAACACTGCTCAGGAAGAATGGCGATTCTGGTCTGTATGTGGATGTGTCTGTGAGTGTGCCTGTGTGACAGAGGCATCATTCTTCAGGCACCTTCCAACTTTTGTTTGAGACGGGGACTCTCACTGACCTGGCACTTTTCCAGGTAGGTTAGACTAGCTGGCCAACAAGCTTCAGGGATCTTCCTGCCATCTTGCCAGCCCTGGGGTTGCAGGCACGCCCCACCACACCGGCCTCTTAAACTTTGTGGTGCTGGGACTTGAACCCAGGGCTTTGTGCATGCTAGGCAATTATTCTACCACTGACCTATTCAGCCCCTATGCCTGGATTTTTTTTTTTCTTCCTGTGTGAGCTCTGGGGACCAAACTCACTTATAAGGCAAGTGCTTTTCAAATTGAGTCATGTGGCCGGCTGTTGGGATTTTATCTTCTGAGTCTGGTGCTGCCTAGAACTCAGGACTTTTCTAGTGAGGCGCGCTTGTCCATCCAGGTTCCCCAGGGATCAAGCCTTCTCCTCCCTGTTTACCACCTGTTGGGTGCCCAGCACAAGCCAGTCGCTGGGTGTGAGCAGACCACAGTGTTGGGGTGTGCTGTATTTTCTTTGATCATTCAAGCGAACTGAGCCAGGCCCATGAATGCAAGGCTGCCAGATCCAGCAGCACGTTTAGCCTCCAGAGCAGCGGTTCTCAGCCTTCCTCATGCTGCGACCCTTAAAACAGCTCCTCATGTTGCAGTAACCCCAGCCAATTACTTCATTGGCTACTTTATAACTGTCATTTTTGCTACTGTTATAAATTGTAATCTAAGTATCTGATATGCTAACCCTGTGAAAGGGTTGCCCACCCTCTCAAGAGGGTCACAACCCACAGGTTGAGAACCACTGCTATACAGAGAAGTTGTCTCCTCTGTGCTGGACTTTGAGCCCCTTAGAGTCAGGTACCTTTCAGTCTCCCTTGGGTGCATTATATTGTGACCACCCGATTGGGAGCCATAGGTTCAGCCTTGTTCTGCTGTCTGGGCTCCCGGAGGCTCTAATGGGCAGGTGGAAGAATGCTCTTCCTAGGGCTGCTAGAGTGAGTCAGTGCCCAGCAGCATCCTCCAAGGCTCAGGTGGTAATTCAAACCTTAGTGCTGGCCTACTGGAGAGGGTATGAGCCAAGAAGAGGGTCTCAGCCTGAAGGCTCAGGATGCCCTGCCATTTGGGCAGCCTGGCTAGCAGGGGAGGAGCTATTCTCCTGGCTCTCAAGCTATCCCAGGCTCCTTACCTCCTGTCAGTACTTTGCCTCTGAGCTTTCCAACCAGCTTATGGGCCATGGAAAAGGGACTTCAAATGGAGAGGATATGAAAGGAACAGAGTGAGGAGTCCACTCTGGAAGGAGCAGGCTGCTAGTGGGTCGTTAGACAGAGGTGGACAGGGTTGATGCTCTGAATTCTGTATGCTCAGACCTTTAAGCCCAGCCCAGGAGGAAGAGAGATTCAGCCCCATCTTCTAGATGAGGAAACTGAGGCTCGGAGAAGACAATAAGCAGAAGCAGCAGCAGCTCAGAGATGCTCTTGAACTGGCTCAAGGTCTCAGGCTAGTAAAGGGCAGGCCTAAGATTCAGACCCACTTCTTGTTCTTAGGAACAAATGCCCTTTCCCCTCCAGTTTGCTGTAACAAACTGCCTAACAACTTTATGCGGTGTGTAAGAATTTTGCACCCCATAAAGCACTCTGTCTACCCAAAGCTCCACCATTATTACAGACAGGAAGGCAGGGCTGGGAATGTGGCTCGGTTGGTAGAGCCCTTGCCTGGCCTGCACAGGCCCTAGGTTCCATCCCCAACACCACCTAAACTAACCATGGAGATGCATGCCTGTCGTCTCAGCTCAGGAGGCTTCAGATAGGCAGACCAGAAGTTCAAGGTCCTCCTCAGCTGCACAGTGAGTTTGAAGCCAGCCTGGGCTACGTTACAGTGCTATAGAGTCAGTCCATTTTTTTTTCATGCTCCATTGGAGGTGAAATATGGCTTCTCCCTACAGCCCATTGGCCAGAACAAAGGACATAGAAATGATGATACACACGGACAATTGCATAGCCATCATCTCTGCTCATGTGGTCAACCTGAGGCTTGGCAAAGAGCCCTGAGTCAGAGACAGGGTAGTTCAGGTTCCAGAGCAGGAAGGTTACAGGTTTGGTTTGGGTTTGGATTTTGGTTTTGGTTTCAATTTTGTTTTTGAGACAGGATGTGTGTGTGTGTCTGTGTGTGTGTGTGTGTGTGTGTGTGTGCCTCTGGCTGTCCTGGAATTCTCTCTGCAGACCCGGGGTAGCCTTGAACAGAGAGATCCACCTGCCTCTGCTTCCCAAGTGCTTGGATTAAAGGTGTGCACCACCACTACCCATTTATACATCTTTGTGTGGAAAGTGCCTTAAGTGTGGCCGAAACCCCCATACTTTCTCTTGGTGACTCCAGACCTCCAGGCACACATGCTGTTGTCATCTGGAGCCTGCTATAGGCATGAGGAGTGCGAGAGCTCCCTCCTGCCTTGGGGAACTTAGCAGCTTGGGGACTCTAGTGCTGTGTAGGTGAATGGGTGGGAGGATGGAGAGGGGAGGAACGGGTGGATGGGTGACTGGCTCAGGGCCTGTTCCGTTATCTCTCCTCAGCCATTATCTTCCAGAATACCCAGCAGTGTTCTACCAGGTGTGCCCCTGGGCTAAGGTTTGAGCACAGGGCCCAGTGACCTTGGAAATAAACCATCTTCCTCCCCTACCATCTTGCTGTAAGGTGTCCGTTGCTTGGTAAGAGGTCCTAACAGCAAAAGGTTCCTCTCCTTTCTCAAGGGAGCCCCCATATTGCAACCTGTTCAGGAAGCACCCTGCAAAGCCTTCTTCCACCCCAGGCCCTACAACACCTTGTGCTCCTGCTGTCTTTTCTTTCTTTTGAAAAACTCTCATTGAAGAACCTTTCAAATGCCACTGTGCAGGCTGGAGAGATGGCTCAGAGGTTAAGAGCACTGGCTGTTCTTCCAAAGGTTCTGAGTTCAATTCCCAGCAACCACATGGTGGCTAATAACCATCTATAATGAGATCCGGTGCCCTCTTCTGGTGTGCAGGCACACATGCAGGCAGAGAACTGTATAAATAATAAATAAATAAACCTTTTCTAAAATGCCAGTATACTTTACTGAATGTTGGAGATATAGGCCAGGAAAAGAGTACACCAACTGAGATGGCTGTGATGTCACTCAGCAATATAATCTCACAGGACCACTGCCGCATATGCAATGTGTCATTGGACAAAGCCCCTTTCTGTGGCACACGGACTGTACATATGTACAAACATAAGCGCATACGCTGAATCCCAGCTTTACGTGTCAGCCCGTAGCTGCTCCTGTCTCGCGTCCATCCCACCCCTTCACCCCACCCCTCCCCCTCTGTCCCTCACACCACTCCTTCCCCCACCAGACATCAGAGTGGTTTATTTCTAAATATCCCAGCATCTTCCTTCACAACTGAGGCTAGTGCTGGGGTCTTTGGTGCCCTCGGATCCCTGGGGCTCAGTTGACTAGAAGCTGGTCAGGATGCATTTGTTGAGCAAATAAATGACTGAGCCTTGTGGGCTCATTAGAGGTTCCCAGTGCCTGCCCCTGTCCCCCCAAAGCAGCTCGTGTAGTCTGGCTTATCAGCAGGACCAGCCCTGTAGCCAGCCTTTCTGGATGGATGCTCCCTGAGTTGCCTGTGTGAGACAGCCTTTCCAGTACAGTAATCTGGGACTCTTTGGGTAGCTGATAAGGCCTTCTTAAACATGGCTTCTTTTGTGTCAACATCCCTCGGGCATAATTATGTTAGCTGTGCAAACACACTGGCGAAGAGCTGCTGGACTGCATGTCCTCTGGCCCAGTGTGGCCTGGCCCAGATGTCCCTCAGAAGCCCTGCCAGAACAGCAGATGGGGCCAGTTTAGAGCTATCCTGCCCTAGGACACCCTGGGCCTCCCAGCTGGCCTGGAGTATCCCTCTTGTTTGCATCTGATTCAGCTACTGGGCAGCAACCCCCATGGCACTGAGGCTTGGTGGCCTCACTGCTTAGAGGCATGAGAGGCAGTTTGAGCTGACTGTTGGGTTGGCCACCTACTGTTTACAGGCACCGCTGATGTCAGAGCTTTGGAAGGGGACCCAGGCCCAGCCTCAAAGATCTCCCAACTGCAGAGACACAAAGAAAGCTCTGAAAGAGGTTGGTTAAACAGCCCAAAGTTAAAGTCTGTGAGCTGTGTGCTCTTTGCCTCTTGAGGTTTTTTTTTTTCTTTCTAAAAACCTCATTTGATATTTTCAATGAAACCATGCATCACTTCAAAGAAAGCCTGTGTACTGAGAAATATCATTAGATCAGTTTGTCATGTGAACATTGGAGGGGTCTCACACAAACTATGGCAGGTGTCTGAGGCCTCTTTTCCTTTTGGTCTCCTGTCAGCTCTCAGGGAAGGGTGGGGATGGCCTTCAGTGTGGGACAGCCCCCTCCAGGCTGAACTGTGCCCCCTCAGGTAACATAGGTTGGGGAGCTGGGGGTGTGACTCAGGAGGTAGAGGATCTGCCTCGTACATGCAAAGCTCTGGCGCTGTCCTGGCGCTGTGAATACTGGGAGAGGTGGCACATGCCAGGAATCTCAGCCCCTGGGGAGCTGGAGGCAGGAGGATCCAAAGTCTAGAGTCCTCCTCCATTACGTGAGGCTTGCCTCAGGGAGGAAGGAAGGAAGGAAGAGAGGAGGGAGGGAGGAAGGAAGGAAGGAAGGAAGGAAGGAAGGAAGGAAGGAAGGAAGGAAGGAAGGAAGAGAGGAGGGAGGGAGGGAATTTTAGCCCTACTCTTGCTAATGTGATCTTATTTGACATGGATTCTGTGTGTGTGCATTCAGAGGACAAAAGTCTATATGAGCTAGACTCCTCAGTTGCTTTCCATCCTTTTTGGGTTTTTTAAAATATTACACTTATTCATTTTATGGAGCAGGGAGTTCATGTATCCTGCATCATGCCTGTGCAGGTCAGAGGACAGCTTGAGTTAGTCTATTCTCTCCCTCCACCATGGGGGCCTGGTGGTGGAGCTCAGATCATAAGCCTTGGCAGCAGGGCTTTAGCCCACTGGGCTATTGCTCCTGTCTCTCCGTGCTTATTGCTCGAGCTGGAGTCTCCACTGAGCCTGGAGCTCATTAGCTGGCTAGACTGTCTGGCCAGTGGAATTTGCCTCATTTGGGATTACAATGCGTGCCCCTGCATCATGCTTTGTACGTGAGTGCTATAACTATAATTCAGGTCCTCATTCTTGCATAGCAAGCATTTTACCCACCAAGCCATCTCCCCAGCCCTCAGAAACAGGGTCTCTGCAGACACAATTAGTTCGATTAAGATGAGGTCATCCTGAAACAATGAACACCTCATCCAACATAGCTCCTGTCTGCCTGAGAAGATGCCATGGAAAGACAGCTGTAGAAAGGGATTGGAGTTAACAGCTGCAGCTTAGGAATGACAAGGGCCACCATCAAAGTGCCAGGAGCCAGGAGGCAAAGAAGGGACCAAACAGGTTGTGGAGGGAGCGTGGCATTCCAGACAACTTATGACAGAGCCTCCAGGCTCTAGCTCTGCAAGAAAGTGACTTTCTATTGTTTTAAGGTACCTATTTTGGGGACAGCGATCCCAGCAGCCTGAGAAAACTAGATAAACACACACACACACACACACACCACACACACACACACACGCATCAGTGCTAAGCTCTGAGGAAAACAATGTGCTCTGAGGGTTTCATGTGAGCCTTAGTGAAGCTCCTACTCCTGCCCTGGCCACACACCCTAAGTGATGACAGTGCACCTGTCCTTAACTAACTGCTGTCATCGGTTTTATTTTTGAGAGCACGGACCCTTCCCACACTGGTTTGGATCCCAGCCCTGCCACTTCCCTGCTATGTGACCTTGGGCAAGGAGCTTAAGTGCTGTGTGCCTCGGCTCTTGCCTGTGAAAAGGTAGCAAAATATTGGGTATTAACTCACAGAGCAGTTGGAAGGTTTCAATAAGTGGGTGGGGGTGGAATGTTGGAACTTTTTTTTTTTTTCAGTAAATGACCAGCTAGCCAACCTTTTAGGCTTCATGAGCCTCATATGAGGTTTCCATGGAAATTATTGCACCCTCCCATTGTAGAGTACAAAGAGAGGGCACGGCTGTGAACCAAGGAAGTTTTATTTATAGAAACAAGGGGCAGTGGATACGGCCACAGGCCAAGGTCTGCCACCCTCCGAACTTGTGATATGAAGCAGCCTTGGTGCTCAGAGCCATGACTTCGTGGTACCTCTCAGGAACCAATGTGTCCCTTCTATGGGAGTCCATTGCCCTCCTAGAAGCCCTTGGAGATGAGAGGGGGTCCCCTCTGCACAGCCTAGAAAAGTGAGGCTCACGGGAGGGAACCAGAGGCAAAATGTTGTATGAGCTCCTTCATTGCCTGGCTCAAAGAGGGCTAACCTCCTCCCTACCCCCAGTCTCTGCACATGCTCAGGGCTTAAAACAATGAGGAAAGAGAAGCATGCAGACCCACAGGGAAAACTGAAGCCATAGCCGATGCCTGTTCCGTGTATCCCAGGTTCAGCCCCTTCTCAAGAAGCAGGAATAACTGACCTGCTCATCTCAAAGCATCATTCTGTATCCCTTCAACCCTTCATTTTCATGGAGTCTTGCTTGTTTGCTTGGACATAGTGACACCTTAAAAAGACAGGTACAAAGATACAATCTCAGAGGGGCCACCACTAGCTTAAAAGGGCCCCATTATGAGGCCTGTAGAAAGTGGCCCTTCCGTGTGGACAGGGCTCCATGCTAGGGCGTCCAGGTGTCAAGCTGAAGGCCTGCTGGGCTTCAGTTCTGGCTTTCCCTTCGGCCAGGTAACTAACACAACCATCTATGGTATTCCTGTGCCCTGGAACTTAAGTCTAGAAGAGGTTTCAGCCATGAAAATGATCACAGAAGTGATGTAAGTGGTTCAGAAGAAAATCCAGTAGAATGTTCCAGAATGACCCCTCCACACCTGCGGGCCGGAGCTGCCGCCTCTGCTCACGTGATCAGCCTCTGGCCTGGACTGCAGAGCACCTCCCCTCCCTCATAGGGCTTGGAGGGGCCCACCTGGAGCACTAGGGTGCACTTCTCTGTGAAGTACACTTCCTGCTGAATTTGCATTAATGAGCATCATTAAGAGATAATTAGTGTGTGTGGAGGGGAAAGGGCCTGAAAGCATGAGAGGAACATCTGGAATGGTTTGGAGTCCTGATGAAGAGCCACTTTGAAGTGTCTTGCTTTCTGCAGTCACCCACACACACACACCACTGATCCGAACCCCAATGACCCACCTGTAACCTGCACCTCACCAAGGAAACCTCCCCAGCTGTCCCGTGCCTCTCTGGACTGCTGAATCACTCACTTTGGCATTTTTTCACCTCCTGCGTGCTGACTCTCAACCATCCTTTCCCCCACCCCCACCCTCCAGATCCCCTATCATTCTTTGGAGAGAATGGCTGACACCACCTCCACCCGGCCTAGCCCAGAAGTCTCCGGACGTGTCCCAGCCTGCCCCTAATAACAGCGCCAGGCTTTGGGGGTGGTGCTGGCTTCCTGGATTGTAGTTCACAGAGAACAAGGGTGGTGGCTTTGAACTTGGAGACTAGGGTTAAGCTTGGGAAGCCCATTTCCCCACTGCAGAACGGGAAAAGCTGACCTGCCTTTTACCTGTCAGAATCAAGCAAAATGGCACATCACAGAGACACAGGAGGCCCTTTCTCCTTCTTGGTCCTGGACCAGGAGACGTTCACTGAGCTAAGGGAGGAAACAGCCCCTGCTCCTGGAGCTGCCATGTCTTTGGTCCCTTCCTGGAGACACCTGTCCTTGTTAACTTTCTCCCTGGGGGATGAGTGCCTCTTTCCCATTCTCATCTCCTCTGGGGAGACAAGTTTCAATGGAATGACAAATCTGATTCTTTAAAATGACACCACAGGGTGATATCCTAACTTGTATAGAATAGGCTAGTTATCATTCCGTTTGTGCTCAGTAGGTCTGAGGTGGACTGAGGTGGGCATAGTTGGGAGACTTTGCCTCTCCAACCGGCTCCCAGGAGTGACCCATCCTTGCCAGTGCTGCTGATGGGCCTCTCGGTTGGAGGGCTATGGCCTCTGCCTTGCCAGCAGGAAAATGTGCCTTCGGTGGGTTGTTCAGCCCACAGGTGCCAAGGAGTTAAACCCAGGCTGCCCAGTGCTCCTGCTCTTTCTTTCCCTCCTGCGTTGGATCCAGGTGCCACTGGGACACACGCCATAGAGACCCAGGTGATTGGATTAGCAAGCTTGGCTCTCTCCCTATCATCTGCTCTAAGATCGTCAGATAGTGGGCCGATCTCGGGGCTTGGAGGCAAACCAAGTCAGCTTGGCATGTGCCCCGCAGGTGTGACTTTGAGCTGTTCGGCGCTGTGACAGATGTAGAGGTGATCTGGGCTGATTGGGCCTCAGCTTCCCCATCTATGACACAGAGACAGTGGCCACCCTGGTACATCTCCCCCACTCCTACACCCTGTACTTGTGAGAGGTACAATAGCTTGGTTAGGGTCATGTCCAGTCTCCCTGAGTGAAAGAAGAGGAAAGGATGGGAAATGCCAGTAAGTGACAGAAAGGTGGCTGCTGAGGACCTCCACCTGTGAGGATTTGGGAGGTCATTTGATTTCATGATGTTTGTTTATCATCCATATATTATAGTCCAGGGGAGCAAACCTGGAGTCTTGTGCCTTCTAGGCAAGATCTCTCCCCCTAAGCCCAAACCTCCCCCATTATACAAAGGGAAACAGTAAGGCTCAGAGGCTAGGAAGCACCATTTGCTGTTTGCATCTCTCCTCTGCCTCCCTGTCACCCCATCATTAATAAAAAGCCAGGTGTGCACCCCGGTGTATCATCCCTGACCTCTCTCAGAGAGCTTCCATTATGAATCTTGTTAATTACTCCTCCCTCTGCTCCCCTGATTTTGAGCTTGTCTCCTTTCCTGTCTCTCCCAGCCAAGACTGAAATAATAAAAAAGTTTTATTAGTCCTAAAACTGCTTTGCTAAGTGCCGCCATTAGCTGATAATGAAGCGGCTTCTCTGAGCATTGCAACCTGTTTTTACAGTTACCAGTTAGTCTGTGCTCTTCAAGATGGCAGGTTGGGGTGCTGAGGACAGGACCCCTCCCATCCTTATCTCCAAACCTGCTCTGCTAGGGGGGAGCGTGCCCTGGGGAAGCCAGTACTGGAAACAGCAGGCTCCTACCTCACACACCTTCTACCTGATGAGGGAGAAGGCTGAGGGAAATTACAGTCTAGTGGAAAAATTGAGGGCTTCCTTTGGGAGGGCTCCCAGACTGACAGGAGAGATCTCTAAGGAGGTAGGTAAAGATTTTCTAGGTCATACATGTTCATGTGTGCACATGTGTGCATGCCTGCCTGCCTGTGTGTGTGTGTGTGTGCGCGCGCACACGTGTGCACGTGCACATGAGCAGGTACACAAGTGACTGTGGAGGACAGAGGTTGACAGAGGACAACCTGTGGAGGACAGAGAAGTCTGTTGACTTCTTCAATCACTCTCCACCACTGGGTCTCTCCTCCAGCCTGGCGCTCATGCACCAGTTAGCCCGACGGGAATCCATTTAGGACTGGGAACCTTCCTGCCTCTGCCTCTCCAGGAACTGGCATACAGATGTTGTGGGTAGATACACACCAGCATGCCTGGCTTTTTAATGTGGCTCTTGCGGTACTGAACTGAGATCCTCATGTTTGTCTCCTCACCAGCTGAGCCATGGCCTCAGCAATGGAATTGCTATGGAACACTCTAAATGCAAGCGTTCATGTAAGGGACTGTCTTAGGTACTTGTGTGTTTTACCCTCACATCAATCCAGTGACAAAGTGGCTGGTTTATCCCTGTGAGGCAGCTGAGGAAACTGAGGCCATCTGCATGATCTGGTAGAAAAACTGATGGGCAGATCATGGGTTAACTTAGCCCCTGGCTACAGTCAGTGTTCCGGTGTTCCATAAATTGGTTTCACAATGAGAAGTTTAAACCTTCCTTGGCTTTGGTGGCTGAGAGGAGGAGGAAGCCTTCCCAGAGAAAATGGGATTCAACTGGAGGATCTGTCTCCACCACCCTCCTGGCCCCACACTGGCCAGACAAGAACCTGGAGCTGCCTTACCAGGCTGCCTGCACATAGCTTAAGAGACTATGAAATGTTGTTAGCAGTGTGGTAACATTCAACAAAATAGCTTAGGTTATTGCTGACCACAGTAGCAGGCCGTGCCTGCACTTCCCTCCATCAGGAGTCCCTGGGGCACAGGAGGAGGCTCAGGGAGACAGGGAAGAGGAGGAGGCAGGAGGAACTGGAGAGAAGACAGGTTGGTGGGGACCTGGTAGCCCATCTAAGGTACCTGGTATGGACCCTGACCTTGTGAAAGGACAAGCAAGCACGGGAGAAGCAGTGGTGAGCCTCAGTCTGCA
Source organism: Pachyuromys duprasi (assembly GCA_028658305.1). Classification (NCBI taxonomy): domain Eukaryota; kingdom Metazoa; phylum Chordata; class Mammalia; order Rodentia; family Muridae; genus Pachyuromys; species Pachyuromys duprasi. The sequence goes on along the minus strand of CM053749.1, from coordinate 51,077,787 downwards.
CCCATGTGCGGAAGGGGATGCTCACCTGGCGTCACTACCTGAACCATATCCCTCTCCGACTTCTTCCCTGGGGCTTGTCTTTAATTAGATGTGGACTTGGAAGATGAAGGAGTGATACCATGGGAAACGCTAGGAAGTGTAACCAAAAGTGCATGCTCGGGCCGGCGGGAGGGCTGCTCAGTGTGTGTGGATGTGTGTGTGTGTGTGGGGGGGGTACATTTGTCACTAAGCATGATGACCTGAGCTTGATCCCTGGGGCCTCCATGGTGGAAGGAGAGAATCCATGACTACACATTGTCCTCTGCATATCATAGCATATGTGTGTGCTTAGGTGCACACAAATGAACAAACAAGGAGTAAAAAAAAGAAAAAAGAAAAAAAAAAAGAAAGTGGGTGTGACTGAGGCAGGTGAGCCTTTGTGAATTTGAGACCAGCCTGAGCTACATAGTGAGTTCCAGACCAGCCAGGGCTACATAGTGAGACCCTGTGTCAAAAATTCATTCATAATTAATTAATTATAGTACTGTGTAACAGAAACCCTGGAAGCCCCATGTCTGTTCGGACACATTCAGTCTGTGACACTGAATGTGCAAAGGAAGGAAGTGCAGCTAGTGACATGGAGCCCCAGAGCCAAGTGGGAGAGAAGCAATCCCACCTTTGGATACTTGCACATGGGTGTTCCTTGGGGATCATCCCAGGACAGAGAGAGGGGCCAGCAATTGAGACGGGGCACAAGCCAAGGAAGGGGCCTTTGTGGGCCCTGTCCTGAGTGACTCGGGCTCAGGACCTTGGCCAGCATTTGAGGAGCCAGGGAGCATTTATGTGAGATATGGCTTTGGAAAGTAGGAACTGTGTGGCTCTCTGTGACTCCTGTCCCCTACTGAAGGAGCCTTGCCACCAAGGACACTGATTTATGGTCATGAAAGCTGTGCTTGGATAAGCTGAGCCACCTGGGATACAGCGTGAAAAAAAAAATCCCCAAGCAAGAAAGCAGAGATGCGGTGGGAGCTTCCCCAAGTGGTCCCCCACCCCACCCCACCCCCGTGCTGTGCTGAAAGGCCAGCTGGAAAGGACAGGGTGCAGAGTACAGAAAGCATCTTCCATGGTTCCGTGCGCGTGTGCCACCTCCAGACACAGGGAACCACGGTGGGCGTGCCTGTGGTAGAATGGAAAGACCATCGTGCCAAGGTTAAGGATTGCATTTGGTGCCTGCGGGAAGAGCCACAGAGGAGCAGCCGCAGCCAGGCTGGTTGTACATGGCGTATCTGCTTAATGTGAAGAGTGTGCTCACGGCATTACAACAACTGCTTACCGTGCACTGAAGAGCCTTCATCAGGGCTGGAGAGATGGTTCAGTGGGAAGAGCACAGGTTGCTCTTGCAGAGAACAGGGATGGGGGTGAGAGTAGCTTAGTTCCCAGAACTCACAGCAGTTCCCAACTGTCTGTAACTCCAGTTCCAGAGGATCTCTCGCCTCTGTAGGCGCTGCATGCACATGGCACACATACATACATACGTGCAAGGAAAAGACCCATACACATAAAATAAATAAATCTTAAATTTAAAAAAAAAAGGCGCTTCATCACAGACACCAGGAAGCTCATGTGGAAGGACCTCAACACGAGCCACATGAAGGCGTAAGATTTGTCTATGAAAAAGATAAAACAGGGCCTTCTGGGTGAGGCCAGAGACAGGGCTGGGCTGAGAGGCCAGCCTGGTACAGCTCAATAGCTGTGTTGAGGAAATGGAAGTTGAGCGGGCATGGTGGCACATTGTCAATTGTCAAATGGCACATTGTGTTGTTAGATGAGGCGGCAGGCTAGTGATACCAGATATGCTAATATCAGAAGCAATTATAATAACATATTAGTTACCAGACAGACATCACACTGTGACCCATACCATTCTACGCTATGCCCATCGCTTTGCCATGCGCCCCGTGCCCATTTACACTGCATACAACCCTATGGAGTATGTCCCGTTTTACACGTGTGGAGACTGGAGTGCACGGAAGAGCAATGACTAACGTGCAGTTGGTGGCAGAATGTCGGTTGGAGTCAAGGTCAGCTGATGACCAGCTCACCTTCTCCATGCTGCTGCTCTGTGCTGCCGTGACACAACACCCCTTGTCAGTTCCTGGGTACAGGCAGCACTTCTGCGAGCACCTCTGACGTGGCGGTGTGTGCGGGGTGAAGAGGAAGCCAGCCTGGCCTCAGCGGGGCCGAGGGTGCTGAGCAGCAGCTGGTGCTGGTTCCTCTGCGCCCAGGCCCCACCAAAGCAACAGGCGTGCTTATTCACGGCCAGACCTCACAGAGGGAAGCCAGACACTACAGGGAACGCCCCAGCTGTGCAAAACAGGCAGTTCACCCTACTCGCCAGCGAGGGTCACGTGTTAGTTCAAAGGGACCAAGAATAAGGTGAAGAAAGCAGAGGCTGATGGCACTGCAGTAAAACTGGGGACCCATGACTGTGAGATGCCGTCACCTTGAGGATTTGGTCCTGACGCCTCAGAAGGACAGTCCGCCAGGACACCCAGCCTCCTCCACTAGGTGCGGTGTCTGCTATTCCCACATCCAGCTGCCCATCCACTGGTTTGGGCTTGGGAATAGGCCTGCTGGTATAAGCAGACCCTCAGTCCTACGAACTGGCATGCCAATCTGTTAGAATCTGAATTCAGAAATCAGAGCCGAGGTCAGCCCCTCGGGCCAAGCCTTGGAATTAACCAGGCATGTGATGCTCATTAGCAGTAACGAGTATACCTTGTGGAAGTCCTTGAGCATCGTGTGGGGGTGGGGTGGGGCAGAGGTTGGCTTCTGTGCTAAGAACTGAACATTTTTCCTAAGCAGCATGGGTCACTTAGGCAGTGTCAGGGGTATGGGGAACAGTGGTATGATGCACATATGGGGTGCAATGGGTGTGTAGTCTGAGGCATATATGAAACACCTATGGTATGTGTCATGTGTGTTGTCCACAGTGGGCATGGCTTGGATATTTTTTATATGTGTGAAGTAGGTGTGACGTGGGACTACAGTGTCTTCTGCAGTTCCACCTTTGGCACGTCCCCAGTATGTGGATCACGGATGCACAAAGTATACATGGGAAGGACTCCGTCTGTGACTGTGCTCCACCTGAAGGACTTTGTCACTGTCAGAGCAGTAGATTCTGGGCATCCCCATGACACCGGGAAGAATTATGGCCTCGCTTAGCCCTACCATAACATTGGTTGCAAGGAAGACAGGTGAAAAATGTCCCTGGGAATAGAGAAAAGGAATTTGACTGGCTCAGCAGAGGATGAGCTGGGGCTGGTGTGATACGGAAGAACACTTGATTAAAACAGAAACTCTCAAAGGGCCCGTGGAGGGGAAGGGCAGCTCGTCCTGGAAGGATCTAGAAAGAAGAGACGTGGTCCTTAGAAGTAGTAGAGGTCTGGAGACATCATGCAGCAGCAGGCCTGGAGGAGAAAAGGGAGGCATGAGGTTCTGAGGACAGTGAGCCTGCCGGAGCCGGGAAGGGGGGTACAGACTATCCAGGGCCCACCAAGAACACTTCTCGTCACCTCCATTTCCTGGCTCCCCAGGAGAAAGCTAGCCCCTCCCTTCCCCACCCCTCCTCAGCCAAGGACTCAGCTTCCCTACAAAGTGACTCTGTCCCAACTGGGACACTTCTGAGACTAAAGGGGACTATTAATAATTATGCCAAGATAGCAGGTACAAAGTGGGACTGTCAGGTCTGGGTGCATAGAATGTCCCAAGGCTTGGAGGGCAGAGGGTTGGGCGTAGAGGGGCAGCCTTTCCCTGTCCAGGCTCAGCCTGGTGGAGAAAACCTTGACCTTGTGATCATGATCTCTGAAGCCTTGCCTGGCCCAGCTTCTAGGAAACTCAGAGAAGCCCACCTTCCCACAAATATACCCAGAATAATTAAGAGAAACCCTACCCCAAAACAGGGCAATCCTGTCGACATGTCCACCTTTTCCTAAGCCAGCTCTACCCACAATCCCACTGTGTGTTCTGACCACAGCGAATCCTGCCAGGACTGGATCTAAGCTCCCCAGATTTAGCTCTTCTCCTCACCCCCATACCCTGCATTTATCTAATATACATTTATTATTTGGTTTTCAGCTCCTGCATTGTCCAAGTGGCTCATTACCAATATTACAGGAAAAGGCTTAAAAATAAACATAAATCACCTTGGGTTCGACCACCCTAGCAAGATAATTAATTTCATTTTTGCAAAGTCCTTTCTGATTCTTGTCAGCATACCTATGTTTTCATTCCATTGTTATAATGTGTGTATAATGTTGCATTCTGGGTCTTTCATTTCACATTTTATCATAAGCATTTTTCCGTGAAACATAATTTTCATCAATATTTGAAATAGCTGCATAATAGTTTGTTGAGTTCATATACCATAATTTACTTAACAGTTCCCCTACGGTTGAACATTTAGGTTGCTCCCCATTTGAGGCCATTACAGAGAATGTTGCAATAAACATCACCATGCATCTTGAATTCCAGGTACTGCTGTGAATGGCATTGGACAGGACGTCATGGTGGGGTAACCCTCACCATACTGCTTTCCAAACAATCCTTCTGACCTTCACCATCGTCGGTGACACCATACCGGTTCACCGTGACGTTGTCAGCGGCGTCTCTTACTGTTTTCCCCTCGGCTGCTAATTTAGGAGGTGTGAAATGGAACGGCCGTGATGATTTAATTTACATTTATTGGTCCCCCAGCAAGGACAGATGTTTTTTTTTATTATTATAAAAGACTCTCTGTGTGTGTTATGTGTTCACGTGCATGTGCGTATATGAGAATGTTTGGGTGTGTGCAGGCATCTGTGCATGTATGCATGTGCACATGAGAAGCCCAGAAGCAACATTGGATGTTTTACTCAGTTCCTCTCCACTTCATATTTTGAGACAAGCTCTCTCAATGACCTAAAGATTACCGACTGGCCCAAGCTGACTGGCCAGCGAGCTCCTGGGATTTGCCTAACTCTGCCACCCTCCATTTGGCACTGGGATTTCTGGCATGCACCTCCATACCTGGCTTTGTGCAGGGGCACTAGGGATCCAATTTCAGGTCCCCATGTATGTGGAGCAAGCATTTTGCCAACCCTAGCATCTCCCCAGCCTCACAGAAGACTCACAGTAGACACTCTCTAGGCCATAAGGATGGTAAAACATGGGCCCTGTCTCCAGGGAGCTCACATTCCGGTCCAGGAGCGTAGACTGCATATGATAGGAGCCATTCTCCTGGAAAAAGTGTTATTGAGAGGACAGGTGAGCTATGGATCCAAAAAGAGAAGAGCCTGCCCTGTGGTCCCACCTGCACAGGGACAGGCTGGCCAAGAGACCTGGGACAGAGGAGAGAAAAGGAGCCAGTTACAAAGTGACTCAGCTAATAAGGGGGATGGGAATCCTGCCAGCTTTAGCCCACCCCTGGTGGATGGTGGGCAGCACAGCCAGCTGGTTCTGGACCAGCTGGACTCTGGGTAGCTGGTGGTGGAGGGTCTGCCCGCTCCAGGATCCCAAATCAGAGCTTGTGTTTAAAGCATCTGCCCAAGTGGTTCTCATCTGCACCAGGGTTCCAGCTGCCTCTAGCCACAGAGTGTGTAGCTGGGTACACAGCAGAGCCACCTGTGGACCTGGGAGAGAAAGCTCAGACCCCACCCTAGAAGTCACCCCAAGATCTGGGGCTGGGATTCAGCACAAACGTTTTACGGATCCAGGATATGCTGACCTAGATGGCCAGCCCTATCTCACCTGTGTTTTACCCTGTAGCAGACAGTGGAATGGCATTCTTAATTATCATTCTCCAAGAACTAGAACTATAGTGGTGGTTGCCTTTAAGCCTAACACTTGGAAAGCAGAGGAAAGAGGATTGTGAATTCAAGACCTCAAGGTTATTGCAGTTTTTTGTTTGTTACAGAATAAAACAAGCTGGGGGTGTAGTTTGTTGGTAGAGTGCTTGCTTAACATGAATCAGGCCCTAGGTTCAAGCCTCAGCACTGTCTAAAACAAGCATGGTGGTCCATACCTAGAATCCCAGCACTTAGGAGGATTTGAAGTTTAAGGTCATCCTCAGCTACATACCAAGTTTGAGCCTTGGTTACCGAGGCTCTTTCTAAAAAATAAAAATAAAAGGACCAGAATTCACATCGTGGGGTCCGGAACCTGGGAAGCAGGTGCCTATTCATTAGTTGACATTCATGAAAGCTCAGGTCTGCGGGCCCGGCCTCTACATCTGATAGCCTGCAGGAACTGTGGGAGTAGCCATGGAAGGGGAGATCATAGGGACCTCCTCAGCACAGCAGGCCTGGATCTCGGGGCAGCTTTCCTTCTCATCCTCATCATATAACTTAAGAAATTCAGGCTTGGAGAGGTTTAGGTTTTAGCTGGAGGTCATGTAGGCTGGCTAGAGCTGACACCAAGTTTCTCTTGTCCTCGGAGTAAGGAAGAAGACATCCAGCCCCTTGCACATACGCTTTCCTCCTTCCTAGGCTTCTGGCCTCTTCCTAGCTTTGCAGAGACCATGGTCCAGCAAGCCTTTCAGTGAGCCAAGCTCCCAGGTGGAGCTCCCAGGTGGAGGCAGGGAATGGGGAGGAGAGCAAGAGCAAGAGAGAGAGAACATTGCGGGGTGCAAGCTCCTGTCTTGGGCAGCAGCCCAGGTTTTGCATCTCCTTGCTGGAAGAGAGAGTTCAATTTGGCTGCTGTACAAACTCCCCAGTCACTAAACTGCCATCTTCATTTAGTTAACGCTCTTTCTGGGCAGACCTGGCTGGGATTCATCTTCATTATCCAGTGAGGGGCTCACTCCAGGCTGGGCTTTGATCTCAGAGCAGCAGAAAATCGCCTCTTGCAGATGATTTCCCCTGAAGGCCATTAGCAGGGCTGGTGGGAGGCTGAGTGCCAGGGAGGAGCTAGTCCCCTGCCCACACAAGCCCCTCTCCATCTAAACCAGTGCCCAGGCTGCCTCCCTCCAGCCGCAGCTTGCCTCTAGCCTTTAGCTAAGCTAGAAAGGGCTGAAATCCTGACATCTTTGTCCTTCTGTCCCCATTGGGTCCCCCGGGCGCACAGCCCTCATAAGTAGTACTCTCAAAGTCCTTCCACATTTCAACTTTACAAACTCCAAAGCCAAGGCTTGGATGTAGCTCAGTTGGTATAGTGTCTTCTTAGCATGCACAAAACCATGGAGTCAAGTCCCAGCCCCACATGAACTGGGCATGGTGACGCACACCTGTTTTCCCAGAACTTGGGAAGCGGCAAGCCCAGAAGTTCAAGGTCCTCAGCTACATAGCAAATTTGAGACAAGCCTGAAGCCTGGGCTGCAGAAAACCCTGTTTTAAAAAAGAACTCTCAGAAACTAGACCCACCCGGGTCTAAATCCTGGCTCCATATGCTTACACAATGACCTTGGCTTCCATATCTACAAAATGGGGCTGCAACTCCGCTCTTGGAATGATTTCACGAATAACGTACGCGAAGGGCCTACCCCGGCGTCGGCTGCAGTGCATGTCAGTCTCCAGGAATCCTTCCTCCAGACGAGAGCTACCACACCAGTTGTTATAAACAGGGACACTGGCTCATGAAGGTTGTCTTGGTTGCTGACTTTGAGAGAATTACTTCTTCCAAGCCTGGTGTTCTCCACAGTGAGCCTCTGCCACCCTAGGCCTACTGCATCGTCGGGTGGGATCCTGTCTGTCAGCTCCAGGGCTTCGGGGATGGTGACAGGCCCAGAATTATGGAGATGGTCAGGCTGCCCTTAGTGGGATGTGCTTCCAGCCTCCTTGCTCCTCAAAGCAGCTGGGCGCTAAGTAGAGACAGACATGGGTGCTGAAGCCATCGTGGTGGCTGACATTCTCTCTGAGGTAGGCTTGTGCTGCAGGGCCTCACACACATCTGGGTCAGCAAGATTTCTCAAGCTGCTTCCTAACTCTCCTCAGAGCGCTTTTAGGACCATAATAGCCCCTCCCCTTCACGTCCAAAGGTCTTCCCCCCTTTGACCCCACCCTAGCATCGAAGTGATGACAGCCCTCACCACTTTCCAAGACTGCAGACCACCCCCACCAGCTCCACCTCATTCTTGGCCATCTGCCCAGCCTCAGGCCTTTCTCCATAGGCCATGCCCCCAGCTGTTTTTAATCCCTTGTGATTGGCACTCTTTTGCCACTCAGGGTAAGGACATTTGGTCTGCCCAACTGGCACTTCGCCTCTATTATCTGCCCATGGCGGCAGGTCTGTAATCCAGCCCATTCATCTTTTCTTCCTCTGCACACGCTCCTGGGCAGTCAGGCCCCACTTGGCTTTGTATGGACGGTGCAGCCAGCAAAGACAGAGGAGCCTTTTCACAGCTCGGCTGCGAGTCTTTGAGAAGCTTATCCGTTCAGAAAGGCCAACTCGGAAGGATGCAGAAACTGCTTCATGAACCCAAACAAACGCCTTGTGTTACCCCAGCACGGCTTCTTGGCTGACTTCCCCGCACCTGACCACCCATTAATCTGCCTTTTAACTGGATCTGCATGTGTCCCAGGCACATGGTTACTGTCTCCGGCCCCAGCTGGGCCACCTACACACTGGGTCACCCTGCAGGGCCATGTTTAATGGCTCAGAGATATAGCCCTGCTTCTTCCCAGGAGGATCCAGCCTCAGGCCCCGAGTTGATAGGCAGTCTACAAAAGCCTGGGATTCTAACAAAATAGCTGCTGCTGGATATCCAGAGGCTGGCTAAAGCACGGGGCCTCAATGTAGGCTTTCCCAAGAGCCCAGGGGCGCCTGGAACTTCAAATGGGAGAGCTTAGCCTGGAGTCTGTACACAGTAGGATACAAGCACCTTGAATTTGTGGACAGTTCCGTACACGTATGCATATATATGTATATGTGAGGCACAATATGTGTTCATGCCCATTTTGGTGGGGATAGACCATAGCTTTCATGAGAACCGTAAAAAGGGTCTTACCATGTGGTCACAGCAGAGCAGAGAGTGTTCATGCTTTCAACATTGCGATATGATATTTTCCAGAAATGTCTTTAGCCATGTTTATAGCCGTTCTGGGACACACAAGACCTGTGAGCTGCAGGTTAGCCATGCCTGCTAGAGCATCAGTCATGGCCATCAGTTCTGCACAGGAATCCTAGGGTCATCCAGGCCAGGCCTCCCGCTTGGTAAGATAAGGCCTTAGAGTAAAACCTTGCCATAGTGCGGCGGTTTGAATGGGAATGGCCCCCATGAGCTCATAGGTTTAAGGGCTTGGTCCCCAGCTGCTGTGGCCTTGTTGGAGGAGGTATGTCACTGGGAACTGGCGGTCAGGTCTTCTTGCCATTTTCAGGGCAGCCTCTCCAGCTCTTGCTTTCAGATCAAGATGTGGGCTCAGCTCTTCCTGCTGCCTTCCTCTGCTCTCATGGACTCTAACCCCCTGTAACCAAAGCCCAATTAAAGTCTTTCCTGTTTAGGTTGTCATGGTCATGGTGCATTGTCACTGCGACAGAATAGTAACTAATACCCGTCCCTCATGCAACAACCAGCAGAGCCCAGGCCAGTCCAGGCTGCTGGCCCCACACAGCCAACAGAAAGGACCCTGAGTTCCTCCAGCCATGGCCCAGGGCCAGCATGATGCTCTTCCATTGCTGGGATCTTCTTCAGATCTAATTCTGAGGCATCCCTGATCCCAGGTCCTATCAGAGCCTCCAGCCACCCTGCTGGCCAGACTTAGCTCCCTCCCTTGAGGGCTGAAGCACTTTCACCCAGTGTGTCTCTCCCAGCCATTCCCCTATGCTGGCCCATCCCCCAATCATGCTGCATTTTCTAGCCCTAGAGAGACATTTTTCTCTCTTGCCAGAAGCTACTTTAAAATGTGCAAACTCTTGCAAAAAAACCAGAAACAGCTAAAAGGGAGCATAAAGCAGTGTTTCTCTGCTTCCCCCTCCCCCAACTGTCTAACCTGTGCTCACTCACCTGAGTCTTATTCCACACTTTGCCAAAGGAGCACAGAAGTATTGGGGTGAGGGGGCACCTCCACCCTCAGAATCTCCTGCAATATCTGTCTGGGCTGGAGCCCTGGGATGGCTGTCTGGCTGGCTTAATTCTCTTCTAGGGATTCAGGCTCTGTCCTTCCCACAGACTCTGCAGATGGAAGGGCTCTTGGGGACCACCCTGCCGGTACTCCTCTGCTTTAGTCTAAATATTGATATGCATGTTTGTTTGTGTGTGAATGGCTCCTGTCCCCCAGCATCTTGTAGACTAAGGACTAGAGTCCCTAAATGTCCAAAGCACGATGAAGACATATAAAAGATGGTAGATTTGAGATTCTCTTTCCAATACACTGTCACCTCATAGGCAAGGAGACTGCGTCTCAGAGATACATGTGACCTGCTCAAGGCTTTCTACACCTACGCACACCCTTTTGCTACCTTTTTGCTACGTTCTGTGGCTGGTTAATGGATGACACAGGGCAGCTGCTGAGGTAAGCATGGGAGACCCCAATGTTGTCTCTAGGGGGCTGTACGCCAGTTCCTTGAGAGACAATGAACGTTTCTCAGGACCCCAGTGTTCACATGTCCCCTGGCTGAGGAACCAACACAACTTCCTCTGAGATGAATTTTCGGCTCTTTTCCAGTGATGGGGATTGAATTTAGGGCCTTCCTAATCTTGGCCTAGTGATTTCTAAAAGGTTCCTCCAGCTTTGTGGACTTTGACAACCCAACAGGAATTCCCTCCGGCACAACAGCCTCTTTGCCCAGACATTTCCCAGAGAACAGAGGACTTCGTTAATGAGTGGAAAGACAAGCTTCCCAGGCAGCAAGCAGGACTTTAGCGAGTAACCAGAGTTTAAGCTGAGGTTCAGGCAGTGGTGTCACATCTAGTCTGGCACACTGGAGTACAGATGGTGGCTATGTGGGCCTCGAGTTGACTCTATTTCCTTTGATATTCCTGTTTGCTTGCTTGTTTTGAAAGGTCTCATATAGCTCAGGCTGGCCTCAAACTCACTGTGTAACTGGCTGAGGATAAACTTGAACCTCTGATCAACCTGTGCTAAGAGAATAGGTAGGAATCACTATGGCCGGTGTTACAGAAGGATGGGCTGGAGCCCTGAGCTTCATGCATGTAAGGCAAACACTCTACCAAATGAGTTCTATCCCCAGCCCCTCTTTTCCTTAGCGTTGGCTTTGTTCTCAAGCACCACAGCCTCTGCTCTCCAGTCTGGCAGCCCTCACGGCGTGAGAGCACCCTCTTACCCACTCATTCTGCAAAAGTCTAGGATGGGTCCCCTCTCTGAACCAGTCATCATGCCAGGGAATGAATGTCCTGACCAGCCAGGCCTGACTCAAGTGCCACCATGGCAACATCAGTTTCAGGAATTCCACCTCCAATGACCTGAGCCTTAAGAAAGAGAGAAAGTGGTGCCCTTGGGTTGATAGGACACTAATTACTCTCCACTGTAGTTTGGGGATGTGCCTGGTTTGAAACAGGGTAGGGCTCTGTAGGAGAAGAGAAGACAGGGTAGTGATAGAAATGGTTAGTGAGCATGGAGACAGAGAGGTAGGTATTTTGAACAGATCCCAGTCTCCATCCTCAAGAAAGAAGGGAACTAATATTCCTATAGTTTCTGTACCTGTTGAGTCAGTACTAAAGAATGGCCTCAGCTCTGAGCTGGTGAGATGGCCCAGTGGGTAAAGGTGCTTGCCACCAAACTGGACAAACTGAGTTTAATCCCTGGAACCTACATGGTAGAAGAAGAGAAAGTACTCATGCAATTTGAACCTTTACATACATGCCTTGGCACCGACATGCCACCTATACACACAAAATAAAGAAGTGGAATTTAAAAAAAATCAAAAATTCTAAGCTAAGGAAAAGACTGTCGAGATTCAAGTTCTGTTCTTCATCATAAGCTCTCTGAGTTACGTCATCCTTAAACAGCACCAAGACCCCTGAGGACCCAGTCTGTGACTGCTAGAAGGGCCAGGAGGGCCCCTCCACCCCTGTCTTCCCTGAGCTCCTGGGTTGCTGGAGTAAGGGCAGCTCACTGCAAGGGAGTGCAGCCCCAAGGGGAAGGAGAGCAAAACTGGCTGGAAGCCAGCAGTGGCCACAGGAGGGGGCAGTGTCTTGCCAATGAAATATTCATGATGGTTATTGAATCAAGCTTTATTGGAATAAAAACACACTTGCTGAATACATTTATTTCCTCTGGTTCCTTTCAACCCCTTTTCCTCCCTGAGTGATTTGATTTGGGACTAAAGAAAAAAATTTTTTTTCCCTGAGTAAATTGGACTTAGGTCAGCAAAAGAAAGATGTTGTGTCAGGATTGGAGCAAGACAAGAGCACAGTTCTCTGGGGGCTGTGGGAGGCCCTCAGGACCACTGGGAAGGAAGCAGGAAGGACAGAGCTCTCCGTAGGCCCTATGTCAGTGCCTATACACAGGCTGCACACTAATGCACCTGCACACTCACTAATGTGTACTCCTCCCCCTCCCCCCACACCCTTTATGTCACCTCTTCTCCCCTCTTAGTACTTGTGAAGGGTCAAGTCCAACACGGACCCAAAGGTTACAGCAATGATCTCACTGTTAGGCCAAGTTTGCGTTGTAGAGGCCCCATTCTGGGTAGAGGCAGACGCTAAATATCTGTGGGGTGTGTGTGTGTGTGTGTGTGTGTGTGTGTGTGTGGTGTGAATGTATGTGAATGTATGTGTGTGTATGTGTGCACTTGAGTGACTATGACTGCAGGTGCATATTTAAGTCAGAAGACAGCTTCAGATGTTGTTCATCTGGCTTTTGTTTTAAACTATCCTGTCTATCATCTATCTAACTAACTGTCTAGTTTATGGTGGGCATACATGTGGAGGCAGAAGAGAGCTTACAGAAGTTGGCTTACTCTTTCGACAATGTTGACCCCGGGAATCAAACCCAGATTGTCAGGTTTGACAGCCTTCCCCTTGTTTTTTTGAGGCAGAGTCTCTCAGTGGCCTTGAGCTCACTGAATAGATAGTGTTCACCAACCAACAAGCTCCAGGGATTCTTCTTTCTCCTCCTCCCCAGCACCAGGATCACAAGTGCCTACTACCATGCCCCACTTTTCATACAGAGCTCAAGGAGTTGAGCTCAGGTTGGCATGCTTGCAAGACAGCTCTTTGCTGACTAGACTCTCTCCCAGCTAGCTCTGTCCATTCAGCTCCTCTACGGGTCACCATTTCTTGTCATCTAGGTCTTGCTCTAGGTCTCTGTTTTGGCTTCAGTCTCTCTTCAGCTCTATCTTTAAGTCTCTTTTTCTCCATAACCTTACATTCAGCACTGTTGCATGCATACGAGAACACACACATACACTTACACAAGTCAGTCTTATTACACACCCCTGTCTACTCTTATTTCTTCACACCACACACACACACACACGCTGTGGGACCCCCATGCTGCAGCACACACTTGTCTCCCACTGTCCCACCACTGGCTGACTCAGCACAGACCAGGGCCTTCTGTCTTCATCCTCTGTCCTTAGTGAGCATGCAGCTCTGCACAGTCTCTACCCAAACCGCGGGGAAGCTCTGAGGACAACCCAGTGTAGCCTTCCCGGGGAACCCCTTCTTGTTCCACAGGGAGAAGAGGCAGGTGAGAGTCAAGAGGAGGACCCTAGACACTAGGCTGCCTCTTCTGCAGAGTGGTCATGTCATAAGAGACACGCTGAGCTGTGCTGGGCACATGTCATGACTCACAAGCCTACGCAAATCAGGCATGCAACCTTACTGTGACCCTGTCAGGCTTGTCCTAGTGCCTGGGTTCCTGAAACCTATATGCTCCTCAGGTCTATCCTGGAGTGCAGCTCCTCACAGTTATTTCTACCTGGCACACTCATCACATTTGTCACACTCCCCTAGTCTTCCCCACCCCCTTGCCTTTACCCACTTGCCTCTTCTGGCTTCAGCCCCATCACCTCCTTGGCTGTGGTAATTTAAGAGTCAGACTCTGCCTGGCAAGCAAGCACTTCCTCCCAGTCCTCTGCCAGCTAGCTCTTCTCTTTCCTTCTGGGGCTTTGTCTGACCACCTCTGCCTCAGGGTCTGAGTTAGCTCCCCGGCCCATTGTCAGATCCCTCTACTATGCCCCCGTGTGCCCCTCCATCCATCCTGAAGGGTGGGAATCCATGTGAGCAGTTTCTGTGTTTAGGTAAAGATGTCAGCAAATACCCTCTGGCCTCAGCTCCCTACATCTCTCTGGCACATGGAACCTGTGGGTATGAAAGAGAAGGGTGTGATCCTCAGGCAGCAGGCAGCCTGCCAGAACCTCCCGTGAAGAAGAGAAGGACACCCTGAGAGGGTGAGGGAGAAAAGACAGAGCAAAGGGATTGGAGAACCCCTGGTGCTGACCATAACAAAAACGATCTGAGGACAAGCAAGATGGCTCAGCAGGCCCAGGTGATTGCCACCAGGCGTAACAACCTGAGTTCAGTTCCTGGGATCCACATGGTAGAAGGAGAGAATGTACACAAATTGACCTCTGATTTCCATGCATGCATATGTACACACACAGATACACTAAAACAAATAAATGTGGGTTTAAAAGGAGAGGGAGGGACATAGAAAAGGAACATGGCAGACAAACCAGCCTTACCCCTCATCTTCACTTCACTAGCTGTGTGATATTTACTGACCCAAGATCCAAGTGTCTATTCCCCTTCGGGAGAATGGCCACAGAGACGCCCATGTAGGTGCTAAAGGATGGGGACTGTCTCGGGCCACGAAGAGGCTCCATGAACAGCAGGCACTCTTATCACCACATTCCCAGCGTCCCGAGGACCCACGGGCACTTATGGTGCCCTTCAGCCTGCCTGCGACTGCCTGGAGGACATGCCAGTCTGCCTGCATCTGACAGCTCTGAAAGTGCTCACTGCCCGGCTGCCCAAGCCCCCTCCTCCCCTGCTGTTTATGATAATTGATCTCCCTCCTCCCGTGGCTGTGCAGCTTTTCTCGGCTTAACTCAGGAGTGAAAGGGAAATAGATAAATAACCCCTGTCCAACGTCCCTGTAATTAGGAGATTTGGCCCTGTCCTGAATCGGGTGACTGCTGTGAACTGGAGAAAGCTGTGGTGTCTCTGGTGTCTCGGTACCAGGGTGGGAAACCTTAGTCTCTGCTTGAGGTTGGGCCACCTTTGGAACAACTTGCTGTCTCCATTGGCAACCTTTTCCCTACACACTGGGAGCAGATAATTAAACCAGAGTAATGAAGTCTCATTCACTGCTAATTCCTGTAGTGTTGAAAGAAATTTACATTCCTGTGCAAAGGGAGAAAGGAATTAAAGATTTGAAAATAAATAAGGTCTTAAATACTAGACTAGAGCTTGCTAGGTGCTAGACGCCATTCAAAGCCTTTTAAATAATAACTCATTTAAACTTGTCGTTTTGAAGGTGATGTTTGGCTGTCAGCTTGGATTTGTAGCTGGAAGCTTTGTAAAAGAAGGCAGTTTGGATCAGACACAATTGTCAGAGTTGCAGGTTGTCAAGGGCGTTGCTAAGAGGAGTCACTGTGTTTAAATGTTTAAATGTTTAACTCCTTGCTGTCGGGGATGAGGGATACTAGATGGATGGAAAGAAGTTTGTTTGGGTTTTTTTTGTTTTGTTTTGTTTTTTTAGTTTTTATTATTTCTTTCATTTATTTATTCATTCATTTTGGTTTTTCCAGATAGGGTTTCTCTGTGTAGCCCTGGCTGTCCTAGAACTCACTCTGTAGACCAGGCTGGCCTCAAACTCACAGATCTACCTGCCTCTGCCTCCGAGTGCTGGGATTATAGGCGTGTGCTGCCACCGCCCAGTCTTTTATTATTATATTTTAAGGAATAAAATTAGAATTGTTTTGCTTCAGTTGGGAAATTCAGGGATGTCATTCAGCCCTCAGGTTTACAAACAAACAAACAAAAACCAAAAACAACTTGGCCATGCAAATGAGACAGCCTTCTGCCCCTAGTGGCCACATACCACATTGCATGGAAACTAGTCAAAGGTTTAGATTTCTTCTGCAAACTTGTGCTAACAGAGAGCCACAAATAACTGACCTAATTGATTATTAAACTAAGAAAGAACATTTGGGTCAGAGGTGGGAGACAGCACAGTGTGATTGACACGAATCACCACACACTGATGGTTATAAAGGCTAAGTGAAACGGTGTTGTTAATTATGTAAAAAGAATTTTTTTTATAATTAAGGAGAAATTCTTTGCCCTGTACTATTCCATTATTTGGTGCCTGGGAGGGGGTAGGGAGAGCTAGATCATCAGGCAAAAGAACTTGCTGCTCTTACAGAGGACCAGAGTGTGGTTCTCAGCAGCCATGTCACGTGACTCACAACCCTCTGTAACTCCAGTTCCAGGGGATCTGACCCCTTCTTCTGACCTCCATGGGTATGCACACATGTGCATACATACACATATGCACAAATAAAAATACATCTGTTTCATTAGATATAGGAGAAATTTCATGTCTCCTGCCAGCTACCCCAAACGAGCATGTTCTGAGGACTCTTCCAGTACTTTCCCCCTAACCCACAGCAGCATGGGGAAAAAACATGGTCTGTGGGTGACAGACCTTCAGGGTAGTAGAAAGGTGGTCCTTCCCATCATCCTCTTGGACTGTAGCCCAAGAGCTATGACATAGTCCTCTCCCGAGTAGGACTGTAGTCCTGCTGTCCCAATGGGCGGCAGTCACGTGGTGAACACACCAATCCACATGCTTGCACAGACTCGCCACTGAGATTCATTACCATGTGCAAAGCTGCCTGTGCTCCCCATATTGGCCCGGGGTTCTCATGTATGTATTCTCTGTCAGTCTCTAGGAGAGAAGCTTTTCCTGTCTTGGATAGATGAATGACAGATATCTACAGGATATCTTTTGTTTGTTGCTTGGATGGGTTTCACGTAGCTTAGGGCTAGCCTTTAACTGGCTGTGTGGTTAGGGATGGTCGTGAAGGGCTAGCCTTTAACTGGCTGTGTGGTTAGGGATGGTCGTGAAGGGCTAGCCTTTAACTGGCTGTGTGGTTAGGGATGGTCGTGAATTTCCGTTCCTCCTGCGTCTGTCTCCTGAGTGCTGCATGTTGGCATGCACCACTACCCAGGTTGACAAAGTCCCGGCAATGGAACCCAGGGCTTCGTGCGTGCTGGGCAAGACCTCTACCCACTGGGCCACACCCCAGTCCTAGTATACCCATTGTCATATGACTTCCCTGACCCAGAGACTAAGCTTCGCCGTTACTTCTCCACACTCCCTCACAGAAACTATTCCTTAAGCAGAATGAATGGCTGAAGGAATGATTAATCACTCAGCAGGAGCTTCTGTGATTTCCCCACCTGACACTGCAGTACGTGGCAGAGTCTGAACTTGAGTCTTGATGGCGCCCCTTTTGTGCCTGCCCACTTTCTCGGTTGGGAAAAGTTTTGATTGGCTGATTTAGTCATCAGAGGTTCTGGCTAGTGAGGGCACAGTGGAGGGAGGGGGGAGGAAGGGGGACTGTGGCATACAGTCCTCTACATGCCGCTGGGTCCTTGGGATCTGTGTGTGAGTGTGTGGTCTCTTCCCAGCTCTATGTTCTGTTCCTTCACCTTGACAACTTGAAATTGTCTGCAGAAACAACATTTGCACCATAGCAACCTGTCAGTGCTACAAGACAAGGATCACTTCTTTTTTTTTTTTTCAAGAAGGCTAGTTGTCTGACAACTAGGTTCCAGCTGGCGACAGGGTGTCGGACTTCGTTGCTCCTCCCAGCCTCTTGCTTCAGATTGACTCAGGTATTATCAAACTGACAGGAAGCCCATGAAGGTGCAACAGGAGAATGGGAAAGAGCCCCAGGAAGAGCCCGGCACCATGAGATAGTAGCATTTCCCAGCAGTGTCCCCCAAACTGCATGTCTACCTGGAGCCTGTGTGGCCTGATTTGGAGACTGTCTTTGCAGATGTAAGTAGGTTAAAATGAGATCAAACTGGATTAGCATGGAGCCTACATGCATACACACACATGCATACACACACACACACACAGGCACTCATGCCACAAAGCACAGGTCTGAGAATGCCCAGTTACTGAGTGGCCCCACCAACAACACCAACCTCGAGCCCCTTTGTCCCTTCAGTCCCCTGAAAGCCAGCCCATGTCCTAACACACTCTCGTTCATTCCCTGAACTTTCTGAGTGTGTCAGGTACAAAGCCTCTTCCACTTATTGACTGTGCCTCTTCACGGCGTCACAATGACACTCCATGCATCCCAC
The DNA here is from genome assembly GCA_028658305.1 of Pachyuromys duprasi. Taxonomy (NCBI): domain Eukaryota; kingdom Metazoa; phylum Chordata; class Mammalia; order Rodentia; family Muridae; genus Pachyuromys; species Pachyuromys duprasi. Next base: position 51,059,546 of record CM053749.1, on the reverse strand, counting down.
ACAGTCCCCATAATTGTCAGCCCCTCCCGAGTTCTCTCTTCTTTTCCTTCTGTCAAGGAAACCAATTGGCTTTGGAGTAGGCAGCTCAGGCCTCTTCTTTCTTCCTCTGTCCTTGGGTGAGTTCTGAAAGTTGGGTTCGATTGTGGCACGAAAGTGCCAGCACAGAGGAGCCTCGAGGGCAGTGGGTCCTGAAGACTGGGCTGTACAAGAGTCTGGCGTTCACCTTGCTGCTATCAAGTAGATGTGGCGTCAGAGGTGGAGGCATGCTGTCACCTCCAGGCCTCTGGAGAAGTCCAGGGAGGCAAACACAGATCTGGGGAGGTAGCAGGCAGGTCAGACAGAGCTTTCTCACACGACACTGCAGCATGTCCCCACATGGTGATCAACCCCGAGGAAGGGGACAGGCACAGGATGAGATTTAAGCCCACCCACTCCAGTCTCCTTCTACTAAGGCCCCTGTGGGTGGGAAAGGCAGAGAGGTCAGAGTTGAGTTCTAGCCCCTGCTAAGCTGCAGCTCTGTGGGCTGTCTCAGACAAGACTTGCTCCTCCCCAACACTTGGTTTCCTCAAGAATGACAAGACTGAAGAAGAGACTTTTGAAGCTTTTACTACCAAATGGCCAGCGAGATGGGAGTGAATCACTCCCTGGGTAGAGAGCCGAAGAATTCTGAATGCATCTTACAGAAAGCCCCATGTGCTCTCTGCAGAAACCCTGTGCCAGGGCTGGGCTGTGACCTTCCTGCTTCACCGGGGACATTAATGAGGCCTGGGAGGCCCTTCTCAGGGCTCCGAGGGGCAACACTACATCTGCCGGTCTCAGTGGCCGTGGCTGCTGAGTGGAGGGGGGAAGGGTGGGGGAAGGAGCAGAGGGGTGGTGGGGTAGAGGGCAGGTACTTATAGACACAGTTTAGGACGCACGGCAGCAGCAAGATGACAGCTGCGTCTGCCCTCCGTGTGTTTTCTTATTTGTTCCCAGCAGGAAATCGATGGTGTCAGAAATCATGGGATAACTCTACAGCCCCAATCGATAAACCCTGATTAATTCAGCCATGGCCGTTGGGTAAATTTGCTGCATCATAATTAGAATTATTAATTAAAAATAGGAAATCAATTGACACAAATTAGGGAGAAGAGGAGCCAGCTGGGCTGCTTTGACATTGCTGGGGCAGAGGTGCTTGAGGACATCCTGTGTCTGGCTCCAACCTGGGAGTGAGGCCCTCATGTGAGCCCTGGGCTCACCTCATGCGGAGAGCCCAGCCTCTGGGCCTGAGGCTAAGAGGGCACAGCCAAGCACTGACAGTCCTTCAGAACATGATGTGAGCAACCATTTGCTTGTTGGTTGGTTGGTTGGTTGGCTGGTTGGTTTGTTGATTGGTTTGACAGGGTTTCATGTAGTCCAGGCTAACCTCAAACTCACTATGTAGAATGGACGGCTTTGAACTTCTTATCCTACTGTCTCTACATCCCAAGTGCCGGGCTGACAAGTGTACACCATTATACTTGCGCAGAACCCAGGGCTCTGTGCATGCTAGGCAAGTACTCTATCAGCTGATCTCCACTCCCAGCTTTCTTATCTTTTTAACTAAAAAAAAAAAAAAAATCAGAATTTTAAGAGGAAAATATCTTCATTGCTGCTTATTATCTTTCATTGTCTATTCAAGCATGCATCTTTTAGGATCATAATATGTATGCATGCTATGTCCTATTCTGTCCCTTTTCTCGACAGCATGATATAACATCGTTTAATTTGACCCATAAGTGGCCTCACACTATTCTCTAGGTGTAGCACAGCCTGCCTAGCCAGCTCCCAGTCTGGAGATATTTAAGTTGATTAATAATAATAGTAGTAAATTTACTGGGGTCCCTTCTCTCTGTTTCTACTCTGGGCTCTTGTGCATTATTTTGTCAAATCATCATAGCAACTGTGAGGCTCATGGATGTAATCACAGCACTTGGGGGTAAGAGACAGATCCAATATTCAAGACCATCCTCATCCATATAACAAATTCAAGGTCAGCCCTAAGCTACATGAGATCCTGTCTCCAAAAGGAAAAAAAAACATTCCCACAGCCATCCTAAGATGTTGGTATGTTCATTATCCCTTTAGTGTGGGGGAACTGAGGCCCAGAGGAGTCAAGTGTCCTCCCCAAGTGTTCTGTCTGAGGTGAAGTTCATGAGAAGCCTGGGGGTGCCGAAGTATACAGTAGTCAGCCTCCAGCTTCTCTGTGTTCTCACAAGCCAAATGCCATTTTGCTTTCTCTTCTACAAATGTCATTTTTCCACATAAGGAAACTGAGGCCTAGAGCTAGGCAATGGACCTCCCCCCCATCTTCCTCCTTAGCACCCCTTCCCCTCCTCATTGCTTTCTCAGCATCTTCTGGTGGCCATATCTGGCCAGAGCAATCCCTGAGAACATTTGTCCCCAAAAGGTGGCCAAATTGGGCTGCTTTTGTCCTGCCAAGTACAGGACAGTCACCACCTTTGCCTGCTTCTGCCAGACCCCACATTGTGCTTACATCAGTGCCAGCACCCTAGCTGGGGAATGCCCTGCCACTCTGTCCTCTGCTGGATCTGTGAGTCCCCACAGGGCTCAGTGAGAGAGCACCTATCAAACCTGCATGAGCCCCTCCATTCAATCCTTGCTACTGAAAACAAAAACAAAAACAAAACATTGATTTATGCTTGTTTAGTGGCTCTTCACCATGCAAGAGTGGCCTACTTGAACTGTATCGTTGAGAGTGGCTTTCTCCATCTTCAGTCCCCCAAAGCCTATGCTGTACATGAGGGCTTGGCCACAGTCACATTGTCTGCTGGTTGTGGTTAGTCCCAGTATTTCCTGGTCATGGAAACAACCCCCCCCCTTCATAAAAACATCCAGGCATGCAAGCAAACCAGGGAAGTACACATGTACTTACAACCTCAGCACTTTGCTGTGCAATGTGAGCAATCAATTATTCACCAGTGGTTTGTTAGCAGCAAACCACTGCTCCAGAGCTGGGGTGCAGCTTAGTCAGCAGAGGGCTCCCCAGCTCAGTACCTCACTGGCTTCCATCTCAGTACCTCACAAGCCAGGCATGGTGGTATACACCTGTATCTCAGCATACTGGAGATGGAGGAGGAGGCAGGAGAATCAGAAGTTCATGATCATCCTTGGCTTAACTACATAGTGAGTTGCAGGCCAGCCTAGCTATCTGCATGGTACCCTTGGAAAATCATCTAGTTCAAAGTGCACAGATTATACTGCACTGGCACTGAAAGTTATTTTCTACAATATCTATAATTTTGAATAAAGTCTTTCAAAGACCCACTTTATACTCTTTTGTTTAGAAAAATCAAATATGAGCCAAGCATAGGGGTGCATGCCTTTGATCCCAGCACCTGATTAATCCTACCATTTGAGAGGCAGAGGCAGCCAAATCTCTGGAAGCTCAAGGCCAGCCTGGTTTATGTAGTGAGTCTCAAGACAGCCAGGGCTACAGAGAGAGCCTGTCTCAAAAAGAAAGAAATAAAAGAAGGAAGGAAGAAGGACAGAAAGAATGAGAGAAAGAAAGGAAGGAAGGGAAGGAAATCAAATATGAGCGAGGTTTTTACATATTAAAGTCTGCTCAGCAGCCCCGCCTCTAATGTTCACTCCTCCCAAAGAAGCCTCTCTGAGGCAAAGTCCCCCAGGACTCTCTCTTCAGAATGAGGAGTGTGTCTCCCCATTCCCAACCCTACCCTGTGACTGTCAGGGAGTACCATTAAGGGACCCGGCCTTCCCTCTGTAGTTAATTTACAGTGCCTGTGTGCTGTTAAAAAAAAAAAAAAACCTTGACGCGTTCTCTACCCAACTTAATTACCACGAGCCTCCTCCTGAAGATCGTTCCAGCTAGTTGAATATTAATCTGTAATTCCGAGTCCCCGGGCACAGACTGCAAGATCGTGCACACTGAGTCATTTAGAGCACGAGCACACAGACTCCAGGGAGCCAGGGACTTCCCCCTGGAACACAGAACAACAGTGTCATGTGCTGGAGGTTGTGGGACTCTGCCTAATTCCCAGGTCACCTGACAGGTTAAAACGGAGCCAGAATTGAGGGGTGAGGCTTTATGAGTTTTAGAACAGGGGGTGCTGTCAGAGGCAGAATGCAGTGAATCAAGGAAGGCACGCTGGCATGAGGCCTAATGAATGGCACCTGAGACCTTTGACCTTGACTAAGGCATTGCCCCTCAGCCACGAGTGTCTCCATCTGTACAGTAAGGGAGCTGGGGTCAGAGAGTGGCTCAAAAGGTGCAGGCACTCGTCACCAAACATGGTGACCTGCATTGGATCCCTAGGATTCACTTGGTAGAAAACCCTGACTTCTACCAGGCTGTCCTCTGCACTGACCTCCCAATGCAAGTGTGCACACAAGCACACATGTACGCAGACATGTGTGCACACATAGACAGACAGACAGACAGACAGACAGACAGGCAGGCAGGCAGGCAGATAGGCAGGCAGGCAGGCAGACAGACAGATGTTTTTAAAAAATTAAATGAAGGGTCTGGACCATATTGTCATGTGTGTATGCCTGTGTAGGCATATAGGTGTGTAAGCATGTTGAGTGTGCAGGTTTGTGTTTATTGCTTGGACCCAGTACATGGTTGTATCTCTGGATGCAAAATTGGTTGTTTCTACTTATGCTCAGGAGAAGGGCTGAAGGAAGATCAGCAGGAAGGATGCCGATCCCTTCCTCCACCCTGTTCAAAGTGCTTCTGCTGGACGGTCTCTGCTTTTGTCAGGGTTCCACATTGTGAGAGGTCCCCTGAGTTAGAAGGAAGAATTCATAGACAGAGCCTGTGATGATACTCGGGCTCTTGTGACCTCTGGAGCTTTAGAGGTGCTGACCTATGTCAGCCTGGACTCCTGGCCAGATGCTTCACTTTCCTTCACATCCTCTTTGCAAATAGCAAGAAGATGAGCTTCCCAGAAGGACAGAAACACCAGGCATGCTGGCACAGGCTCGAAATCCTGGGAGCTGAGGGGTAGTCATGGCTCTCATAGCAAAAATCTACTCAAAATTAAAACCTCGACTACATCATAACTCCCTGTATCTAGAGACTATGGCGGTCCCAGGAGTAAGTGAGTGTGTGTGTGTGTGTGTGTGTGTGTGTGTGTGTGTGTGTGTGTGTGTTTAAGCCAGAGGACAACCTTGATACATCCTTAGGAACATGATACTTTGAGATAGAGACTCTTATTGGCCTGGAGCTCACCAATTAGACTAGGCTTGCTGGCCAGTGAACTCCAGGGAGTCTACTGTCTCTGCCTCCCCAGGGCTGAGATTACAAACATACACGACCACACTTGAAATTTTTACACAGGTGCTGCAGAAGCAAGCGCTTTATTAGCTGAGCTCTGTCTAGGCCCAAATCCCAATTTCTATAGATGCATCCTTCCTATCAGTCCTTTCCTGTCCCCTTCCCTCCAGTTCCTAAGCAAGCGCTAGGCCTTCAGGAAATGGACCCTCGACAAACAGTTGTGGGTTAGGTGAATGGGTAGCTAGACTTCCTCTAGGTTCATGTATGCTCACCATAGTGTGGGCCCTTAGAAATGATTCAGATTTTCCCCCCAAGATCTTTACCAAAGGGCTGAGGATGTGGCCCAGGGGTATGATCCTTGTCTAGCACGCACAGGGCCCTGGACTTGATCATCAACATTCTGAAGGAAGGGAGAGAAAGGAGGAGGGAGGGAGAATGAGACAGAATGGGAAAGGGAAGGAAGATCAACACCAGGGAATTAGCATATTCGGCAGAAGGAAGTCACCTGACTTGCCTTTTGAATGCCCTTGGTTGTCCTTGATGGTTATGTGCGTAGGTGGCTTTATTTTCCTAATATTGTCCTAAGAGTGTGGGGTTGAACTATGCATAAGCCTCTCCCACATTAACTATGCCATCATCACGAGGAGGTGGCCAGGGCTGGCAGGAGGGCTCAGTATTGGCTGACCCATGAGCCTCTGAAGTTGGCCCATTCCCTCCACCCTGGCCCTGTGACCTATCCACCCTCAAGCCCAAGGCAGGACAGTGGGATGCAGCCTGGAACCAGAAGCTGAGTAAGTCTTGCACCTGAGCCAAAGTGGGCAGTATTAAAGCAAGCTAGCTGGTCCACTGACTGTGGTGAGGTATGCCCTCGGGAGGGCCAGGGAGGGCCTTGCTGCGTTGGGAGACTGGAAAAGCCAGCTCAGTGTGCCTCCTGGGACGCACTTAGGCACACAGGCTCTGCTCACGTCCCTCCACGCGTGTGCACTGCCTTTTAGAGACCACACCGGCTGCCAGTAGGAGCTGTCCTTGGCTCTGTCTCAGCCCCGAGCCTCCTCTCTCTGCTCTAGGCTTTTGTATACAGGTTACTTAATGTCATTCAGAGATCTTATTCCAGGGATATAGACTGGAACAAGAAACAGAATGAAAACGGCAATTAATTTTCCTGTCAAGGATGCCAGCAGAGTAGCAGCAGCAGCAGGTGGAGGAGGAGATAGAGAGGGAGAGAGAGAGAACCGGGCTTGGCAATGCAGCTCAGCAGAACACACAGACCTCACATGCACAACCCTTGAGTGTCTGTACGGAATCTGCGGCCAACTACGCATACATCATGACCATTGCTGGGCTCAGCCGCACGTACAGGAGCAGAAAGAAGCCTATCTGCCCTCCAGCCTCTCCCTGCCTGGCCCTCTAGCAGAGATGAATGGAAACGAAAAGTATCTGTCGGGCCCTCCCCATTTCCCCGGGCTCCAGCGTTGGAAGCCCCAAGAACTCATCAGGGAACAATCTGGTGCTTGGGGATGTAGAACACAGAGCTGGGAGGAATCAAGCCCATCCTCCGTTCTTAAGTGGCAGAGGCCAACATCAAATTTTATGGTTAAATTAGTGGGTCTACCTGGGACATTCAGAACAGGGCCTAAAACCCCACTTTCTTACCTTCCAGGCCAGTCTCCACAGCCCCACCCTGGCTCCTCTCTACTTTCCAGAGTGTGATGACAAGCGGGTTCACTGTGGCTCAGGCTGCCACTGTGCAGAGCCACAGGCTCTCTGTCGTTCACGTTCTTTCAAGTTTCAAAGCCATCCTGGTGGACAAGTTTTATTTGTTTGCTTGCTTGCTTTAAGTCAGGGTCTTCTGTAGCCCAGGTTGGCCTCAAACTCTCTCTCTAGTTAAGGATGACCTTAAACTTCTGATTCACTTGCCTTTACCTACCAAATTCTGGGATTATGTGTATGGATGCCACATTTATTGCATGTGGTGCTGGGATTCGACTCCAGAGCCCTGTGCAGGCTAGACAGGTAATCTACCAACTGAGCTACAGCTACAGCCCCAAAAGTTTCTGGGTATCCATTTCTACAAGAGAAAACAGAAGGTTGGGGAGTGGAATGACTTTCTCCAGGTCACACAGCTATCAGTTGGTAAGTTGGACTTGAGCCCAGCTATGAACAGGTAAGTGTCTAAGCCTCCTCAAATGCTGGGATTAAAGGTGTCCTCCAGAATGCCTGGCTTCAACAGGGATCTTACTATCCAAAATCCAGCCCTTTCCCTTGAAGTATAGTTGGTACATGGACATGGCTCCTTCTGTTTCAAATGGGAAGTCAGAAAGATGGCTGTTTAGCAGATTTACTTAAAAATTGCTAAGTATTTGTGCTTGGGATGTAACTCATCAATAAAGGACAGCGCAAAGCCCTGTTCAGTTCTCAGTATCCCATAATCTAGAGTTGTGACACACCCTATATCCCAGCATACAGACAGGAGGAGCCAAAGACAGGAGAGGCCAAAGTTCAAGGTCATCTTTGGCTACATAGTGATTTTGTGGCCAGCCTAGGATACACAAAACTCTGTCTCAAAAAGAAATTGCTAAATATTTGTGATATAAGTAGAGAAAATAATATGAAAACACATCCACCAGTCAGATCAAACGAACAGAAAACAGTTGCTATTTTACTTCAGAGCAGTTTATGAATAAAAGACATTACAAAAGTACATTTCTCGGGTTGGCCTGAAACTGAGAGAAATCTGTCTGCCTTAGCTGGAATTACAGGTGTGGAATACAACACCTGACTTACAAAAATATTCCTCCATTTCTCCTGCTCCTCTTCTCCCTCTCCTAAAGTGGCATGCACACTGGGCAAGCACCCCATTATTTGAGCCACATCCCTAGTTGGTCTTCCCAGTTTTAGATGTAGAGTGGGACATAAATTGGCAGGTTTATTTTACAGGTCTTTGGGTTGTTTGTCTGCCTTCAAAGCTCTCCAGTTCAATTCAAGATATTGTCACCCTGTGTCACATGTGGAAATGCCATGGGGGTCGTAGCTGGGCACCTTCCTTGTCTCACCATTGTCCACACAAGAAGCCTGAGTCACGGTCCACTGGACTGACTGATCATGCCTGGTGTGTCTGCTTTAGTGAGAGTCTTTCCTGAGCCAAGGATGGCCGTGCCTGCTGGAACTGCAGCGGGAACTGCCTTGAAATCCTCCGGAATTCACCAGCTCGACACAGCTTGATCCATAGGATCATTAGGCGGCAGTCATCTCCCCACCAAGGCGATTCGGGCACGGAAACCCGAGATCAGCCACTTTTCATCTCTTTCAGGCCGAATCCCCTCCCGCCCTCCCTGGTGTTCAGTTAGCTACCAATTAGGCTCCCGGGCTTCCTTATCCCCTGACTCTGGACAGTGGGGTTTGGAGCTCTCGGCTCAGGTTCAAAGGCATCTGACTATGTGCCTGAGCTCATCCTGGCTCTTCTAGAACCCTTTGAAAGTGAAATGCTTTGAGACTTTTAAAAGAAACCCCCACGTATTGGGGAGGCCCACCAAGGCACATTTGGTTTAAACAGCCAATTCAATTTCAGTAGCTTCAGGCCTCTCGGTGTCCCAGCATGCCTCTCCAGGACAACCTCGCGCTTTAGGTGGGATAACCTCATTCTCAGGCCCCTAAGGACCCAGGCACAGCAGAGAAGAAAGAGAGGAGGGGTGGGGAAGCAGAGGGGGGTATAGAGCCGCCATGCCCAGCCTTTAGGTTCCTTCTGGTGTGAGCTATTTGACATAACTTCTTATCCCCGCACCCCTGTTCTAAACCCAAAGATGCTCCGTCCAGACTTCCCTTACCCCCGTGGACGACATGCCTGTCCCCAGCCTCCATTTATGCTGTCCCCAGGGCCTCTCTTTCCGACTCCCCTCACCCTGCCTACTACACACGAAGCCTGATTGGCCCCCAGCCCCACCCCCATTGCTATGTAACCTTTACCTCCTCTGGCCATTCATCCCATGATGTCTAGTGTGACTTGGCCTTTGCCTTCTGTCATGTCATTGTGCCACCAGGACCCAAGGGCAGGAGCCACCTCACTTTTTCTTAGCCCTGGCTCCTCTAGCCATTTCTCATGTAGTGTTTTCATATAAATTATTCATCGAGTCAACACATTAATATCGAGCCCCTAATGCACACCAGACAACAAGCCAGGGACTGTGTGTGCAGTGGAGAATAAGGCGGCCCGTTCCCTCCAGCAGGTAGGCGTGGCTCACCAAACCGCACAGCACTCACTGTACACATGCCTGGGACTCCACACAGAGACGGGGACAGAGCCCCAAGACAGCGTGAATGCCTGTTCCCAACAGCCCCCAGCACTGGGCAGGCCTGGAGGGCACAGACTGAAAGCCTGGATTCCTTGTCCTCGGAAGGGCCAGTGTTCTTACCCCACTCTAACCGCAGAGGTCAGCTGCGGGTATGCTTCCTGCTTCCTACTTCCTCATCTGTTTCCCTGTCCCCTCCCCTGCCTCATGCAATCACTCTTAGATTGTTTTTGAAGATCCCCTTCCGGGCCATCCAGAGCCGGGGCTGTGACCCGAGGCCTGTGTAATACCTAGTGGTCAAAGCAAACAGCAGTAGGCAGCTGGGGACGGGAGGAGTCCAGGCTTCTCTGAGGGGGAAGCGGTTACGCTGAGCCTTAGTGTACAGGATGTTGAAAAGATAGGTGGATACTGAGGCCTGGGAGGTGACTGAAGAACGATCAAAAGTTCACGGCCATCCGCATCTACATAGTGAATTTGAGACCAGTCTGGCTATGTGAGATCTTATCTCAAAAAAACAAAGCAAAATGAGAGCAACCACAAAACCAAAACATAAGAGTCGGGAAGGAGCCCTGGGCTCCTGGTAAAGGCGCTTGGTTGCCAAGCCTAGTGACCTGAGTTTGACCCCCAGGACCCAGTAGTCAATGGAGAGAAATGCCTTCTGGGAGTTGTCCGCTGACTCTCGCACATACAATATGACATGTGTGCCTACGACCCCCATAGACACACATGCATTCGCAGCAAAGAAAAAAAATTTGTTTAAAGAAGGGTGTCCAGGGAAGTGGCGTGTGAGCAGAGACCTGAACAGAGTCCTCTGGAGCTGCCGTCCATGCTACCCCTCTGTCCCTCATGCCCTACACTCCGGCTCTCGGCTCACCAGCCCTCTCAGGGCTGCAACAGAGGTGTCTTCCAGGCCTGTGCTGTGCAGGTCTCAGAAGCAGCCAGTCTTTGGCTTGTGACAGTAACTCTTAGCAGACAGGCAGCCATTTGTCACTCATCCTCAGGCCTCCCCTGTGGCAGTGACAGATAAAGCATCCTGACTGGCAGGCCAAGCTGGGAGTTGCTCTCCAAGTCCCTCCCTCACTTGGGGACAAATGGACCAGGACACAAATGGCAAGACAGAGTTGTGTAGGTTCCAATATATATTGAATACATACGTACATACATACATAAATGAAAGGAATGGTTTCCCACTGGGAGGTGACCAATGCCAGACAACCCCAGCTAGAAGTGATACCTGGGGAGTGATGAAAGACTGAATCTGAAGACCTGAGTCTCTACCCTCTCTGGCAGGACCCTCCGAGGCTCAGTCTACCCAGCTAAGCAATGGGAACACCTTTCTCTGCTTGGTGATATATGAGCACAGGAGAAAGTCAGAATTTCTCACTAATAGGACAGTGACGTGGCTCAGAAGACCAAAACACTTGCAGCATGGACTTGACAACCTGAGCTTGGTCCTTGGATCCCATGGTGGAAGGAAAGAGCAAAGTCCTGGAGTAGTTCTTGAACCCTCATGCACCACACTTGCAACTCACATACCACACTCCCCTCCACACACAGTTTTTAGGAATGTAAGCACTCACTGACTGAGCCGTGTTGTTCCATAGAGAAGGTCCTCACTGCAGTTAAAGCCGGGCAGTTGGAAGATCGACTGTAAGTAAGGCAAGTGTCCACTGGCTATATTTATTTGGAAATCTCATTGACACATGCATTTCAGTGGTACCTGTGAGTGACATTCAGCACACATGTGTCTGCCCTGAGAGTTGACACCATGCCCCATGCTCCCACTGTCTTGGCCTGGTTAGTTCTGGCCTGTTCTTTGTGGGGTTGGGCCTGAGGCACCAGAAAGGCAGGTGTTTGAAGGCAGAGACCCTGAACCACCTTAACTGCCTCGCTGTGAGCACCCACTGCAGGGCTGCCCACCCCGGTGACTTTCCAGAGACAGCAGGGTAGAAAAACTTTTCACACCACAGCAGGAAATCCCTCAGTTAGACCTGTGGAAGAACTCTGGGACATGAAGCATAGACCTTCGAAGGCAGAAATTGGCTCACCAGACACGCTTCCCTCTTCGTTCTTTATCACTGTGTGAGGGCTAACAGCACCCAGATGTTCTGGAGCTATGGGACTGGCACAATAAAGCCATGCGTGGCTGGCCCACTCAGACCCACAATACCTCTAGACTCCGTGGGCCCAGACTCTGTGGCATATATTCACTTGGGCTGAGCCAGGAAGGCCCAAAGCCCATGACAGAACCGCAGAGATGTCACCTAGGGGTCCTCTGTGAGGAGAAGATGGTAGAGACGGTGGAAGTGTCTAGGGTTCTGTCCCTATGGACCACACGTTTGGCTCTCATAGTGACAACAGCCCATGTGCTTCCCTGTTTCCTGTGGATCCCACATCTACAGCGGAGGCTCACACTGTGGACTGTCACCAAGTTCTCGGGTGTGTGTGTGTGTGTGTGTGTGTGTCAGCCTGAGTTTGCCTCCTGGAACCTTGAAAGGCAATGTGGGCTGGGAAGGGCAAGGGGTCTGCGGCTCCTTTGAAGGCTTCTCCAAAGAGGAAATCCCTTTGTGCACTGCGTGATCTCTGAAGCTCTCCAGGCAAATTGGGAAGATGAATCAACTGTGGCACCCCCGTAGCTTCAAAGGCAGTGTGAGGTGGCAGATCAGGGGGATAGCGCCGTTCTCGTTAAAGCTGGGGGGTGTGGGGGCTCCCAGCAGAGCTGAGGACTAGACTGACAACCGCAGCCTGGGGCCCTGAGGGCTAGCCTGCAGCCTTGGGCCCTGAGGGCTAGCCCGCAGCCTCAGATCCTGGGAGGCAGCCCACAGCCTGCCTCTCCTCCTTGTGGACCCCATTGCTTTGGAGGGTGAAGAAAAAATAAGGGGTTAAGACAGAAGCTGGAGTCACCACAGGGCAGACTCCACCCACAGGCTGGGGTCTGGCTGGCACGGTAGAATGGCGGAAGGTTTGCAGGCCACAGGAGGAGCCGCAACCACTGCGTAGAACTCCACAGTCACGCTTTCCTCAGCCTCGAACGTGGCCAGCCCCGTCTCCAGGGACCATAAACAGGGTGAGAGCAAGGTCCTCCAGTGTCCTGGCCCATGCTTCCGGAGCCCTGTAGTAAACTGCCCTTCCTTGGGTGGCAAGCCAGAGACCAGAGGCCTCTGCGGTGCTATGGGCGTGAGCACTGCACACACACTAGCTCCCTTCCTCTGTAGAAGGGTCTTCCATCCTGAAGACTGTGGCTTCTGCCAGAGACTGTATCTGCAAGGACTTGGGCCCCAGCCTCTTCTCCATCCCTGCCCTGTGACACTGTGACACCCCTGCATCCAGAACAGCCCCTAATAAGGAAGCGAAGTCCCCATTGAGTCAGTAGAGTTGATAAGTTTGACTTTCACCCCCTCCTCCTAAGCAGGTGTGTAAAGGATCACACTCATGTATCAGCCAGCACCCACCTGTTGATGGCCCCAGGTGTTAACAGACAGTAGATGAATGAATTCATACTTGAGGATGTCTCAGGATGTGACCAACCCCAGCACATGGTCACACACAGAGACAGACGCTTGAGGCTGTGTGCACTCCAGCCTTGTGCTGCTCTTTTTTCTTTTTTCTTTTTTCTTTTTTCTTTTTTCTTTTTTTGGGGGGAGGGTGCAGGCTATAGGTCAATACCAAGTGTCTTCTTCAATCTCCCTTCACATTTTTTATTTCAATGTGTGTGTGTGTGTGTGTGCGCGCGCGTGTGTGGCCACAGCATGTGCATGACATCAGAGGATTACTTGCCAGAGTCGGTTTTCTCCTTCCCTCATATGGATCCCAGGGACTGAGCACAGGCCATCAGATTTGAAGACAAGCACACTCTGCTGGGCCATCTTCGAGGCCTTCCATCTTATTTTCTGAGCCAGGGTGTCTGACCTGTCCCTGGGGCTACCTATTTTGGCTAGACTGGGGGGGGGGGGACAGTGAGCCCAAAGACCTGCTTGTCTCTGCCCTTCCAGTACCAGAGTTAAAGGCATGCATCACCATGTCCAGCCTTTTAGGTGGGTGCTGCGGATTTGAACTTGGGTCCTCATACTTGAGCAGCAAGCACTTTACTCACAGAGCCATCTCCACAGCCTCACAATCATTTTTTTATTACTTTTTTTTTTTTTGTAAAAAAAAAATTTGTAGTGCTTGGGAGAGAGCCCAGGAAGTTCCACACCACAGTGCATTCCAATGCAGCTGTTCACACTGATAACAGTGACCCTCCCACCCCCCACCCCCCGCAACCTGGCGTGCACTGTCCTGCGCAGTGCCACATAGTCATGGCAACAACATTTGGGAGCCCAAGCCTCATCGCCCAGAGGGATGCCAGCTCCAGTAAAGCCATATTGCCCACCACTGTCTCCTGACATGTTGGAGGTTGAGATGGATGTGGCTGGCTCTGCTCCGTCCTGCCCTGTACCCCAGTTCCAGGACCTCTGATCCCCCCCATGTATACAGCAGGCATAGCTGTTCCCCCCAAACTGGCCCAGAACCTGCTGCCTCTCTGCTCTTGGGACCAGCACCACCTTCCATTTCTTTGCCTGTTTCTCACACTGGCTCTGGACTTCTCAGCCCTAGCGTACCGCAGGCCCAGCAATTGTTTGATGAGTGAATGTGTGAGCGTCTCTTCTCCCCAGAGCTGGTGTGCTAGGGTAGAAAAGGCACTGGGCAGTTGCCGTCTACTGGTCTCCATCTCTACTTCTTTACGTGTGGCCACTGGAGAGTCCTCCCACCTGCCCCAGGAGACAGAGGGCCATGGAGGCTCCGTCTGCACTGGACATGGCTGCAAGAGCACCGGTTGCTTTGCAGGCTAATGGAGCCACAGACAGCGTGCCTAAGTACCACAGAGAGAGTAGTCAGCGCATCGAAGATCACTAAAAGCTAATGGTACATCAGAATAATCCATGCTCTGAGTCTCTGCCAAGACTGGGACAGTGTCTGGAGACTCGAGTTTGAATCTACAGTATTTGGTGTCTGTGAATATTTGAGTTCGACCACCTAAGTGCAGGAAAGAGGAGAGTTGAACGAGGAGTCCTCTCAGAGCCCAGGAGCCTCCCTGCCCTCTCTGGCCCATTTCTCAAGTAGATCTAATTAGCATCACAAGCTTAGGAAGAAGAAGACCCAGCACTTGGCCTGTTCCAGTTTCTGGATGAGGACCCCTTTGGCATTTGGAAGGCAACTCCATTTCCACACGCCTTCTTGAGGAGGGCTGACTCCAGGACAGACGTACCAATCCAAATTCATCATTCTGCAGACCAGGAATGGTGACACACACAGGTGGACCCCTGCGTTTGAGGTTAGCCTGGTCTATAGAGAGAAAGTTCCAAGATAGCCAGGGTTGCACAGAGAAACCCTGTCTCAAAAGGAAATAAGAGAGAGAACAAAATTTAAAAATGTAAAACTTGTATGTCAACCATAATATCTACATTATTTACAATAGCCAAAAAGTGGGAACATTCCATGAATGGACAAACAAGATGTGATGTATCCACACCGTAGATACACTCAGTCATTAAAAGAACGAAGTCCTGAGCCAATGTGAACGGATCTTGAAACTACTATGTTAAGTGAAATAAGGCAGACACAGAAAGCTGCCACTGCATGATTTCACTCATATGACTGGCTTGAGTTGGCAAATGCAGAAAGATTAAAGTTTACTAATGACCAAGGATGGGAAGTCATTACAAGTAGTTAGAGCGAGTACCTGGGGCAGTTGAACGGTTTGGAAATGGTAGTGTTAATGTTATCACATGTGATGAACGCTATGAGGTTGTGTACGTAACTGATTAATGTGGGGATTTTATGCCACAGAATACAATAGAAAAATATTAATAAGGCATGACACTAACAGAAGAGAATAAAGCGTCTGCTGTACAAAACCGGGGGCCGCTAATTATGCTTCAACCAACCTCGAAGCAAGGCACTGGTGAGAGCGGTCCTCTGCCCTTCATCCATGTGGATTCTTTTCTTTTCACGTGACAATGTCTCACGTGGCCCAGGCTGACTTCAAACTTACTGTGTAGCTGAGGATGACCTTGAATTTCTGATCCTCCTGCTTCTACCTCCTGGGTGCTAGGATTACAGGTGTGTGCCATCATACCTGTTTATTCAATACCCTCACAGAGATCAGTTAGGGCGCTCTACCAACTGAGCCATGACCTTAGCTGTTATCTCTGTGGAGTTTTAACATTAGCTGGCCAAGCCCAGGCTGGCTGCCAGCGTTCTACATCCCCTGTCTGACACCAGGCCTTCTCCAGAAGGTATCGGTGGCCTAGACTCCCAGCCACTCCCTAGCTGTATAACCTGGAATAAGTTATTTAGCATCTCTGAGCCTCTCTTCCTTGTCTGAAAAATGGGGACAATAACAGCATCCCTGACCCCAACTGGTACCTGTGGTACCTGGCCTGGTTTTATAGTAACTGCTCCGTCAACTGTGGCTACAAACCGAGAAACCTGTCCACAGTGAAGTTACTGTGGGCGAGAATGGGCAAACCATCCCCCATTGTGAGGACCTGAAGCCGGTAAGGCTGGATCCAGGAGTCTGAAGGGCCATCTGGGAGGGAGCTGAGCTGCCAGCCATGTACCTCTTGGTGCCCCTTAAGCCCTGGGTAGCCGCCCAACGAAGCTGAAAAAATCAGCAGGAACTAAATATAATTAGAGAGCAGAGTCTGTGACAGAGTGAAGGGAAAAGAATAAACCCACTTACGTGAGGGTTTGACAAAGCCTGGCCAAATGGGACAGTGTGTGGCTCCGCACAGGAACACAGGCCCACTGTAATTGCGGCGTGAGCGCTCTGCTTGCCTTCAGCAGAGTGGATAATTGACTCTCCCAGCTCCGCCTCATTTCCCTGTTATCACTGGGGAATGGGGAGTTTTTAAGTGAATTTTTCAGACAACTAAGGTCAATCACTGTGGTCCCTAGTATTTTCTTTTCTACTGGGTCAGTCTGGGGAGAAATTTCTCTGCACTGGATGACATACTTCCTCGCTTCTCTCGTCAGAACTGTTCGAGTTAGCTCAGCTTCCCTTGCCAGGTTGGACACCAGAGGCCATGTGTCCATCCTCTGATGGGCACAGGCAGCCATGCTGTCTGATTCTGTGTTTTCTGCTTATCTCCATGCTTTCCTTCTGGGGTGTGGGTGTGTATACATGTGTGTGCATGTGCACATGTTTGTGTGCGTGTGTTATGCACACATATACAGAGTCTAGAAGAGGGCATTGTGTATCTTCTGTCACTTTTTCGCCTTACTTACTGTGTGTGTGTAAATGCTACAGTTTGTGTGAGAGTCAGGGACAACTTAGCAGAATCTCTTCTCTCCTTCCACCATTTCGGCCCTGAGGACTGAACTCAGGTCTTCAGTCTTGGTGGCAAGCACCTTTTACCTGACGAGCCATCTCACTAGCCCTCCACCTTAATTGTGAGACAGTCTCTTACTGAATTTGAAGCTAAGTTGGCTGGCCAGTGAGCTCTTGAAATCTGTCTGTCTCCGCCTCTCAAAACTGGGGTTACGTGGTCGGCTATTATGTGGGAGCTGGGGATTTGAACTCAGATCCTCTTACCTTTACAGCAGGTGCTCTAAGCCACTGAGCTATCTCCCTAGCCCTTCATTGTGGTTTCATGGCTTCCTAAACACTAAGACACAAACACAGGCATGTTCATACACACCTCTGAGGCGTGAGGAGCCAGAGCTGTGTTCTCATGATTTGTACAATGTCCTAAGCCTCCTTCATTCTAGCACGATCACCAAGTGCTGAATTCGGTGACTGCCTCAACCCCACTCCATGATAAACATTTGTCTCCAGAGAGGGAAGCTTACCTCCTTGCATGTTGTATGAACTTTCCTGGAAAGACATGAACGAATGTCTACTTGCCTGAGATAGGACATCAAAGTGACAGATTCCAGAAATGGACTAAGGTAACAATTTCATCAAAGTCCAACTTGACAAAACTGAGTTTAATGGGCTTCCTTCCGGACCGTGGTTGAGAGGTCACTGACAGGAGTAAGAGCCAAAGCAGCCATGTCACTGGAAAGTCTCACTGTAGCTTAAATAGTTGACCACTTCCTCACCCCCTCCAGCATCCAAGACCCCAAGCAGCTGGCAGAAGTACATACAGCTGGGAGGAAGATGCAGGAAGGAGAACTGAAAGCCACCTTCTCATCTGTGGGGAAATATCAACAGGCCTGATCTTGACGGTCCCTTGCAAGTGGTCACAGCTTCTTGATGAAGATGGTTGTGGTCATGTCTGTTACTCTTGGAAGACAGTGCTCTACAACATGTCACTCCTAGGTACTTGGGAGATACCAAGTAGACGAGTGACGGAAGATGTGGCTCCTTACTGCTACAAGACCCTGTGACAGCATTGTACCTCCTTATCCAGGGCACAGTTTTGTCATCTGTTGGGTTTGGGCTGCTCCAGAAAGAGTGGAGGTCACTGTCAGACATGGCAGCTCAAACCCACAATCCGAGCACTCTGGAGGCCAACGTGAGCTGCATAGTAGAATCTCTCTCCAAACTGAAAAGAGAAAAATTGTGGAGGTATAGATAACCACCCGAAAGCAAAATGTCACTAGATGCTCAGTGGGACATTGAGGGATTCTACCAGCTTTGGACTGACACACTTTTCTGTAGAGCAGCTGCGGGGCCCCAGAAGGTGTAGAATTTCTTGTCCAGATCCTGAGATTGTAGCCGGTCTCTGTAGTGTCGCTCACTTCTGCTTTACAGCTACTGCTCTGTTCTCAGCACCTCCAAGCTTCCCATCCTGCTAGGACCTGAACAACCATGTAACTTCCGTGACCCTCTATCTTGCTGTCTGTCAAGTAGGAGAGAAAGTGAAACCTGTGAGCATTAAACCCCATTCATGCTGTTAAGAATTCCAGGATGGGGCCTGACACATGGGGAGATTTAAATATGACTGTCATTATTTTAATGGGATCAAAGCACATACGCATCGAATGCTAACTATGTGTGTTTGGCAATAAAGAGAGAGGGAAGGGGGAACGGCTCACTGGTTAAAGCACTTGTCTAGATGCCTGTGGGTGTGGAGGCTACTTGTACTGCCAGCTTCAGAAGGTGGAGACAGGGAATCCCAGAGCAAGCTGTGGTGAGAACAGCCACACCTGTTGACTGCGAGACCCTCCCTCATTGAATAAGGGGAAGAGAGTGATTGAGGAAGATGCCTGACATAACCTTGGGCCTCCGTGAGCATATGTACACACACACACATACACACACACACTGTATGCACACAATCATACAAACATGCATGTATACTCACTTACATTCAAAAGTGGGAAGGAGAAAAAGTGTGTGCACACCCCATGGATAATTTTGTCAGTCTTTACAGTCTCTGGCAAGGGTTCTAGAAAGAGTGGGCTTGGGGGGGGGGGTGCTGCCATTCAGTTTCCCTGTCCTGTGAGCCACCGTCAGTGTGAGCGGAGGCTGTCACTCTGAGTGGGTGACGCCCACTCAGTATTCAGGGCCCAGATGAGTAAGCCAAGATGAGGCAGTGGGGACCAGAGACTCAGTGGTCCTGCCTGGTGCTGGATGGATACAGGCTTCCGGATACTGACACAGTCAGCGATCGGGAGGGGCTTGGGTAAGACTTGATGCCAGTGGAGCCCTGGCATACTCACAGGCCACACCAGTCTCTGCCTTCCTGTGCCTGCTCAGCACCAGAGCACCACAGTGCTCTGCCCCAAGCACACCTTTCCTATGCCACTGACATGCCCCTTTCCTCTGAGCGTCAAAATCCTAGAAAGCTGGAGTGCAAAGTTCAGCCGGCCATCTGTGCCCACGGTGGCAGGGTCACCTCCACTGCAGGTTGCCCAGGGCTGCCGTGCTCTTTGGAACAGAGGACTTTCGGTGCTGAAAGCAAGACAGATAGTCCTCCGGCAGGCAGACAAGTGGGTCCTCCGGCAGGCAGACAAGTGAGCCATCCTTCACTGCCCACTTGCAACGAAGAACCCTCACCTGACTGCCTTAACTGGAAGCAATCTTTCCTGCCTTCCAAATTCTAGAAGTGTTTGTGTCCGTCAGTAACCTAAACTCCACTCCCACTAAGAAAAACCTCAGCGTTTGGGGAACATCTTGTTTTTGTTGCTTCCAGAATGCTCCAAGAGAGAGGGTCAAAGTGGGAGGTGACAGTCACCTTCCGTTCCTCTGAACACGTGGTGGCTTGGTGGAACCTGGCAGAGGTCCCCAGTTGCCAAGGATTTCATCTACAGACTCTTTTCCAGGGACGGTGGAGATGGTAAAGCCATGTGGACCCTCGTTCTAAGGGAAGCCCTGACCCCGTGTGTCCTCTCTTGCAGGCTGTGACAGCGAGCACTGGGGTCCCCACTGCAGCAACCGGTGTCAGTGCCAGAACGGCGCCCTGTGCAACCCTATCACCGGCGCCTGCGTGTGCGCCCCCGGCTTCCGAGGCTGGCGCTGTGAGGAGCTCTGTGCTCCCGGTACCCACGGCAAAGGCTGCCAGCTGCCGTGTCAGTGCCACCACGGCGCTAGCTGCGACCCACGCACGGGCGAGTGCCTTTGCGCACCCGGCTACACCGGCGTTTAGTGAGTAGAGAGGGCGTGGCCTGGGGTGGAGCCAGGGGGAGGTAAGGACCGCTGGGGTGGGGAAAGGGGATGGGGCGGAGCCAGGAGACCCTGGTGGGAGCGAAAGGCGTGGCCAGGATAACCCCTGGCTTGGAGCAGGACAGTGCTGGAGCCTAGAGGCCCTCAGCAGGGCTTTCAAGGCTCTTTGGCAACTTCTTAGCACCCTAGTGGACATGAAGACAAGAACAGAAAGTCCTGGTTGTGACATCTGCCCTCTGACCCCAAGCGCAACAGTGTTTAAGTATCTAGGCCTCACCAGCACAAGTTTGGTCCTGCTGGAGACAGCCACGTGGCCAGAGGGTCCTTCCTAGTTAGGGGACACAGAAGTGAGCCTGTCCTTCTCTTTTGAGCTTCGCAGTATTGTCTGTTTGCCCCGTCCTGATAGATACATCTGAGGCCCAGCTGGCAAGAGCCCAGCTGGCTGATGCTGGCCCCTCCCTTCTGTGTCTTGGGGAAGCCACACTGACAGGGGATCCCCAAGACAGCTTAGTTGATACTTTCCCTAGCGTTGTCCCTCCAGACCTGCTGAAGTCTCTATAAAGTCCTCCTAGATCCTTAAGCACCAGCCAAGGATGCAGGCCACAAGACATCCTGGATTGACAGCCTCTCCTGCCCCAGGGTCTGGTCAGTTGCCAGGACCTTGGAGGGAAGCCACTGCCATTAGAATGAGACCCAAGGCAATGATACAAACCTTCCCCATACCCCCGCACATGGCAGCTGGGACCCTTTCAGAGCCTGGAAGGACATGCCTTGGAGTGTCTGGCTCCCCCCTTTGAAAATAGGCAGGTTTTTCAGGGGCTTGAGAAATGGCTGAGCATTTAAGAGCACTGGCTGCTCTTCCAGGGGCTCTGAGTTCAATTCCCAGCAACCACATGGCAGCTCACAACCATCTATAATGGAAGCTGATGCCCTCTTCTGGCATGCAGGCATACATGCAGAAAGAGCACTTGTATACATAAAATAAATAAATCTTTAAAGAGAGAAGAAGGAGGAGAAGTTGAAGAAGAAAATAGACAGGTTTTTTAAGGCAAAATTCATGGCCGCTTCTTAGCCCCATTGCTCGTGCTGTTTCATCCATCTGGCATGCCCTTTCACTCTCTCAGTGAAATCAGCCTCACCTCCAAGGCCAAAGTAAATCACTTTCCTCTTAGGGAAGGTCTCCTCCCCAGAACTTTGAAGTGTTGGTCCAAGAACCCTACACTTCAGTATGTTATAGCTGAGACCTGTCTCCCCCTGATGGCAGTGATCAGAACTTCCATGCTTACAGGTGGAGGGGTGGGGGTGACAGGGGTGTGTGCATCAGGCCCCCAAGTTGGCAGGTGTAGCTGATTGCTGATGTCATCAACCACACCTGTGGTGGGGGAAGTGTCGGGTGCTAGGTGAGGGTTGGGGTTAGACTGGGCTCACTAGGAAGGGGTGCTGCGTTGGGTCTGAGCACTAGGGAGCTTTGGGAATGCTGCTGACTGATGCTCTCCCTCCTGATGCAGCTGTGAGGAGCTGTGCCCCCCTGGGAGCCATGGGGCTCACTGTGAGCTACGCTGCCCCTGCCAAAACGGGGGCACCTGCCACCACATCACTGGGGAGTGTGCCTGCCCTCCAGGCTGGACGGTAGGTGGGCCTCAAGGTCTAGGTATGAGAGGTCTTGGCATCCATCACAAGACCGTGAATGGCTGAATTCCCCTCTTTACCCCTGCTTATGGTCATAAGCCATCAGGAGACACTCACTAGCATGAAGGGTCCTAGGTCTAGGATCTGTGTGGCCTAAGGCAAATCTTTTACCCTCTCTGAGTTAATGTCTCTCACAGGCAAAGGAGTTGTATTTTCCTCATATGATTGGCCCTGTCCATGAAGCTCAGTTGGTAGAATGCATGCCTAAGAGTCATGAAGTCCTGGGTTGAATCCCTAACCCCACATGTTGTAAGTGACTATTATTATTTACTATTGGTTTATCTTTTAATGCTTGCTCTTAATCCTAAACAGCTGTATAACCAAAATCACCACACAGAGACTGGGTTTATTTAATTAACCTAGAACACAATGCTGGGCAATAGTTACTCCCTCCTTAACCTCCAAGCCCTCATGGTTTCCTAACATTTAGATTTCCCACGCTATACTTGCTTTTTGCGATATATTAGGTCCAGTCCATCTCTCCAGGTCGTTCCCAGATCTGTCCTCCAGCTCTGCTCTCCCTTTTTGCCTCCCACTCTTTCTGGTCCTCTGGCTCCTCCCCTCTCCCTGCTTCCTTACCCTTGCTCAACATTATGGCTAGCTGCTTTATTTTGGTCTGTTTACACAAAGTTGAGACAGGATGCTTAGAATAAGTATAGCAATGCAATGTCCGGATTGAAACCAGAGAGTGGGGGAGAGAAAACAGCATTGAATAAACAAGGGTAAGGTGTATACATTTCAAAAGAACATTATACCAGCATCCACATAAAGCCAAGTATGGCACAAAGCTATGATTCCAGCGTTTGGGAGGTAGAGGCAGGAGGATCAGAAGCTTAAGGTCATCCTCAGCTGTATAACAAGTTCAAGGTCAGTCTGGGCTACATGAGACCCTGTCTGAAAAAGAAGGTTTTTAATTAAAAGGGGCAGCATGATAGAGAGATGCTCAGTGGTTAAGAGCACTGACTGTTCTTCCTAAAGGACTGGGGGTCAATTCCAAACACCTACATGGCAGCTCACAACTGTCTGTAACTCCAAGATCTGAACCCTCACACAGACACACATACAGGCAAAACAATAGTGCACATAAAATAAAAATACATAAATTATCTTTTTTTTAAGTTTGGCTTTGTATTTAGGTCTAGGTACCCAAAGGAGCTACAGGTGTGGCAGAAGGAATTGGGAAAGAACCACAGCAGCATATGGTTCATGTGGATCTGTGAGATGTTAGTGGACCGCGCACGTATTCATGCTGACTCTGTGGCCCAGAATCTGTTATATTCCCAGGTGTTTCAGGTGCTCCTGCTGCAGCTTCTCCCTCACAGTTCTCCAGTGTGGGAACCCCCACTTTATCTCCATCCCACAGGTGGAGATAAAGCCTCATCCACAGAGGCTTCAGATGATGCTGCCCCCCGAAACCCTCCCTGACTCTGGTCTCAGCTTTCCCTTTACAAAAGATGACTCACCTTCAATGAGCCTTGCTTGGGTTGGCTGTCACGATAGGCCAAATCCTCAGGTGAAACTGCAGATCCAAGATGCTTGGCAAACAGCAAAACCTTCCTACCTGCTGATTTATACCCTGGATGTCACAGACTAACCACAGCCTCCTCTCAGCTGCCAAGCTCCCCAGTCAGCAGACAGAGCCAAGACCCTGAAAGGCTGCCAGCCTCAGAGGCTGCTCTTCTACAGTGTAGCCCCTGTAGCGTTTCCCCCTGCAGGACAGACTTAGCCACTTGTCTTCCCAGGGCCTGAAGACAGGGCTGCTGAGCAGAGCAAGATATTTCAAGGCTTTCGACACCAGGCTCCCAAGGGCAATCAGGAAGGACACCTATAAGCTAACAGATTCTCCCAGACAGAAAGGGGCCTTCAGATCCAGCGTGACCAAATATGGCTTCACACTGGAGTCAATGAGGGGCTGGGGTCACACTTGAGCCTCTGGAATGCCATCTTTAGTAAGCTCCCCAGGTGACTCTGAGGAAGGCAGTGTGCAGACACAGCTACGCTTGGATGTCACTGATCAAGAGCAAAGAGCTGCCTTTAGCTCCTTGGGGTGAGGGAGGGAGCAAGACTCAACATTGGGACTCAGGCTCCTACTTCCCCCACATCTGAGTCAACTCTCAGTGTTGGCGTTCTAGGGCACAGGTCACAGCGACAACACCAGTCACAGCTTGAAGAGTCTTGAATACCTTTAGAGAAAGGAGTTATGAGCAGGGAAGGGTAATGACCTGCCTCAGGCCACAAGGCTGGTTGGTTAGGAGTGAGGTGCAGCTAGAACCCGGGTCTCTTAACTCCAGAACCACCCCACACATGGGTGCTCTCTCTCTCTCTCCCTCCCTCCTTCCTTTCCCCTCCCCCTTCCTCCCTCTCTTCTTCCTCTCTCCCCCCTCCTTCTGCCTCTCTCTCCTTTTCTCCTTTCCCCCTCTCTCCTTCCTCTCCCTTTGTCTTTCTGGGTCTCTTTCTCTTCCTTACTATTTTCTTTCCTTCTCTCTCTCTCTCCCCGTCTTCTCTCCACCGTCTCCACACTCTTCTGACAGGACAAAGGGGATGAGGTCACTATCTCACCTGTCCACTTCTCCAACTTTAACCTGCTTTTCAGAAAGGCCTGTATCACCGTCAGGTTCCAGGTTACGCAGTGCCCACAGGAGGGGGTCAAGGAAACCCATCAACCAGGGAGGGACCTCTGAGCCTGGGGAGGCCTCTTCTGTGTTGCTGCTGTGGGCAGCTGAACTTCAGGGGCGGGAGGAGAAAGCCGTCGTGCAGCGGTGGCTTTTTTCCTAACATGTTTTTCTAGGTGATGAGAAATTCTGTCTATGGAAAGCTTTGGTGCTGAGGACTTTGCTTTAAATTTTATGATAGACAATCACATTTCTATTTTTGACATAGCATTGAACTTGCAGATTTGCATGAATTATTAATACCCTGGTACATGCCGAGCCACAATGTAATGAAGCTTCAGCTCAGGCCTGAGGCTCCTCCAAGGGAGAGCTGGGACCAAGGAAAGCCTGCTGAGGGGAATGGCCACTTGTCCATATTCTTCTATTCCCTGACTTGCTGTTTGTCCCCATGGACCTTAAAGCACACATTTTCCCACTCTGAGACCAAAGGAATGGTGCTCACTACCAGCACTCTGCTGGGACACTGAGTACAGAGGGGCTTCTGTAGCCCCAATCTCCAAGAATGCCACAGGCCCCTCCACTTGCATGGATATCATGAGCCCAGTGTGGAGAGGCCCCTGCAAAGACCCTGGGAGCTATTTTCCTGTTTTTGCTGGGCACTGAGACCTCGCAAAGAGGGTAACTACAGATAGCTAGATGACAGTGAACACTGGGGACAGGCAGAAAGCAACAATGGCAACGCCAAGTCCCAGGCTGATGGTACAGGCTGGATGGAGTGGTACATTCATATATGCTCACATACGCTCACAAGACACTCAAAGACATCCATGCAAAGGAAATGATGGGCAGGAGGAAGAATGGAACCACAAGCTGAGAAAGGATCGGTGGTGGAGGAGGGCCAGAGAAGGTTTCTGAAGCTTACTTAGGCTTTGGAGTCTCAGACACTAGTGTTGGAAAGATGACTATAGAGGCCTGTGGTTAGTTCTAAGTTTGGGATCACCTCCATAGCACCTTCACCAGCCACTGCTCAGTGTCTCAATAAGTTGGTGCCACTGTGGAAAAACAGCCATTAGTGTGAATACTCAAATGCTGGCAAGACTAAGCCCCCGTCTTGGTCCCTTCCTTTTGATCTTCTGTTGAACAGAGATGTCTTACAGTGTAGCTGTTTTCCAGAGTCCCACAGGAGCATTAGGTCTGACCAGTTGGAGGACCAGGACCTGTCCCATTTAATGCCAACCTTCTAAATGCTATGTAGCCTGGGAGCCTACTACAGTAGAGACACACCTGACCTTTTCAGGTTTCCAGACAAAGTGCCTCAGACCACATGGCTCAGGCAGTAGGGATTTGTCTTCTCATGGGCTGGGAGGCAGGGTCTCTGAGATCCAGGTGTCTTCATCAGGCAAGGCTGAAGACAGCCATCTTCTTCCTGTGTCTTTGCATGCCCATCCCTCTGGTCTTCTTACAGAACCCAGGCTCACCAGAACAAAGGTGGTACCACCATGATGGGCTGAGCCCTCCCATATCAAGTATTGATTAAGAAAATGTACTACGGGGCCCATAGAGATGGCTCAGCAGAGAAGAGCGCTAGCTGCTCTTCCAGAGATTCTGAGTTCAATTCCCAGCACCCACATGGTGGCTCACAACCATCTATAATGGGATCTGATGCCCTCTTCTGGTGTGCAAACATATATGCAAACAAAACATCCATATACATAAATAAATAAATCCTTTTGAAAAAGAAAGAAATGTACTACAGGCCAGCCTATTGGCCAATTTTATGAAGGCCTATAAATTAATTTTAAAATTATTTATTCACTTTATATCCTGATCATAGCCCCCTCCTTCTTTAATTGAAGAATCCCTGTTGTAATTTTTTTGAAATGTGTGTTGGGCTATATAATGTTTATTATTAGCCCTGATTATCACTGCAGTGTTATTTAACTCGCTATCACAAATAATAAGGCACAGACACCTGTTAGATTTTATAATTGCCTTATTACCTTGACCTGGGCAGATGTTTCACATATGCTGGCTCAATAACCTCACCATCTATCTCCCAGCCCCTGTCCAATGCCATCCGCCTTAATCCCCATCTGGTCTACCTTCCATCCATAATCACATGGTACTTGCTTGTAGGCTTCATCTGGGCCTTTTCACACCATTATTGGAGGCCTTCCTCCCAGGCCACATGGTTTCTTCTCCATGCTAACCCATTGTGGCGTCCTTCTGTCTGTCTCCTGTGATTCTCCTGAACCCGAAGCCCAGGAACTATAGCTATGCCTACCCCATTCTGCCCTGGCGAGGCTGTGTAGGCTGTTTAATCAACCAATCAGATATAATGACTTAGGCAGGTTTACACAACAAGGATAGGTTTACATAACAAGGATAGGTTTAACCAGATCTTGAGGTCTAGCATCAGAACAACCCCCAACAAGTCCTTTTCCCAAACTCTAGCTTGTGTCAAGTTGATCTAAAACTAGCCAGCACACCTCATTATGTCTGTCTTTCTACATGGCTTCTGAGATCAAAGTTAAATCCTCATGTTTGTATAGCAAGCACATTGCTGACTGAGGTAACTCACCAACTCCCCACGTATCTGCCTTAATCTCTTCTCCTTGTGAGGACATAAGTTACGGTGGATGAGGTTTAAACGCAAGGTTTAAGCTTCACCTCTGCAAAGGCCCCACGTCTACATACAACCGTATCTAGACACAGTGGGAGTTCAGACTGCAGCCTGTGAGTCTCAAGGAGATAAAAATCACAGCAGCAAAGGAACCCTTGTGCTTGCCTGCTTCCTCCAAAGGTCATTCTTCCAGCCAGAAGTAGTTGATCATTTATGTGGTCCTGGACTGTGTCATCAATGTCAACAGTTGACATTCATTAAGCAATGCTCATTAAGCCGCTATTCTGGCTTCCTTTGCATCTCTAATCTCACTTCTCTTTACAGCTTCCTAGAGACCAGGGGTCACTCCCTCTACCCCTCCTTTCCTCTCTCTCTCTTTCTGTCTGACTGTGTGTGTGTGTGTGTGTGTGTGTGCGCGCACACATGAGGGCTCTACCTGTTCAAGGATGAGGGTACTGGTTAGCATAAGTGTAATCTCATGCCCAAGTTGTCTTCGAATGTTTTTCAGGGTTGGAGTACCCTCAGACACCCCCAGAGAGTAAGGACAGAATTGCACAGAAGTCAGAAACTGCTCTTTCAATCATGAATCCTTCAGTTCTTGGGGTCTGGTGAGAAGGCCCCCCGCCATCCCCAGGCTTCTCTCCCCAACTCCTGCACACTTCCCTCACAGTGCTCCTTCCCTGCTCCCCAGCCCCCTCCTTGCGCTCCTCTGTGCCTGCAGAAGGAGATCTGAGCTGAAAGCCTCACACTTAATTCATTACAACTCAATAACATGATGTGCAAAGATGGCTCTGGTCTAGCAGGCTTTTCCTGACTGAACTGGCTTCTCCGGGGCCGGTGATTATTGGTGCTTAATAACTGTGTGTTGAACAAATTGATTAATTAATTGGAGGATCATCTTCATTCTCCATAAGAGAAATGATTATCTCTGGCATGAGGCTGAAAGGGTGGCAAGAGACTAGACTAGGCTCAGAAGTCTGATGAAGACTTGAGATTTGTATGAACTGTTTTGAAGGTACATACCACAGAGCTAAGACTGGAGGGTGGGGCCAGAGAGAACGGCCCCGAGTGTCAGTGCTTGCAACCCTCGTCCATGTCCCTTTGGCATCTCCCTCTGGTTTCTATCTGACATGCTTTACTGCTGCTGCTTAACTGTTGACTTGAGAGGCAGGGTGGCGAGATGGCTCAGTAAGTAGGCGATTGCCCTCAAACCTGACGGCCGGAGTTCAATTGCTGGGCCCCACAGGGGAGAAAGAGAAACTGACTCAAGCAAGTTGTCGTATAGTTTCCATACACATGCCATGGTGTGCATGGATGTGTTCTCATGCACACACGCACACATGTACACACACACAAACAAATAAACTCAAATTTTAATTTATTCATTTAGCTTTAGCCACACACACACATCGAGTCATACACACACAGGGCCTTGTATTATAACTTGGTGTCAAATCTTTTTTTTTTTTTAAGCTTAAGGACATTTTTATTCATGTTTAAAAGAAGAACTCCAGGGCAGGCAAGGTATAAATCTTGGCAGCTACCTGGAAAAAGACGGAAAAGAGGGAGAGGGAGCCATGCCAGTGGAGTTGGGCTGGCGCTGAGGCCAGACTCAAGCAGGGACAATGCCCAAAGCACAGGCCAAAAGAAAGACAGAAGAGAAGACAACTAAGTTGTTCCCAGTGTTTACATCAGCATGCCTGTGTGTGCCGTTGCTAATTCATCTGACAGCTCAATCTACATCTAAAATCTCTCTCAGCAAGATTAAACACGTCAGTCCCTGCCTCTATTCCCCTCCTTCTCCCTCCCTCCCTCATTCCCTCACTCACTTTTTCTTTGTTTTTTGAGGCAGCATTCAGAACACTTGATGCTTCTGTTGTTGTGTGAGCTCTTTGCTTGGCTTACTCACTAGTGTCCTTTACTGTCCTGAAATTCCTTTGTTTGTCTTTTGATGGGTCCCTAGTTTTTAGAATCCATGTTTTTCTTTTTTCTCGAGTAATTATCTACCTTCCTTCCTTCCTTCCTTCCTGGGTTTTCAAGACAGGGTTTCTCACTCTGTAGACCAGGATGTTCTTGAACTCACAGACATATAGCTGCCTCTGTCTTCCAGGTGCTAGCATTAAAGGCGGGCACCACCAACACCCTTTGCTTTTTTTCTTGTTTTGTTTACTTTTTCGGAGTATTGTTGTTTGGTTGCTTTTCTGGTTTAACAGGATATCATACCCCACTCTAACTCCCAAACTAGTTATGTACTCAAGGATGACCTTGAACTTGTAATCCTCCACCTACAGGTGTGCACCCCTACACCCAGTCTATATGACGCTGAGGACAGAACTCAGGGCTCACGCATGCCAGGCAAGCACTGTAATGACTGTCCTGTATGCCGGGTCCTGGGCATTCCTTTTTGATGAGGGGTGGGGGATCTTCTAACTAATTACCGGAAAGTGTCCACGAAGGTTAGTGTTTGTGACTACTCTAACCCGAAACTGTCTCGATCACATCCCCTGCATTGTATTTGGTTTGGCAGCTGTGAAATTCTAGACAGAGGAGTTTGTTTTGTTCTAATTAGTTTGTTCTAAAGTGCTAAAGACCCAGGCTTTACCTCTGAGCCACATCCCTAGTGCTTCTTGGCAGCCAGTTCTAGACTGAAAATTACTTTCTCTCCACAATGTTAAGGAATAGCCTCACTGTCTGTCATCTAATTTCTAGCTAAGAGGTCTAAGAACTTGATTCCTGGTTTTTGTATATGACTATTTTCTTCTGCCTAAAAACTTTGACTAGGTTCAGCTTTAGAAGTATACACTTTGGAGGCTGGGGTGACAGCAGCTAAGAGTACCTGTGCTCTTCCAGAGGACCGAATTCAGCAACCTGGGTCCATGACAGGGAGCTCACAGCCACTGAAACTCCAGCTCTAGGGGATCCAAGCCCTCTTCCGGCCTTCTCAGGCATGCACATGCCCACGGCATACATACACATATGTACAGAAATTAAAATGTGGGGGTTTTTGCTTGTTTGTTTTTGGTTTGGTTTTTCGAGACAGAGTTTCCCTGTATAGACCTGGCTGTCCTGGAACTTACTCTGTAAACCAGGCTGGCCTTGAACTTACAGAGATCAGCCTCTCCTTGCCTCCTGAGCACTGGGATTAAAGGCATGTACCACCACCATCTGGCCTAAAAAAATTTTTTTTTTAATTTTATAAAAATCTGTAATGTGGGCTGGAGAGATGGCTCAGCGGTTAAGAGCACTGGCTGTTCTTCCAAAGGACCAGGGTTCAATTCCCAGCACCCACATGACAGCTCACAGCTGTCTGTAATTACAGTTTCAGGGGATCTGAAATCCCACACAGACATATATGGAGGTAGAACACTAATGTACATAAAATTAAAAAATATTTTAATCTATAATGTTTTACTCTGATGGGAGTCATATATCCCCCATTTTATTTCTCCTCCAGGCCTTCTCTCTCCTCCTCCCTCCACTGTCCCTTTTCTCCTTCTTCATATCGCTACGTCCCCTCCTTCCCATCGTTACTTCCTTTCGGGTTCCCTGCTCTCATAGGAGCTGGGTTTAGGAAAGGCACAGATGTGAGTGTGCCCGCCCAGCTGGAAGGTTAATGGTGGGGGCACTCTTCTGTATCTGCTCAGCTATGTTTTTCCACATCCATGTGAAAGGACTTGGCTCCACCTTGCCTCCTCAGTGGTCTTCCAGGACTCAGGGCGGTAGGTAGCAGCTCTGTTCCCCATGCATCCATCCCGGCACCTGACATACAGCAGGTGCTAACTATGCGCTGAATAGGTGAGTGAAAGAAGTAGCCTCAGTGGACCTGAGAAGGTTGGGGTGGTCCTGGGACCCCAATATTCCTTGGAGTATATAGCCTCAACGTGCTATCTTTGGAGCCCTACCAAGCCCACCCTCAATTCTATTTCAGGGAGCAGTGTGTGCTGAGCCCTGCCCAGCAGGGACCTTTGGCCAGAACTGTAGCCAGGATTGTCCCTGCCACCACGGAGGCCAGTGTGACCATGTGACTGGACAGTGCCACTGCACAGCTGGATACATGGGGGACAGGTAAGGATGGCATTAGCTCTTTCTTTGATGTTCAGTTGTTCATGTCCTCAGCAGCCTTGCAGAGAGTGCCGGCCACAGCAGCCCTGGCAAACCTCCTGGCTCTTCCTCCAAAGACATCTGAATCCTACCAGGGAAATCCATCTGCTCACCCTTTCTCACCCTCTCTGCATGTCCATCCACAAGCCTGGCTGCCCTAAACTTGCCCTGGGGAAGGAGGTGAGCGACAGCCTCCTTCCTCCTGCGTCTGCACTAACAGTGGTGCGGAGACCCTGAAAGAGCTGAGAGAGCAAAATCGAGGTCCACGTTTTAAAGTTCTTAGAGAAGCAGATTTTTATTCTAAAATTGAGTTATCTCTGAAAGATACTGACATCACTTTGTGTGATGTGAATGCCTGAGAAGAGGCTGGACAGAGGTCCAGAGGGACACGATGTCCCTGAATGAAGTCAACCTCGCAGAGTGGGCAGGCCACAAATCCCAGAATGAGGAACTGCCTCCCAGATACAGCTGACCAGTTAGAAGTCAGCTGTGGGGCCAGGACAGCACTTCGGGACAGGAAGAAGCAAGGCCTGTGTATCTGATGCTCTGCAGAACTGGAGATGGAGGGCCACGTGTGTCCACACACCCCAGCCAGGGGAGGCCTGCCTTTTGCCTGGCCCTGTGCAGGTGGATCCAAGTCTCACCTCTGATCCCTGAATGTTGTTGCTCTTCCAGACAAAGTGAGAGGAGATAAGGTAGGAAGCACAGCTTAGAATAAGCATCATAGAAACTGGGATTGTCAATCACACAGGTCTGTTTTCTTCAGTGGAAGGAAATGTGCCTGATCACTGGGAATGCTGGAGTGACGTGGTCTAACAACCCAGTGATCCTTTGCTATTCTATTAGGAGCCACCTCCACCTCAATCACCCAGGCTCCTGAGCGTGAATGGAACACATCCCCATGTGCTTTGTGTCTGCCAGCAATAGAATCTATCCTTACAGATCCTTTATCTGGTCCTAGCCCTGAGCTCTGTGTATCAGCGAATAGAATTCAACCCTATCATAAAGGTCACAGGTGCTGTGCTACTTTGCAAATGATGTAGCCAGCCAGCCCTGAAGCTTTGTGTTGAGAATTGTCATGAGGAGACTTTCCCCCCCAAAGTTCTCCTATGTTTAAATGTGAAAGAAAGGTAAGCCATGAGGCCAGTCTCTGAAAGGCCTATGACCCAGAGTCTGCAAACATGGCATCTTTTCAGGGCCTGCAGAGTTGGGGGCGGGTGGATTATCCCTGACAAGATAATATTTGTTTCCTGGTCATCAGCAGGGGACAAGGATGAGTCACCCAATGTCGTTTGTGTGTGTGTGCACATGTGTGCGTCCTCAGTCTCACTGTGTAGCCAAGGATGACCTGAATGTCTAAACCTCCTGCCTCATCTCCTGAGTGCTGAGACACAGATGTATGTCACTATGCTCAGTTAGTGTAGGGCTGAAGGTCAAATCCACAGTTTCCTGCACAACAAACAGGCACTTGACCAGCTGATTTACAGCTCCAGCCACCCTTTGGAGCTGACTAACAAAATCAGCATTCCCCCTGCTCTCCCTGGAACTGTCCAGTCTTTAGTGAGATCCAGAATAAAGCCTGTCTGCTCACACTGGCTTTATTTGCTTACACCCTAAATGCTTAAGCCTTGTGCCAGCATCTCCATGGATTCCCTGAAGCACAGAGCACGGGGTGTGGGCTCTGGGGACCTGGGATTAAGTGCCAGGTCCACCTTCCCATCATATCTTCAAACCCCAAGGTAAGGAAATGTTGGGGACCAAAGAGGGCCTCTGTGTTCCAGCTCTCATTCATGTGTTGGACACCAGTGTTAGCAAGCTACCAGGTACCAGTAGGGCTGCCTCATTGGCTGTCAGTGGTCATCAAGGGCAGAAATAATCCCAAGTGTCTCTTCTTAGCGTCTCAACCCTGATCCCAGAGCAGAATCTCCTAAACCATGGGCCTTCAGCTTGCTTCACCAGCCCGCCTCAGGAGAGTTCATGCAGAGCGTCGCGTGCACTTGGTTTTCCTGCCTCAACAGGCTGCCTGGTGTTTAATATTTTGTAAAATTGCCTCCATTAATTTTGTAGGTGACAGCTGCATTAGCCCACCCCAAATTATCATGAGCATATTAAAGCCAAGCGGGTATAATAATGCGGGTCTCCTCAGATAGGGGGGATCCAGCTCAAATTAAACACGAAACGTAACTTGTAATTTAATTGAGCAATGTATCTGGTTGTTAATGGCGATATTGGACACATTAGATTGATATGTTGGGAAGGAAGGGTGTTTAAGTAGAAAGTTAATCCCTGCTGTGATTACCCTCCTGTTCCACAGGCCGGTTATTAGTGTGCTTTGTGTAAAATTCATTAGCAGTCTTTGCTTGATCTCTAAATAAATAAGTTGTTTAAATTGTGGCTAAGAAAAAAAGAGTAAAAAGAGACTGATTATGGAAATGGATTAGGTTGTCAATATTTCATTGCTAGATTTTTTTTTCTGGGAATGTGGATCCAGTGTCCCCTCCCCTGGAATCCAGCCACGTGGGACACAGTCTGTCCTGCTGGGCACGGGTGTGCAGGAATCTTCCAATGCAAGGGAGCAGGTGTCTTCCTGGTGTGAGTTTCTCTCCTGACATGAGAGAGATCTGAGGCCTGCTGGGCTCGGTGGTCTGTGGAGAAATCTGGAGGCTGAGCAGGGACTGGCACTTTAGCTGCTCTTGGTCCTTGCCCTCTCCCTCCTCCTCTGAGCCCCTCCTTTCTCCTGCCTGCCACCTACCCTTCCTCCCTCAGGCACCCCTCCCTTTGTTCTTGCCCCAGCAGGTTGGGGCAGCTCAGATCTTTCTCACTGCCTGCCTTCAGCCAGACTCCTTCCCTCACACTGTCGTTCTGAGAGGGGACAGCCTTTGAGGGAAGCTCTCCTGCTGGCCTCTCCTGCTGGGTACAGAACAGCAAAGACAGAAACAAGGGCACCTAGTCTCTAGTTGCCAAGGCTAGTCCCCAATATTCTGACTGCTTTCAGTTCCCCCTATATATAATGCTGGTCCCACAAGTCCACTGGGTGTGGTCACTTGTCCTCATTTAGGCCTCCAACCTCTCACGGGGACCAGGCTCTCCCTGCCCTGTCCAGGAGGAAGAATGAGCTTCCAAGAAGTTACGGGTATGTCTTAGTTAGGGCTACCATTGCCGTGAAGAAACACCATGACAAAAAGCAATTGGGGAGGAAGGGTTTATTCTTTCACAGTTCCATGTAATAGTTCATCGTCAAAGGCAGTGAGGGCAAAGTCAAGCGGGGCTGGAGCCTGGAGGCAGGAGTTGGTAGGAAGGCAGTGGAGAGGTCCTCCTTACTGGCCTGCTCCTCCCGGCTTGCTCAGGCTGCCCAGGGTGACTGCCCACAGTGGACAGCCACCAATTACTAATGAAGAAAATGCCTTGCCTACAGCACAACCTTATAGACTTTTTCTCAGTTGAGGCTCCCTCCTCTCAGCGGACTGGAGCTTGTGTCAAGTTGACATGAAACTATCCAGCACAGGGTACACTTAGAATATAAACAAATGAGGACTTAGCTCAATAGAGTGCTTGCCGAGCATGTGTAAAGACTTGAGTTCCACCCCCCAGTACCGAGCAACAGACTTCAATGGTTCCTGCCTATAATCGCAGCATTAAGTAGAGGTAAGAAGACCAGAAGTTCAAGGTCACACTTGAATACAAAGCATACATCTTGGGGGTGGGAGGGAGATGGCTCAGCACATAAAGGTACCTGCTGCCCAAAGCCTGATTGACCTCGGTTCCATCCCTGGAACACATGTTACAGTAAGACAGAACAGTGCTACAGTCTGCCCTCTGACCTCCACACATGTGACGCTTAAACTGCTTCTAATTCCTCAAATTCATGCTTCTGCTACATTTCAGGATTTTTTTCTTGGATCCTTTTCGTGCCTGCATCTAAGGCATGAGGGTCAGATCTGCTGTGTTTTAAGAACTGAAACAAACTTTTAATAAGAACTGGAGAAACAGATCAGCAGTTAAATTTATTTAAGAGTAACAACAAATAATGGTCTCCTGGCTACCTTTCCGGATCATCAGTCACAT
Source organism: Pachyuromys duprasi (assembly GCA_028658305.1). Taxonomy (NCBI): domain Eukaryota; kingdom Metazoa; phylum Chordata; class Mammalia; order Rodentia; family Muridae; genus Pachyuromys; species Pachyuromys duprasi. The sequence continues at coordinate 51,024,298 of CM053749.1, read as the reverse complement.
TCTTTTTAAATTAATTATGTGAGTGGTAATGGGTTATGTACATACGAGTGCTGTGCCGAAGACTAGAGGAGGGTGCCAGATCCTTCTGCCTCAAACGCCCGGGTACCGGGATCATTAGTATATGCTTTTCTGAGTCTCAGGCAGAAAGACCCTCTCCCCGTCATGTGGAGCCTTTTGTGCTATGTGGGCTCAAAGGCAGGTACGTGGAGTAGGTGCAGGTGATGGTAAGCTGCCCAGGGCTGGTACTGGGAACAGAATGCAGGTGCTGCAAGTCAAGGTCAAGTGCTTGACTGCTAAGTCATCTCTCCAGCCCCTAGCATTCTTTTATTTGATCGTCAAACATCCTAATGAGGGTTACCAGTTCATTTTATGATGAGGAAGTGATCCGTCAGAAGTTTAGGTCAGCTCTCCACTATCTGTATCATAATGCAGAGTTAAGAAATAGATAATCAGCTGTGAGCTGTGGCACTCCTGTAATCCCAGCACTCCAGAAGGCAGAGGCAGGTGAATCTCTGTGAGTCTAGGACAGCCAAGGCTGCACAGGGAAACCCTGTCTCAAAAAACAAAGACAAAAATAAAATAAAATAAACACATAGCTAATCTCCAACCCCAGACAGAGGCTATTTCCTTTCAGGGCACAGGTTGCCCCCAGGGTGACCCCTTGTTTCTCCAAGGCCTGGGTGCTGTGACAATGAGCTTGTGCCCCCTGGACTGCAGCAAGAGGAGTGAAAGCACATCCAGGAAGCCAGCAGCACTGCACAAATGTCCCAGAATGCAGGGACCTCCCAAGTACCTGCCTGCATGAGCTCACACAGCACAAAAGGTGCCAGACCTCCCCTAGAGAGGTCGCTGGCTGATCAGAGAGTTAGCCCCTGCCTTGAGGAGTCCCCAGATCCCAGGAAGAACAAATAGCCAGTCTTTGGGAGTCTGCAGGCCGATGAAAGAGGAAGACACTTCTACTTGAGGGAAATTCACCCTTGGGGGAGGAGCCACTAGGCTCCATGGGACATGACAGGGAGAGGGGCTTCTGCCTGAGACTCAAGGGAAGCACATACTAATAATCCCAGCACTCAGGAGTTTGAGACAGGAGGATTGCTGTGAATCTTAGGCCAGCCTGGGTTACATAGTGAATTCTAGGACACCAACCTGAACTACAGAGTGCAACCCTGGTCTCAAACAAACAAACAAACAAACAAATTTGAAAATTTCCCTAGCATCACATAAACCAGTTTTGGTGGCCCTCAGATGGTGGGGAAGGTAGGATGAGAAGTTCAAGGACCCCCTTGGCTACATAGTGTGTTTGAAGCCAGCTTGGTCTACATGAGACTCTTTGAATATAAATAAATCGATTAATTATAACAGAAAACTTTCTCCATGAATTTTGAAGGAAGCGAACATTCGAAACACAGCACACATATTTTATCACACTTTTTTTTTGAGGGAGACTTTAGTCACACAGGGTAGCCTGGAACCCACCAGGCTGGGCCCACCCTCCTGAAGCCTCCCTAGTTGCAAGGATTCCAGGCGTGTGCCACCACGCTCAGCCTTATCACAGCTTTTTACAATGAAAAAGAAAAAGTTTTACATCATGACCTGATAAGATGAGCTGGCGGCTGAGGAGACCTGGGGTGAACTTCCCTCGGGAGTGGGGAAGGGCGCTGGGAGGGAAGGAACACACCAGGCGTTCCAAGGGAAGAGGGGTCCCTGCAGACCCCACCCTGCTCCGCTCTCCCACAGGTGCCAAGAGGAATGCCCCTTTGGAACTTTCGGTTTCCGGTGCTCTCAGCGATGTGACTGCCACAACGGAGGTCAATGTTCACCCACCACAGGTGCCTGTGAATGTGAGCCTGGCTATAAGGGCCCGAGCTGCCGGGAGCGGCTATGCCCGGAGGGCCTGCATGGCCCAGGCTGCACCTTGCCCTGCCCCTGTGACTCCGAGAACACTGTCAGGTATGAGCTGTGGCCGGTAAGCCTGGGGCAGGGGTGGGGAGGGCCCGCCTCCAGGGTCACCAGCCAGCAAGCTGGGAGAAGAAACTGGGATACAACGTGAATAAACTAATAAACATAAGAAATAAAAATTTTTACAAAAAAGTGAAAACTAACGCCACCCAGCTGGAGTCAGGACCAGACCTAGGTTACCGGTCACCTTTCTCCATGTTCATCTGCCTGAGTTTCACGAAGGGTCAATCTCAAGCCTCATATAGGATCACGGAAGCAGCCTAGTGACCCACAGAAATGGGGAGCGGGTGTGCAGGGGGAGCAGGAGTGGATAGTTCTGGGGGCTGGGCTCGTGGCACGGTGGCTGGTGAGCTATCTTAAAGAGTCCTCTTCTTCACAATGAGAGTCTAAGCAGAGCCTGGAGCCATACGAAGCCCATCCTAGGACCTAGGGAGACCCTGACCAGTTGGAGAGCAGGAAAGACAGAGATCAGCCTCTAGGCCCAGAATGGCTTAGAGATACAGGGATGGCAGCTAGTCTCACTCCTGCTCCCGGGCAGACCTGAGCCTGAGAAGCCGAAGGTAAATGGCCTCCGCCTCCTTGCTCACCCCTCCCCGTCCCGCCTGCCAGCTGTGCTGCCTTCTGTCAGCGAGTGGGACGTCCTGGAGATTCCGGCTGCCCTCTATCTGCCTGCTGCCTGTCATGAGGAAGTAAGGGGTGGGACATCCTTTCTCCTAACCTATCAACTGCCCAGGAAGACAAGCTGGCCCAGGCAGTGGCTACTGAGCAGATGGCAGGCAGAGGAGGCCTGTGCTCTGAGGCCCCTCTTTACCTCTGGTGTTTGGTTTCTCACAACTCACCCTGGAGCCTCCAGTCACTGCAAGCAAGCCATGTCAGCATGTGTCAGCTTGGGTGAATATGGTTCCCTGGTGGCATCACAGGGGAGGAATATACAGAAAAGGCCTAAAGCAGCTCTATGCCAAGGCAGGTCTATGCATGACTTGAGTGCCCCAACAGGGCAGGGCCAGGTTACAAGAAGAAAACCCAGGTGCCCTTAGAACCTCAGATTCCGAGTATTCACCGGCAGCAGGCACTTCTTGGCATCTTCTTCCAATACAAGTCATGTCTCATAGCTCTGCCTTATGTCCTAATGAGCAAAAATTCCATCAGCCAAACCATGACATATCATTAAGTGTGTAACACACCCAACATCAGACATTGAGAAATATAGGGTAAAAATATATGCACCCAGGTCCTAAGATGTGTCCAAGTTATTGCGACCTAGTCTATGTACATAAAAGATCACAGAAGTCACCATACTGGGCAGGAAAGGCATCCTGGAAGAGGTGGCCCTTTGCCTGAACTGAAGGGCAAGCAGCGATATCTAAGGGTCCCAAGGATGGGAATAAGAAACAAGTTTGCCTACTCCACAGGTAGAAGACAGCATGGCGACATCCCATCCCTGCTGGGATGCCAAAGACAGGAAGCAGGAGGCTGCTGAGGCCCCATTCAGGAAGAGTCCCCACCACAGAGATACACTCAAGCCCCAAATTAAAAAGCTATTGTTTTCCTCCTTTCCCCAAGCACCCATGCCCTGCATAATTTATCTTTCTTCTGAAGGAGTCCTCCATGCATTATTAATCTGGAAGGACTCCCTCTTCTCTGTCGCTAATCTCAGCCCATCCAATATTAATGATTATTTGCTTTACTGTCTTTAACGTGTGTCATGTTTCAAGGAACTGGGAGGCAAGAGCCCTCCTTAGGCATGGGTCCTTGGATGGTGCCTGCCAGCCCAGCTCTGGGCAGGCTGCTTAGACTCCAAAGCACTTCCTCCTTGGAGAGAGCCTTGCCCCAAGCCTGGACCCCCAAGGGTACCAGCAGCCTACCTTGTCCACCACTGCCTCGGCCTTCAGTGACAGGCATCGACGAATTCATCTTAAACATGTATCCTTCTAGATATCTCTGCCTCACTTGCCTTTTAAATATTCCCCCTTCTCCTGGCATGGCAGCCTCATGGCTGAGCCATTGAGACAAGTGCTGTTCAGTCTGTACCAGGCAGCCCACCTTGCCACCATTCACACGTTGCAGTCTTGTACTCTATAGAATGTTCAGCCAGGGTCCCTGGTTTCCACCCATCAGATGCCTGGCTCACTCCCAAGTTCAGATACCCAAAGATTCCAGTCAATACCAAATGTCCAGGTAGGACAGAGAAAGCAAGCTGACTCAGGTGAGAATATCTGGTCTAACTGAATTCTTGCTGCTCTTGGTTTTGCTCCCTTGGACACAGCAAACATCCCTCTTCCTGTGTGTGGACACAGCTCAGCCTTTTTCCTCACAGGAAGCCTTGGCTCACTATAGATAGGACCTTCTCTTGGAATATAAAGAAAGCAAAGATGTGCAGCTAGGGATGTACCTCAGTTGGTAGAGCATTTGCCTGGCTTGCATGAGGTCCAGGATTCCCTCCCCAATGCAGTATAGACTGGGCATGGTGGCACACACGTGTCATACCAGCATTTAAAAGACAAAGGCAGAAGGATCAGGAGTTCAAGGCTGTCCTTGGCTACCTGGAGGTCTGAATGGGTGCCATGAGACCTTGTCTCAAAAGAAAAAAAATAGGAAGGAG
>CM053749.1:50970856-51019637 GCA_028658305.1 Pachyuromys duprasi | reverse complement strand
CCTCCCCCTAGGGGTTTGAGAGATCAGCATTGGATGTGAGGAAGACAAGGCTTTTATAGCTGGATTGGGGGGGGGAGGATAGGGGGGTTCCCAAATGGGGGATTTATAGGTCAAAACAAGCAGGTTTACACTAGCAGAACATAAGTATAACAATTAGTCCTAATGACCTCCTGAAACAAAGACATGGGTGCAAGGTGGGTACAGCAAGGTAGTCACAGGTGGTCATGGTCATATAACCCTTAAAAACAAAGGTAGGGCTGCAAGATGGTTATAAACAGCTTTCTGAAACAAAGACATGATTGTCATTCCTGAAACAGGCCGTACAGAGCCACTTGTTAGTTAAGGTTACAGGTAGGGCATTTCCCAGTCCTTGAGAGGTTTATGATTAAACAGAGATTTAATCAAGCAGGAATGAGCCTGGTTTGCCTTCACCATAAGATAGCGCGTAAGCCTAAGATGGAGGCAGGCTGGTTATTCAGCAGCCATCTAAGAAAACACCCTGATACATGCCCCTCTCCTCTCAGTCTCCCAATCTATCACTTTTGATCACTGTGGGGGCAATTTCTCTTGTCTTTGGAAGTGGGGTGGAGGGCAGTCTTTAGAAGCCTCACCTCATTTGTCCCTGAACTTAGGCAGAACTTGGGACAAATGGTGAGTTTCGGTTTCCAGCATCCTTCTGAGGAGACCCAGGACTCTAACCCCAGCCCAAGGAAGCCCTGCTCCCTAGCCCACCTGCACCCTCTCCCCGCTCCTTCCCCTCTGGCTAGCTGTTGCAGAGAGGATATGGGTTGCCCCAGAAGGAGCAGGGCTGAGGAGCTTTAGTGTCCTCTATGGACTCTGTGAAAACACAAAAGAGGCCATCCTCCTTCATCGAGCATTCACCTTGAGGACAGTGTCTGGGTGTCAGGCCTCTTAAATGTTCCCTCCTGAAATTAGATTGTCATAGATGAATTCCGGGAGCCAGGATGGCAGATTACCTTTGAAAGATTTGATTTAGCCACCAGATGCTACGAAGATAGAAATCTCATCAGAGCAAAAGAAAGGCAGAAAAAAATCCACCCTGCAAAGCTGCTGCCTACATTGTGCAGCTTTCGGCTCCTGTTAGCTAGTGATTAATCTGTGTCTGTGGGAAAGACACCTGACACGGGGGAGGCAGCCTGAGCATCAGTGATTTGGACTTTGGTCTCAGCCTCCCCCACCACTGCCTGAACAGCCAGGTGACCCTGGGGAAGGGAGGCCTGGGTAGGCAGACATGCAGGCAGAGAAACTACCATGAGTTCAAAGCCAGCTAGCTGGTCTCAAAAAACCAAAAAAAAAAAAAAAAAAAAAATCAAATCATTATCTGCCGCCACTCCCCAGCATCTTTCCAAAGGGGAAATTCAAATGAAGAAGTTAGATGTCAGGTTTCTAGAAATAGAATTGTGGGGCTGGGATATAGTTCAGTCTGTAGAGTGTCTGCCTAGAGTCTTAGTAACTGTTCTATGACTATAGACACCATGACCAAGGCAACTTATAACAGAAAGCATTTCTTTTTTTCAAGACAGGCTCTCTCTGTAATCCTGGCTGTCCTGGTACTCACTCTTTAGACCAGGCTGGCATTGATCTCACAGAGATCTGCCTGCCTCTGCTGGGTTTAAAGGCATGTACCACCACACCCAGCATAAGACATTTAAGAAATTTAACCAGCACCTTCTTGTCAAGGGGTGGCAAGCACAGGATAAACATGGTCAGACCTTGGTTCAAATCCCAGCTCCATCACTTATCTGCATGACCTTGGGCAGGTCCCAGAACCTCTGGGTGCCACCTGTACAATGGAGGCTCACATTCCTACTTCACAGGTTTGTGGGAGATAAGAAATATGTGTTTGCGAGGTACCTGGTGCTTTAATAGCCTGGTCACATATTATTTATTATTATTCAAATTGCTTCCATTTTCCACTGTTATAAATAATGCTTCAGGGAACATCTCTGTGCATAAATCTTCCTCTACAACCACGATCATTTCCTTAGGATAGATTCTTAGAAATAGAATTACAAGGCCAAGACATCTGCATACTTTTGGGTCTCCTGATACAAGACCTCAGTTGTTTTGAAACCTTTACCAGCATTTGAAAAGGTCGTCCATGTTTTGATAGAGAGAAGGTGATATCCAATTGTTGTTTTGACTGGATGATTAATGAGACTAAACATTTTCTGAAGTGATTATTAGCTCCTGGCACTTATTATTCCAAAATTGTCTGTTCTGGTCCACCCCCTCATTTCCTACAAGAACACCAGTTCCCCCTCCCACAACCTGCCCCGAAGACAGGCTGGCTGGCTGCTCACAATTAGTCTGTCCATTAATTCATTCATTTAAGCATCCCATGAGGTCAGCACTTCCCCTGTACCAGGAACCCCACTGGGCCCTGAGAGGTGACAAGACAGACAATGGCTCTCCCCCAGGGAGCTGAAATCCAGTGGGTAGACAGAAAACAAATGAGTCAACAGACACAGAAAATAATTATATACAGAAGGTTCAGCTGACAGAGTGCTTCTCCAGCATACATGAAGCCCTGGGTTCAAACCCCAGCAGAGCATAAAACCAGGTGTGGTAACGGTACATGGCTGTTGTCCTAGCCCTGGAGAGGTAGAGGCAGGAGGATCAGAAGCTCAGGGTTGGGAGCTGGTGAGAGAGCCAAGCATGCACAGTTGCTTGCTGCCAAGCTGGATGGCCTGAATCTTAACCCTGGCACCCACATATTAAGGAGGGAGCTGCCCTTCACAAGTGGTTCTCTGACCTTTACACGTGCCGTGGCATCTGTGTTCCCATACCCATACACATAAAACAAGTAAATAAAAATGCAAAAAAATAAAGTTCAGGATCATTCTCAGCTATATTAGCAAGTCTAAGGCCAGCCTGGACTACATAAGGCCCTGTCTCAAAAAACAGTTAAATATGGTAAAAGCAAAGAGCATCCTTATGTGTATAAACCAGACAGTGAACCTGAGCCAGGAACTGATAGCCAACGTTAACCAGGGAGAGCAAGCCCTGTTCTTGTGGGACTTAGAGGAACAAAGACTAGCGCTGGCTAGCCACTGCAGGCCTTCCCAGGTCAGACCTGAGGCACATTCCAGTGCATGAAGGAGGTGAGCTGAGCTCGGAGCAGCTTGTCCAACCACCTCTGCTGTGTCAGTCTGGACTGGCCCAGAAGCGAATAAGAGGTTCGCGTTGGGCATGTGTTGAAGAATGCCTTGCCTAGCCCTCAGGGAGCCCTGGTCTGACCTCTAGAACCATACAGAAGAGAAACATACAAGGACACATGTTGGGGAGGTAGAAGGGGGAGGTAGTCATGCGCTGGAGGGCTGGGAAGGGCTGTCAGGCCTGACCCACATGGGAGCTGGAAAGAAGGAAGGAAGGCAGGAGAATCAAGTCAAGGCGCAGTTCTGAGAGAGTGTGGCAAGCTGAGGAGTCTTGAGGGCGCAGGAGCTCACCCAGAACTGGCCCATCTTAGTGTCTGCTGAGGTCATCTCAGGGAATATGCCCTGGCATGTGGACTCAGCAGGTGGTGTCAAACATCAGTCACACCCACCACAGGGACCAGGCACTCTACAGGGCACCCCATCACCAAATTCGGTGTCTCCTGATCAGGGATGGATACTGGACCAGACCACTCTCAGCCAAAGTTGCCCCACTGCAGGGCCACGCCCCTGCTGCCAGCTAATGGTTCTTTCTGCAGCTTTACAGATAAAAGAGGAAGAAAGGCCTGATCTGTTACAGGGCATAGGGAAGCCCAAGTAGCGCTTCCCTTAGGCACAGGCATTGTCAGAGAGGCCGCCCTGTCCTGAGGTATTGCTTTAACTCTACTGGGATCCTGGTCACCTTCTCAGGAGTCTTCACCTTAGGTGGCTGCCGTGGGTGCTAGGGGAATGATAAGGGCTCTGGACCTCAGAGTCTCTATGAGGCAAAGGAGAAAGACACTGCTCTGTGCTTTGGGCTCTGTGTAGTTTTACAAAGAGTAATCATTGGGGCTGGGTAGCTCGGCTGGTAGAGTTCTTGCCTAGCATGCAGTAGGCACAATCCCCAGCATTGCATAAACAGGGCAGGATTACACATATTTGTCGTCTTAGCTCTTGGGAGGGAGGCAGGGGTACCAGAAATTCAGTGTCACCCTTGGCTACACAGGGAGTTCAAAGGTAGCCTGGGCTCCATGAGTCCCCATCTCAAGAAAAGAAAAGGAAAAGTTCATGTTTGGGACTCAGAAGCCTGGGCACTAATACTGGTCTTGTTGCCTCCTTGCTGAATGACTTTAGGCAAGTTACTTTTCATTTCTGGGAACTAATGGGATTGTATATGGCCATGTGTCTTCTCATAAACAAACATGGCGTTACTGACTTATCCACAGGGGTCCCTTGCTCTTACTGCTGTGGGCAGACTGGACTTGGGGAGGGCAGGGGAAGGACACAGTCACAACCCTGACCAGATGTCCTCTCATCCCTCTGTCCTCGGCTCAGCTGCCACCCTGTCACTGGAGCTTGTACCTGCCAACCAGGCTGGTCTGGCCACTACTGCAATGAGTCCTGCCCTGCCGGCTACTATGGCAATGGTTGCCAGCTGCCCTGCACCTGCCAGAATGGTGCTGACTGCCACAGCGTCACTGGGGGCTGCACTTGCGCACCAGGCTTCATGGTAAGTCAGGAGGGGCCCCTCACAGCCTCCCTGGGCCCCAGTGGCCAGCAAACCGTACTCTTGGCAACCTACAGTGTGACCCTCTGCCCAGAAATAAGGGATAGGACGCTCTGTGTATCACCTTCAGACATGGTGTGTAACTGAGAGACCACAAAGGTTTGTAACCGCAAGAGTAGCTGGAAAGGCCTTAGTCTGAAACTGTCTTCCCCTCGGTCCAGCTCTGCCCTGTCATCCTCTACAGACAATATTTTTCACAGCATCATAACCCCAGCTCACATAAGCAGTTTTACATTCTCCTTTCTATTTGTTTGTTTGTTTGTCTTAAAACAAGGCCTCACTATATATTCCCGACTAGCCTGGAACTCACTACATAGACTGAGCTGGCTTCAAAATCAGAGATCCACCTTCCTCAGCTGTCTGAGCACTGGGATTAAAGGTGTGCTGTCCAGCCACCAGGCTGGACAGAGTTAATTCTGTGTGTGTGGAGTGGAGGGGGTTGGTGTTTGTGTGTGTGGGGGGTGTCCTTAGACTGAACCTACAGCCTTCCACACTGAGGTGAGTACACTCCCTCTGAGCTCCAGCCCATCTTTCTTTTACTCATGTTTCTATGTTATTGCTTGGACCTTTTAATTCTCATTTCAGATGGCTGTCCAGCAGAGCAGGAGCTGATAGATGCTGGCTCCCCATTCCTTCCCTTCCTGCAGAATATTAGGGTTTTTGCTCATGCTCACAGCCAGTGTTGCGTTTTCTAACACACAGCTCCCCACCCCCGCCGCCCCACTGAATTATTTCCTCCAGGTGAATTCCCAGGTCAGCGGGCACAATATATTCATGGCTGTTGATGGATGTTGCCAGATCAACTTTCCCAACGGGTTATATAAATCCATGCTGTCTTGGGTTGTATATGTGTGTGCCTTGTTCGGAACAGTTTTAGCTTGCTTTTTTTTTTTTCAGTCTTGCTAATTATATAGGTAGAGAATGGCTCCTAAATGTTGCTCTCATTTGCATGTCTGATTACTAGGTAGCATGAACGTTTCCCCTACGTGTTTGTTCACTGTTTGAATTTCTTCATCAATCATGCTGGTCTTTACAAGGTTTGATTTAGGGGGAAGTTGATATGGATGGAATATGCTCAGCTGGTCTGAAGACTCCCATACTCACGGGTCCCCAGGAACAATGTCCCACTGTGCTTTGAGAAGTGCTTGGGGAGTTGACCAGGTCACACTCATTGTGGCTGTCCTACCTACCAACCATGTGAGCTTGGACCCACTCTCTTGGGTTTCTTTCTCTGAAGTGGGCACTCACCTTAACAAGGTTGCTTCCCGGTGTAGAGGGTGTAGAGAAGGGATTCTGGGAGCCGCTGTAGATGGGGGCCTTGGTGGATTAGCCATTCAGCTCCAGCATGTCTAGGGTGTGGGGAGGCTTTATGTATCTGATGAGTTCTCACAGGATGTAGCTGCTGCTGGTCAGTGGTTCTCACTGTGCAGGAAGCAGATGCACAGCAGGGTTTTCTTCTTCCCCTGTTCCTTTCTTCCTTCCTGAAGTTTTTTGTTTTTAAGGTAGGCTTATATACTATAGGTTTTGTTTTTTGTTTTTTTGACCTCTCAGGTCTCAGGTCCTTCCTATGCAAATGTGAACAGGCAGAAGAGGATGAACACACTGACTTTGTTTTATTAATCTTGTTTTTAGGTAGAACCTCATGTAGCCTAGGCTGGACTTAAACTCACTCTGTAGCTGAAGATGACCTTGAACTCCTGATCTTCCTACCTTCACCCTCTTAGTGCGGGGCCTACAAGCACATATCACCATTTTGTGCAGGCCTAGGGATTAAACTCAGGGTTTCATGCATGGTAGGCACGGACTCTACCAACTAAGCTGTGTCCACAACCCTGGACCCACTGACGTCTGAGATGGCTTACTATGCAGACTTCATGGACACTTTGGTACATGCTTGGGGGCTTACTGAGACACATCATGGTTGATGAGGTACATTGTCATAGATCCGTTTATACTTTCCTGTTCCCTGTTGTTGCCCCCCATTGTGTGACTAATCACAGCTACTCAGAAAAGAAAACTGAAGTTTGAGAAGGGATAGCGAGGGAAACATTGGTTTGTGCTCACTGGTCCCAGCCAGGGATTCACTACTCTGGAAGCTAGGCTGCTGTCTCCCATCAGGAAGGTAAAGACTTCCTGTCCTTGAACTTTGGGGGTGGGGTGACTGGGTGGAGCTTGGCACCACTGAGTCCTGCCTATCTGGTGCTCTAAGCTAAAACAGAATGAGAGCAGGAGCAGGCTGTCCTGGTGAGACCCCATAAATTCCCACTCCCGCTCAGCCTCATTATATACCTGGAGAGGTTTTCCTGGGGCCGGGTGGTGCTGGGCAGAGGCTGCTGGAGGTGATTACAGAGCATCCATTGCTCTCAAAGGCATGACTCATTCCCGGGAGCACCAGGCTTCAGGGGGGTGCCATTATTCCTGCCTTGCTTCTGAATGATGTGACTTCCTGCAATTAGCCAGTTTGGTGCTATGGGGGATGGGGCCATCAATCAGCATAGCAGACTAGGCCCAGGCTCCCCCAAAGCATCCCACAGTCAGTAATAATTAGCAGTGCCTCTGTGTGTGTGTTGATTTGTGACTACATACCTGCCTGTTTGCAGAAAGATTTCACAGCACAGGGAATTAATAAGGAGCTAATTTTAAAAGCCCATTTCTCAGTGTTGGAGCTTCATCCTAAACTCAGTAACCTTGGACATGCCACTTTACCTCACTGGGCCTCAGTTTCTCCATCCACATTAAGACGGGAGGAGTCTATCAGCCTTGCCTGCTGTCGGGTTTGAATAGCCAGTGTGGTAATGGATGCAGGCTAGACAAGCACTCTACCAACTGAGCTAAACCCCCTTTCCCCTTCCAAGGGCCCTTTAGAAAGATGTAACAGAAACTTCACGGAAGCTGACCCCATGAGGACTGGGAGGGTCTTGTACTGGAAGGTGCTGACGGAGTAGTGTAGAACTGCCCTTGGGAGCTCAGGGACTTCACAGTCAGGTAGTCTCTACTCTGTGAGGCCATGAGAAGGCAGGGCAAGAACAGGCTTTGCTTGGCAGGCTAATGATAATGACTCTCAGAATAGTTCCTCTGCTCCTAACCCCAGCATTTATGATGCCAAGAACTTGGGGTGTGGCAAGGCTCATCAGACACCCAGCCAGCCATCAAAGACCTTGTCCGATCATAATCGCATTCAGCCTAGTGGAGAGCGCTTGTGTTCTTGCTGTACACATCATCTGGTTTATGTCTCCTGAGAGCCCTACAGACGCGTACTTCCACTTTCCTCAGCTTGCAAATGAGCTGAAGTTTAAACAGGGAAAGGAACATGGCCAGGTTTAGAAAGCCAGAAGTGGCAGCCACTTTAAGCTCCAGTGGTAATGAGCTTTGATAGACGAGATAGTCCAGAACAACACAGCCCAGAGTTCAAATCCCAGCTCTCCACTGTGCCCTCCATTCCCCGTTGCCTATGGCAAGCCCTGTGTCCTGCTTAAGCTTGAATCTCCTCCCCTGTGACAAGAGACTTTGGTGAGAATAGGGAGCTTCCTGCAGAAGTTACAAGTCAGTGCCTAGACCACAGTAGGTACCTGCTAAGATGCTAAACCACAAGGGTAGAGAGGAGATGCTGTTTTCCTCAAGCCCAGCACACTGTGGCCCCCAGAAGGTATCACGGTGAGCTGCACCCACCCAGCCATCCCAGTGAGGCAGGCTCATATGAGCACACACACCTGCTGGTCTAGGCAGGCCTACTCCCTCACCCGTGGGCTATTCTGATCCCTCAGGAGGCCCTGTGAAATGGCATGTCATCATGTCTCTCCATGAGATAGAGGTGAGGCTGTGGGTAGAAGAGGTGTTTTCTGTGTTAGCTTAGCCTCAGCAAAAGGATTGCCTACGCCATCCATTGGCCTTCCCAATGCGGCGAAAGTACTGGGCTAGGAGGCAAGAACCAGGTTCATAGTTTGGATTTTGCTCATGTTTTAGGCTCTATTTCTCCTTTGTAAGACAAGAATGATAACCAGGTGTGGTGGCACATGCCTTTAGTCCCAGCACTCACGGAGGCAGAGGCAGGTGGATCTCTGTGAGTTCAAGGCCAGCCTGGTCTACAAAGCAAGTCCAGGACAACCAGACAGCCTGCCCTGTCTCAGAAAAAAAACAAAACATAAACAAACAAACAAAAAACAGGAATGATATTCTCTGCCCAAAGGAAACTGTGTGGCACTAGGGTTGAATGGTTCTGACTGGGTGGAACAAAGTTTCAGCACTCTGGACAGTGCCACACATTTCTGCAGGCTCCCCTTCCAGACAAAAACAGCCTGGAACAGGACCGTGGGGAGAACGTCATGTTAAAAGTCCTAGGATGCCTGTAATCCTGCCCTGGCTCAGTGTCCCTGAGAGGAGGGGAGAACCTCTCTGCTCCAGTATCCTGGCTAGAGAAATAGCTGAACTATGGATGAGGAAGCAGGCTCGAGGAGCCATTCACCCTCCAGCAGGCTGGGTGCATTTTAGCCTTCTCTGTGACTCCTCATTGCCATCAAAGGAAATTTAAGCCTCTGCCTTTTGTCACTCTCCAGCCTAATTTCACCTGCTATGTGACCATACAAGACTCACTTTGCCCCAAACCTCTCTCTCTTTCCTCTTTGTTACTGCACCCCATCTTTGTTGCATCTATGAACATCCTGCCCAGCTTCTCAGATAACTTCTTCACAAAATCTTTGTAGATACCCTTCCCTGTAGCTTTCACACTTACATCTCTTCCATATGCAAAGTCTGTGCTCAGTCTGCCTCTCTGAGAACAATGACCTGTCTCCCCTAGGCCCTGTCTTCCCTAGCCACAATCACCTACCATGCCTGCCACCTGAAGAGCTTGCTTGTCGAAGACTTTTTGATGGATGAAATCCTTGGAAATAGCAGATCCACTAATGCAGAAGTTTCCAGACTAATAACTGTTGGAAGGGGAGAGGGGTTGGGCCACTTGCCGGTTGGGCTGGGGCTTGACTCTTTCTCCACCCCCATGAGCCTGTCTGAGGTTTGTTTATTTTTATTGCATTCATTTATTTTGTGGGATGCATGCAGAAGTAACTCGCAGGAATCAGTTCTCTCTTTCTACCATGTGGGTTCCAGATATTGAGCTCAGATGATCGGCTTTGGTGGCAATCGCTCTTCCACCCCTACTGCTGAACCAGCCAGCCTAACCCCTCTCTTGGTTTAAAGAGCTGGACTAGCTGTCCTTCACCACTATCTCTGGGCTCCTAGGGCAAAGGTCTACCTTAGACAGCTCATCTTACACTGCAGAGGTTATGGAGCATGGAACCAGACACCCTGCCTTCAGATGCCAGCTTCTCTGCTTTTTATAGCTGTGTGACCTCAGACAGGGTACCGTCACTCTGTGCCCGTTTTATGGTGTGTGAAAAGGAAATGATCATAAATCCCTAATATCAGTACGCCGATCAAGCTGATTAGTGCACACAAAGATTGGATTAGTCATCCTTCAACAAGTGTCAGCCACGATGGCCATGTTTAAAAGGTTCATGCCACCGATGCCAGCTGATGCTGCCCGCTTGAAGAGCTGCCTGGGATGCAGATGGGATGAGAGGAAGGAAATCCTTAGCTGCAGCTTCCTCCAGGGTAGGAGCTGCAGGACAGCTACGTCCCCCCAAAAGACAATAGGCTCCAAAAAGACAATAGGCTTTCTCAGCACAAAGGGAAATGAGTCTACTTTCCCAGCCCCATGAGCCTCTGTGCTAAGCAGTCACCCGTCTTTCTTTGAGACATTGCCTGATAGAGCTTCCTGAACACGCAGGTCTAGAACTAATTGCTGTCCCGACAAAACCTGCAGGGAGCAGGCTGGAGGGTCACAACCAGGCTGCAATGACTTGATTTCCCAGTCCCCTCCTGCAGCCTCCTCCCTGCATGGAGACTTACAGGGCCAGGAGATAAGGGGGTTTTCTCTCCATTCCTCAGCTTGATGCCTTCTTTCCATTCTGGTTGTAATGGGGACAGAGAGCAGGCAGGGCAGAAGGGCCCAGTATCCCCTCCTGCAGGACTCAGGGCCCATATTTCTCCCTAGGATGACAGCATTTCTATTACCTTAAAGGGCTCATCTATTCATGCTGCAATTTTTTGAAGCCCTGTCTGCCATTATTGAGCCCTGCATGCTGGCAAAGGGAGGGGGCACTCCATCACCCAAATGAACCAACTCCTTTCCGCATTTTTCTCAGCTTTCTCCACTCTGTCCATAGGTCATATGCAAAGCTCAGCTGCTTGGGCTGCAGAAGGCAGGAGGGGGCAAGATCAGTGGGGCGGCGATTGAATTTTCTCCACACAAAGTTTCTGGCATCCCTCCTCCAGCTTCCCTCAGCTCAGCGGGCTGAGTGCATATAGCTTCCTGTGGGGCTCCCAAGCTGGAACTTCCGGAGTGAGGGCAGGTTGGCCAGGAGAGAATGTGGGATGGAAAATGACACACAAAGCACACCTCTGCATTTCCTGTTTTAACTGTTTCACTGTTCAAGTCCAGGCCCACCAACTCTAGTTCTAAGAGCAGAAAAGCAACTTCTCATTCCATGCCCCGCCTCCATCACTGACGACCATCCCAATCGTTGTCATAAAAGACCCTTCTTGATTCAGTACTAGGCATGACAAGTTTACCATCTAGCTGCTGTCGCTATGTGAGCAAGACTGTGCAAAGCTTTTAAAATTACCAAAAATATGAACACACACACACTTTCTCAAATTCTAGCGCTGGTGCCTCCTGCTACTTGGTCTTGACAGAGTTAGAGTGTCTCAAAGCTTGGATTTTCTTTTTTATTTATCATTATTCTTGGGGGGGCAGGTATGTGCATGCCACAGTGTATGTGTGTGTGTGCATGCGTGTGTGCGCGTGTGCATGTGTGTGTGTATGAGAGAGAGGATAATTTGCAGCAGTTGTTTTTCCAGGTCATAGGCTTACATGGCTAGCAATTTGTGCCATTTGCTGGGCTTTTCAAAACTTCAGTTTTTCATCTATGAGATGGGGCTGAGCATGTAGCTTAGTCAGTAGGCTACTTACCAACCATGCACAAAGCACCACGTAAACCTGACATGGTGGCACAATGCCTGTAATCCCAGCACTTGGAAGGTGAACGCAGAAGTTAACAGTCATCCCCAGCTACATGGAAAGTTCTGAGCTAGTCTGGGCTACAAACAGTAACAATTCACCTGTAACTCAAGGGACATATTGCTATTTTGTTCTACTGTGATTCTTCAGATTGAATGGTACAAAATGTATTCCGTGTTCAGAATAAAACCTGACATATAGTGGATGCTCAGTGATGCCTGTTAAGATGTCATGTGACTGTGTAGGGTGTGAGTAAAGGGGTATGGACATGGGCAATGACTTGTGGTCAGAGGGGCCGGGATTGGAAGCTCAGTCTGTCCTTCAGCCTCTACATGGCCCAGAGCCATGTGCTCAGCCTCAGTCCCAGATTCCTGTCTGTACAATGGGTTAAGAATGACAGACAAGCAGACGCAAGGACACAGAGTGAGCTGCTGCCCAAGCTTGTCATGGAGAGAGCTGGGAAGACACACTGTACTTCCACAGCTTCCCCCACCCTATTCGGTGGGGGAAGAAACTGAGGTCAGACAGGAAGGGTGACTTGCCTCTCTGGTCATATTGCAAAACCTGGCAGAGCTGGGGTCAAACAGAGGTGAGAACTCCAACTAATGCTCTCTCCTCTTCACCTGCCTGTCATGAGCTTGTTTTCCCCTGGGCAGGAGGGATAGTGGTGAAGACATGGGGGTGGTGTGTACCAGGAAGTTAAATCATGTTGGCAATTAATCCACAGAGCAAAGTAGAGAGAATTGGCTTTGTGTCACTGAAGCTCAGGCTAGCTTCCCCCTCTGGGACGCTGTGGTTTGCGGCCTCATTAGGGAAAACTGCTGAGTCTTCTCTTCCTATCCCACACCCACCCTTTTCCTGTTGCATTCCCGCTGCCCTTCTCAGTGTCCTTGTTCCTCGAGCAGTGGCCTTGCCTGCTCTGCAGTCAGCTGAAGTCATCAGGGTAGGTCCCAGACACTCATGCTTCCAACATACCCAGATTTCTTTTGCCCAAGTCGCTTACATAGATAGGGCTCCTGCTGGCCAGGATCCAGGACCTGGGTCTGAGCCTCAGATCTCTGAGGCTGCCCAGAGCCTCTGTGGACAGTCTGGTGCATGTCTGTGAGGGCATGTATCATGAGTGCTGAGCACAGCGAACCCAGCACTGTGTTCCTCTCACTGTACACAGCAACCTTCAGTTGGGGGCTGAGAGGACTCCCACCTTGCAAAAGAAGAGACTGATGTTCATGTTCAGTTTATGTGGTACTGGGTATATGTTACACATGCTAGGCAAGCACTCTGCCAACTGAACTACATGCCTTGCTCTGAAATGCCAATGTTTGAGAGAAACCGCTAATGAGGAAAGCTTGGAGGATGGTAAGGTACTTACAGTCAGGGTTTGCCCAGGAAGACTGTAGCCCAGCCTTGCAGCAAAGCCTCCTTCTGGCCCAGGTGACCTGCAGTTGGTGCTGAGGTGAACTTTCTGTAGTTAGAAGCAGCCCCAGCAACTCAGGGAGCACACACAGCACAAAGGCTAGGACAGGGCTCAGCCAGGGACCAGGAAGAGGGATGAAGGCAGGAATGGGGAGCACGCTACTGCATAAGCTCTCCTGCTCAAGGAAGGGCCAGGGAGGCTTGGCAGAGATGCCGAAGGCATCCAGAGTAGGCAGTACCATCAGCGCTGTGGCAGTCCCTGCTCCAATCTAGTATCTGACACACGCCAGTGGCTAAAAAGTAGGCCCTGGCTGGGCCTGTAGCTCAGTTGACAGAATGCTTGCCTAGCATGCATAAATCCCTCAGTTCCAGCCCCAGCACCACATAAACTTGATGTGAAGCTGGAGGCAGGAGGATCAGAAGTTCAAGGCCAGCCTGAACTCCAGAGTTGGGAGACAGCCTGGACTACAGGACACACCTTCTAAAAGCAGCATGCCACCCCCAATGTCCTGAATGTCTGAATTAAATCATTACATGTGTACTGACCACAGACTATAGCTGGGGCGCTGGGCTAGAGTGAGGCCAGCAGGGCAGAGTGCTTCCTACTCAGCCCTCACTCTTACGTTTCCACTCGCGAGTGAGATGTAAATGATGACCCCATTGCCACCGTGGCCAGTGCTACTGTAACAGGGGCACCTGCTCTGCAATGGGGGAAGGAGCAGCAGATTGATGGACGTAGGAGCTGAAAGGAGCTGTAGATCGCATTCAGTCTGTCCTGATGGGAGTGGGACATGCATCTGGCAGGCATGTCGGGCTGAATGAACAGAGCCTTTCCTTCCTAACTCATCTCATCTCCTCCTCCAGCAAAATACACATAGGTACACATGACAGCCCTCTTGTGAGTCCATCCTGCATAAGCTGGCTAGCAAAAAAGGCTAGGCATATCTGTGAGCTCTGGGTCTGGCTAAGAGAGCAAGAGAGGGACCCTGCTTCAGTGAATACAGTGAAAGAAAAATAAGAGATGATTCCTGACAAGCTCTGGCTTCCACATGCATGTGCACATACATGTATGTACCCCCCCACATGCATGCAAAAGACATGCAAACATACTCCTAGAAAACTAAAAAAAATGTTCATGTGGGCCTGGGTAGTTCCTCTAGCTGCTGCTTCCTGGGGACCCTCTGCTGAGCTCTGACAGGCAAGCAAGTGCACAAGCTCCCTTAGCCTGAAAATAAAGAACACAGTTTCACCCCATTTTATACTGCCTCCTACCCACTGAGTGTATTTAAGGGGACCCAGAGATGAACCTTCACAATTCCCTCCTTCGTATAAGGGAGGAGCAAACCCCTTCCGTCCTCTTTCTCCTTCCATGCCCAAAAACACTCATTAACCTCTTGACCATTTCGAGGAGACGGGATAATCGGCATAAGAGGCCCAGCTGTTGATTAATTTTCTCAGACACAGCCAAGCTACAAAGCAGCATATTGCAAAGGAGAAAAAGCCAACAAACAACATTTGCAACAAATTTCATAGAACACATAAGTCATTAGGCACTGGGGTTGGAGCATCTCGGCTGACTCGTTCAGCGAGGCAGGCGGAAGGAGAGGTTTTGGTCTATTGGGAGCAGCAATGAGGGTTCTGTGCCACCAGCAGCTCTCTCAGATCAGGTTCAGGATGTTAACAACCCACTCTACATCTATAATTAACAGGCCCGAGAGAGGAGGAAGTCCACAGCCCCCTCCCAGAGCAGAACGAAGAGGCCTGGTAGAGGACCGGTGAGCAGCCCACTGTGAGAGCCGGGACGAGATCCTCGTTTGTCAGAATAGCAGAACACACGGGCACCGGTACATCTGGGTCCAGACATGGGCACATCCTTTGATGTCCTACTGTTCTGGGGCAGTAAATGCACTGTGCCAACAGACAGGCAGAGTCAGCCACCAGGGACAACCTCATACTGTCACCCACAGCAACATGAGGAGTTCTCCCAGAGACCTCCACTCCAGAAAACTGGGGATTCTTGAACTCAGCAGAACATTTCAGGGCCAGTCAGTGATAAGCAGGGATGGAGCTTATTTCAGAAAGGGGTTCAGTATAGGATTAAGCATGATCATGCTAGATAAGCTCTCTCTCCTAAAACACACACACACCTTGCTGTCCTTTTCACTTTTTGCTTCGAGATAGGGTCTTATCAAGTTGCCCAGAGTGTCCTTGAACTCACTCTATAGTTCAGGCTGGCCTTGAATTTATAATCTTCCTGCTTCAGCCTCCCAAGTAGCCAGGATTACAGGCTTGTATCACCAGGCCCAGATTCTCCATTTTTTTTT
Source organism: Pachyuromys duprasi (assembly GCA_028658305.1). Lineage (NCBI taxonomy): Eukaryota > Metazoa > Chordata > Mammalia > Rodentia > Muridae > Pachyuromys > Pachyuromys duprasi. The sequence goes on along the minus strand of CM053749.1, from coordinate 51,004,103 downwards.
CCTCTTAGGAACAAGTGAAAGTATTTGAAACATTGCTTGGCATACGGTGGCCTTGCAGGAAATGGACCTCCTAGCCCCTAAGACTATGCACTTGGTATCTGACATTAAGGATGTGAGAAGGGGAGTGAGGGGTGAGCTCAAGGGGCCGACAGGAAAAGAAACAGGCCTTAGGGTTGGGCTCCTCTATGGCCAGCCTGGCATTGTCGAGTTGCTGATAAATGGATCTCTCCTCCCTCACTTCCTTCTCCTTAAATCCTAAGGGGCTTGCCATTTTTTCTTTAATTTTTATTACTTTTTATGTATGGGTGTTTTTCCTGAATGTATGTCTGTATACAACATGTGTGCCTGGTACCCACGCTGACAAGGGTATCAGATTGGCTGGAACTGAAGTTATGGATGGCCGTGAGCTGCCACGTGGGTGCTGAACCAAACATGGGCCCTCTGCAAGAGCAGTCAGTGCTCATAAGCTGGAGCCGTCTCTTTAAGCTTGCGTCATATTCTTTTTATAAGATGTTTCCACAAATAATAAAGCTTGTGTTAGGCTTAGTTACTTTATTTATTTTGTGGGACTAGAGGAGAGGATCAAACCCAGACCTTGCACATGCTAGACAAATGCTCTACTACTGAACCATCTCCTCATCTCTTATTAATTTTTTTACCTAAAGAGTTTTTAAAAATAATCTTTATTGCCAAGCGGTAGTGTCAATAGTGGTGGCACACACCTTTAATCCCAGCACTTGGAGGAAGAGGTAGGTAGATCTCTGAGTTCAAGGCCAGCCTGGTCTATAGAGCAAGTTCCAGGACAGCCAGGAAAAAATCTTGTCTCAGAAAGAAATTTATTTTTACTAATGTGTATGTGTAGCCATGTGTCTGTGAGTGTGTGCCGCGTGTGTGCAGGTACCATGGGGACCAGAAGAGGGCATCAGATCCCTTGGAGCTGAAGTTACAGGTGGTTTGAAATGTTTGGTGTGGGTCCTGGGAATTCAGGTCTTTGGAAGAGCAGCAAGCATGTTTAACTACTAAGCCATCTCCACCAGCCCCCTTCCATAGCTCTTGTTTGTTTTATTTCATTTTTGAGATGGTGTTGGGTATCCACCAAGGAAGATTGCTCAGCCCTTCCTTTACACCGACAGCAAGTCTTTATTAGCTTGGACAATGCCTACACTGGGTATTTGGGATCCTAGTATAGCACCAAATCTTTCTCAGGGTGATCTTTTGAGCACACACACAAACATGTTCTGGGTTGACATACTTCAGGTAACAAGAAGTGTGAGTCAGAAGTGAAACTACAAAAGCAAGGTTAGTAGATTTAGAGACATTCCCAGAACTATGGATTTTGGTGGACTAGGTCTTTGTAGTTTTAGCAGGAAGTGCTGTCTGTGTGCTGTTTTAGAACCTGAACGGTACTTGCATTGAGTCAGTCGTGCTAAGGTCTGAGAGCCTGCTAAGGTCTGGGCCCTGTTACAGAGATACAAACAGGGTCTCTTGCTGGCCTTGAACTCAATATGTAGTTGAGGATGACCTTGAACTTCCAATCCTCTTGTTTCCACCTCCTGAGTGCTGGAAGTCCAGGTGTGTACCACCGCACCCACTTTATGCAGTGCTAGGGATCAAACCTGGAGCCTAATGCACTCTACAGGGTACACAGCACCAAATAAGCTATGCACTTAACTTGTCTCCCAGGCCCCTTTACATTTGTACACTCCTGAATACCCCAACCTGTGCTGCTGTGCTATCTTACCCACATCAAGCTCCATCCTAGACAGCCTTCATTCCCATCACCCCCCCTCCACCCCACAAGACTCAGACGTCCCTGCTCCCAGCATGTCCCCTGTACCTTGCCCCTTTAACTCTCCCCACTCCAACCCAGTAGCTACCATCACTGCCAGTACCCCTTGTACCACCCATACCCATCCCTGGGGCTAGAAATCAGTGGCCTTTGCTGAGGCTCTTTGTAGAACTTGGGCCTGAAAGACAGCCAGCTCTCCTGGGAGTCATGCCATCCTTGAACAGCAGGTAGCTCATGACTGACAAAAATGTCAGCACCCCCCCACACACACCTAGGCAACTCTCTGGGTGCTCTCATCTCCTGAGCTTCCTGACCGCTAGAGGCCGTCCTTGTGGTGGTTCCCTGGTCACCTTCTGCCTGCCTAGTCATCTTTCTTGACCCCTTAGGGTTATCTTAGATCAGTATCCCCATGCCCCAAAATAGTCCCTGGAGAGTGGTTCCCAGTACCCAGTGATGTGATGAAGTAGCCAGCCTGGGACTAAAGAGATCCTCCATTTTGAGTTCTATGACCTGCGCTGTCACATGACTTTCTCATGTAACTGCCTTTGCTGTGTCATGGGAAGAATAGGAAGCAAAAGTTTGTGTCTCTGTGATGTGGTGAGAATTAATAGAGATGAAACACACTCGTGTGGGGTCCCAAGAGTGTACTAAAGAGCCATCATCGGTGCTATCCACCTTCCTGAGGCACCAGCAAGCAGGGATGGACTGTCTCTCTGTGCATCATGCTGGTAAGAATTAAAAGACTGAAACCTTACGTGGCACTGGCTAGTGATCTCAGCAAGCTGTAAGTGGAGGCAGAAGGATCAAAAGTTCAAGGTCATCCTCAGCTACATAGGGAGTATGAGGCCAGCCTGCAAGACAAGAGCCTGTCACATACCCAAAGCTCACTCTTCCCACCCCCTTAGCCCCCCACAATTCAACTGATGGGAGGCACCAGGATTGCTGTGAGCCAAGGCAGACTCCCAGGGTCACATTCCCTAGGGAATTCCTTGGTGTGACGGCTGGGCCCTTCCCTTGACACAGCGCTGGGCTCTCTTCGAGTTCAAGCAGCCAGCCTCCAGTCTGCAGTACCTCCTGGGGGCTCGAGGGAAGGATCAGTTTCCCCGCTTGCTCACTTGCAGTTGGCAGAATCTGGTTTCTGACTGGAGGATCAAGGTCTCCACTATCTTGGGGGCCATATAAGGCTCAGCCTAGAGGCCACCATCTTCATTGGTTGTGGGTTCCCTTCTGCCATCTTCAAAGTCATCAGCCAAGTGGGGGATTTAGGTTATGTATCCCTGACTTATCCTTTCTAATAACTTGATTTTAAGGACTTGTGAGATATCAGGCCCACCTCCATAACCCACATACCTTAGTTTCCCTGTCTCAAGGTCCTCTGTCACATCTGCAAAGTTCCCTTTTGCCATATAACAGAAGGGGCCAGGTGTGGTGCCTTTAATCCCCCACCCCCACCCCATCCCTCTTCAGCAGAGGCGAGCAGACCTCTGTGAGTTTGAGGGAAGCCTGGGTTTGAGACCCCGTCTCAAAGGGAAGATAGGTGCCGGGGATGAAAGCATGGGCATTGGGAGGGGCACTGCCCACAAAGCTGCTCAGAGTGGGGGCTCATCTCACACTCAGGCCCTCTTTGTGCAGGGAGAGGTGTGTGCGGTTCCATGCCCTGCGGGCACCTACGGTCCCAACTGCTCATCTGTATGTAGCTGCAGCAATGGCGGCACCTGTTCCCCAGTGGATGGCTCCTGCAACTGCCGAGAGGGTAAGTTTTCTCCAGCTCATGCGCCAACAACTGGGAGTCTCAGGTGGGGCTGCTCAGGCCCACCCAGCACCCAGGGCCAAAGAGTCTGCACAGGTCAAGTTCCAGCCAAGGAGAGCCACAGCCAGAACCAGAGCGGACATGTAGGAGGTTTCCTTCCGGGTTTGGAATTGCCGGGAGCATGGGTCAAAGGTGAGCCACATGGGCTGCAAGGACAGAACGGGGAGACAGGGTTCCCTGAACCTGGACGAGAGACTCACCTGGTGCACGCTGAAAGGGCTCTGTGGAGGCACAGCCACTGGCAAAGGCCTGACATATGCCAGGTTGTATTGGCAGACACCTGTAGTCCCAGCACTTGGGATGCAGTAGAAGACACTGTAGTTCTGGACAGACACCTAAGGAAGGTCTAGCTAGCACCTGCCTTCTTCCCCATTCTGCTCCCTCAGGAAGCCTGCCTGAAGGCTGCAGCCAGAAGGCCTGTAATCCTCAGGGTAGCCTCCTGGTTGAGGGAACAGAGGAGGCAGGGGTTCAGTACTGGGGGCAGGGGCAGTGATAGGCTTTAGAATGGAGAGGTGCTGCTGAAACCCCACCCCTGGCCTAGGGGAACAGCACCACCAAAGCTGGTCCCCTGTCCCAGGGGGCCCATCTGCACACAGCAGAAATGGTGTAAACCCCTGTTACAGGGATGGAGATGTAGGCTGCTGTGCTGACAGTGATGCAGCCTCTGGTGCTGGGGAAGTGGACAGGAAGTTACACCGGGCACGGCCAGCTGATACCCTCCACCCTCTCCACAGGGTGGCAGGGCCTGGACTGCTCCCTGCCTTGTCCCAGTGGGACCTGGGGCCTGAACTGCAATGAGAGCTGTGTCTGTGCCAACGGGGCAGCCTGCAGCCCCTCTGACGGCTCCTGTGCCTGTACCCCAGGCTGGCTGGGGGACTCCTGCGAACTGCCCTGCCCAGTGAGTACCTGCCTCGGTCCCTTGTGCCTGTGCCTTCTGCTCCCTGGGGAGGTACGTGGTCCAGAGAAGAGCTCTGAGTCAAGAAGTAATAACCTCTTTGTGGCCTCTTTCTACCCTGGGCCTCAACCCTCCCATCTGTAAAATGGCTATGCAGGCAGAAGTGCTTTCCCATTGCTGCTCTTGGTAAGCAGAGCAGACTGACTGGCAGTTATAAAATCAAACCCACAGAATGACTATTTCTGGGTAGCATTTGGGTTGCAGTTGGGTCACTGTAACTGCTGGGGACAGAGCATGGAATCAAGTCCTTCAGCAACAACCCCGACTCTTCAAGCACTAAGCATTAGGCTGCTAAACTAACTGATGTGAGACTCAGTGTGGGCTCTGGGTTCAAATCCTGACTTTACCACATCCTACCTCTTTGAGTGTGTTTCTCCAGCTGCTTCCCATTTTTAAAGAGGGAATGGGAGGAGCCATTCCAGAATCTTGGTATAAGACTTAAGAGACTTGGGCAGAGTGGGCACTTGAGACCTTGTGAGCATGTAAGAAATGAGGTTCCTATTTCCTTCCTCAGTGACAAGAACAGGCTATCCTCATTCCTTGCGTGGGACGGGTGTATCACAGTTAACAAAGCATGTTGTGTTGTGTGATAGGCTCTCACGCTGCAACCCAGGCTGGTCTTGAGCTCACGGTAATTTTGCCTCCACCTTCCAACTGCTGGGGTCACAGGCAAATCTCTCCCCATCATGTCTGTCAAAAACAATGTGCACTTTAGTCTCCAATTTTAATGACTACCTGGAGGCTATGTTGAAAGATGGAACAGGCCCTCATCCCTCTCTCCTGTTCCTATTAATACAGCCAGATGATTGTTTGGGATGACTTCATAGCCTGTGATACAAAGCACCATGGCTGTGCCCAATCCATTCTCTGGACTCCCGAGGAGCGGATAGACGTGTGACCCTTTAGGAGCCTGGGTTTGATGGTTTTCTCTCCCTCTTCCCCACAGGATGGCACATTTGGACTGAACTGCAGTGAACACTGTGATTGCAGCCATGCCGATGGCTGTGACCCTATCACAGGCCACTGCTGCTGCCTGGCAGGATGGACAGGTAACTGCTGCCCCGCCACTCACTGCCCAGGCCCTGTGAAGCCAACCCTTGGTTTTCTCTCCCTTCTCATGACTGTTCATCTCCTATCATTTTCTTCTTGCACCTCCACTTGATCTGCCCCCTTTCAGCCCTGTAAGGAGATGTTTCTTAAAGGCATGTTATGTTGAAGCTCTGTTCTCAGGATAACACATCTCAGTGCTGACAGGTGCTCAACCTGTGAACAGCGGACATGGCACTTCAGAAACTCAGTCCTCACACCTACCCATAGCCTACCTCCTGCACACAGGACAAACCCTGACACTTCTTTCCAGTCTATTAGTGCTACAGGACCATCTCTTATCTGGCCCACCTTCACCTCCTGTTCCGTCTCATGCCCTCCACCCTGCCCAGGTGAATCTACTCTGCACATGGTGACTAGTGGGAACTTCAGTTCCATGGCTTGATGGAACTCAGGTAGAATGTAAGACCCTAGCCAGAGGCAGCAGTGCACCCATGTAATCCCAGCACTCAGGAGATAAGGAGGATCAGAAGTTCAAGGTCATACTTGGCTACATAGCAAGTTTAAGGCTGGCCTGGGCTACCTGCGACCTTGTCTTGGAAAAAACAAAACCTGAAACAACAACAATAACAAAAAGAGTCGGAATTCTTGTCATAAGACCCCGATCCCCTGTGATGTGGGTCTGCCCAGTCCCTCTCTTCTGCCCTAGTTCCATCACTCAATAATTCCAGACACTTCGGCCAAAGTTAACTATATTTACTTTTACTAAAGATAGACCACATTGTGTAGATGTGTCTAGCCTGGAACTTACTATTTATCCCAGTCTGGCTTTGAACTCTATGCATTTCCTCCTGCCTCAGCCTTCCAAGTGCTGGTTTTGGTTTTATAGGCATGTACCACCATGCCATGCCCTCCCTCCCCTTGACAGCTCTGTCTTAACAACAAATCCCCTTTCTCTTCTTCATTTAAGGAGCTGCGCAAGTGTTCTGCTGGGGGTCACACCCCCAGCCCTGACAGGCCTTTCCATATGCCAGGTTTCAAGCTGAAGGTCGGGTATGCACTGCCCACCTAGGACTCAAGAGCCCCCGCTTACTCATCCTGGTGGCCTCGACCCTTCCTCTGTAGCGCTTACCACAACCAGCCTTGCACTCTGATTTGGGTGATGGGTTCTCTACTGGTCCTAGGTAGACATCTGCCTTACTCACCCCTGTGAGCTGTCTGAGAAAAGGAAACTAGGTGACTCAGAACAGAGCTCCAGCCAGACAGCCGGGGCTTGTGAATTTGCACAAGTCCTTTACCTTACATGGCCCGAAGCCGCCATCCATAAAGCACAGACAATGGAATCCTTGCAAGGAGCCATGGACCACTCTCGGTTTCAGAGAAGGGCACTGTTAGGTGATCAGCCCCGACACAGTGGCCAGTGGCATAGAGCTGCAGGGAGCTGGCAAGCAGCGGTGCATGTGTCAGCGACCAGTGGCTGATCCCACGGGTTCCCAGCTGTGGAAAGTCTCGATATTCATTCTGGGCTCTACCCACCTTTATTCTGAAAGCTGAAGGCTGGGGATCCTCCTCTACAGCAATGGTCCTCAACTTTTGTAATGCTGCAACCTTTCTAAAATTAATTCATTAATTTCGAGACTGGGTTTCTCTAGGTAGCCTTGTTTGTCATGGACTCACTTTGTAGACCAGGCTGGCCTTGAACTCACAGTGATCCACCTGCCTCTACCTCCCTGAGTGCTCAGATTAAAGGCATGTGCCACCATGCCTGGCTGCTGCGACCCTTTAATACAGTTTCTCACATTATGGTGACCCCCAAACATAAAATCATTTTTGTTACTACTTCATAACTAATTTTGCTACTATTATGAATCATAAAGACCTGTGTTTTCCAATGATCCCTGTGACCCCTGTGAAAGGGTTGTTTGAACCCCCAAAGGGTGGTGACCCACAGGTTGAGAACCACTGCTCCACAGCGTATCAGGTTGCGGTTCCCCTGCCCTGCCAGCTGCCCCTCAGTGAGAACCAAGGCTCCCATTGTGAACCTTCTGTCCCCCTACACTGTCAGCTTACATTTTTCATTGCTTTAATTTTGGTAGTAGAGCTGATCTGATTTTAATGACATCCACTTTAATGACAATGCTTAAAAATTCTGGCTTTTATAGAGAACTTAGCAAGGCCTCTGCTGGTTCCAAAGCCCGTTTCTCCAAAGGTGGTTCTGAAGGCTTCTCAAACGGGTGATTGATGTCCTAAGATTTGTCATGCAGAGGGAAGCCAGGAAAGACAGGGAGGATGAGGGATAGAACCTGGGCCTCCCGTACAGTGAGACCCTCCCCTTCTTCCCCAGAAAACCCTGCTCACCTCCCCATCTGGCTTGGGCTTATCCTCTGGCCTCTCACGTCAGTTGCCATCATGTCTTATTTACTATGCTCTGAACATAATAGGTGCTCACAGAATGCTCCTTGAAGCCCATTGGAAACACTCAGTCTGTGTGGCCACACATGGAAAGCTTAGAGGTGATCTGCTCTGGCTCTTATACTAGAGCTAAGGCAGTATCAGAACATTAGTGTGGACCGAGGGGAGGCCCAGGCCACATTTTCAGGAGAGGGCATGAGGGCATTCACTTAATGGGTAAGTCATCTGTTTGTGTTCTTTTGAGACAGGATTTCCCATAGCCCAGGTTGTCTCAAAGTTGCTATGTAGCTGAGGATGATTTTGATCTCCCGAATCTTCAGTATTACAAAGATGCCCCAGGTGGTGGCTCTGCTGTGAGGAGGTCAGCAGGGATGGATTTCAGGAAACCATTGCCTTCTTCACATCCCTAGCAGGGAAGTTAGGAGCCAGGTGTATGAATGAAGCAGCTGAAACAGATAGGTGCCGATGTTTAGACCCCTGGACAGACAGGCAGGAAGGCTTTCCAGAGAAAGGCTTGCTGCTGTGTGGTTGCTGGCTTTTAGTACGGGTTCTTCAATCTAGCCATTAGTACATGGGGGAGGGTATCCTGAAAACTGAAGCTGGAGTGCTCATCCTCCAGGTAGAAAGGGGGAGGACTTTTGAGTTTGTTTCCATTTTCCAGAGAGACAGAGAGAGAGAGAGAGAGAGAGAGAGAGAGAGAGAGAGAGAGAGAGAATGAATAAGAATGTGAAATACACACGCATGCGTATGTGGTCCCATGTGGAGAGGATGCGTGTGTATGCACACAGAGGCCTGGGGTTGCTGTCGGCATCATCCTCACTTTCTCTTCCACCTTCCTCACTGACACAGTCTCTCAGTCAGATGAGAGCTCACCCATGTGACTAGTCTCACTAGCCGATTTGCTCTGGGGAATCTAGTCCCCACTTTCTGAAGTTGGAACAAGTTAGATGGTTGTGGGCCATAATGGGGGTGCTGGGAATCACACCTGGGCGCTCTTAAGCTCTGAATCATCTCTCCAGCCCTCCGTGCATTCTGCATCATAAGTAGTCTCCACGTGATAGAAGGGATGTGGGGAATACCATAACTTGGTTGGTAGAATGCTTACCTGGCATAAAAGAGCTCTGGGTTTCATTTCTTTGTTTGTTTTTTGGTTTTTGGGACAGGGTTTCTCTGTGTAGCCTTGGCTGTCCTGGAATTTGATCTGTAGATCAGATCACAGAGATCTGCCTGCCTCTGCCTCTCCAGTGCTGGGATTAAAGCATGTGCCACCACCGACAGGCAAGGTAGCCAAATCTTTAAACAGCGTCCTGGCCCCCTTTCCCAAGCTCCAGTCAATCTATAATCACCTCCTATTCCCCAATTTGCCTGTCAACCCCCTGAAACTCCACAGGAGAGACTGTATCATCAAGGCAGTTGGGGAGATGATGCACTTGTCACATTCTTGTGGACAAGTGAGAGTGGGCAAGCTCTCCCTGGGGAGAGTGTACTACGCATTTCCCGGGAGTAACACCTGAAGCCCCCACCCTCAACCTCCAGCAAGGCTGAGACACAAGGTAGGGCGCAAGAAGGGAACATATCCCTGGCAGCCAATGAAGTGGCCAGCAGCACCCCTCCCCGCTCCCTACCTGTGTTCCTCTCCTGCAGGTGGGCCTGCAGAGTCTCACCTCCTCCAAATTGGTCCCTCTGCACCCCTTCAAACAGGGTCTTTGTCCCCCTCCCTAGAACAAGGCAGACATGACTTTTAAACTAATCCGGTGTTGCCTGGAGTCTCTGAAGCTCGCCTTCCAAGGACTGGCTGGTCTCCTGGGCCTGGTCCAATCACCTAGCACACACATGCCAGACTGGAAGCTTCTCTGCCTGGAAGGAACCCCCACCCTGGCTTTTTAAAATTCCTTCTTAGCCTCCAAGATGAAATCAGCTCAGCTCAAATATCCTCTGAGCTCAGGGGGCCTGTAGATCTTGCTCCCTCTTTTATTGACATATTCCATCCATTTCCCCATAGGCTGCTGTTTGTCAAACTGAGGGTCGTTTATCAGCATGTTTGGGGCACAGCTAGCACTCTTGGCTTCTTTTATACATGTGTGTATATGGGATACAAAATATGTACTATATGTTTATGTGTGCGTGTATATATAGAGAGAGGAGGGAAGATAAATGAACGTGTAAGTGTGATACACTGGTGTTGTGTGTGCCACAGTGGCGGTCAAAGGGCAACTCTGTGAAGTCAGTTCCTCCTACTTCTATGTGGACTTCAGGAGTAGACCTTAGGTCGCCAGGCTTTTGCACCAAGTTACATTACTGAGATAAGCAGTCTCACTGGGCCAACGTGCTCCTGATGGCAGCTCAGCTGTGAAGGTGGAGGCACCCCTCCTCGTCAGGTGCCACCACCCCCTCTCCTGCTGGGTTCGTCAAGCCTGTCTCGGCTCTGCCCTTGCACTGCGTTCAATTCCACGCTGCTTTCTTTCGTCGCTTGCTCTCTGCTCTTTGCTTGGTCAGTTCCTTTGTCTGAGGACTCTGGAAGGGCATCACCTCCTGCTAGAAGCCCTCCCCGCCGGCCCCGCTTCTGCTGGTTCTCCTCCATCTTCCTCCTGCCCTCACCCCTTCCCACTGACTTGCCTCTGTGTCTGGTCCACAGGCATCCGCTGTGACAGCACATGTCCTCCGGGTCGCTGGGGCCCCAACTGTTCAGTGTCCTGCAGCTGTGAGAATGGAGGTTCCTGTTCCCCAGAGGACGGAAGCTGCGAGTGTGCCCCTGGCTTCCGAGGACCCTTGTGTCAGAGAAGTAAGGCTAGGCCCCCGCCCCAAGGACTTCTGATTTCCCATCTATCCTACTCCTCCCAGTCCGAAGTAATGCTGGCCTGTGAAGGCTGCCTACAGGAGGGAGGACACTCTTTTCACTCTATGTTGCACCTTCCTTCCCTGTACTGGCTATTCTGTCCCCAAGTTCACAGCCCAGTTTCTCAGTACAATCAGGACCAGCCCACAGTTCCTCTCTTCAATAGGGATGAGCCTCCAGGTGTGAGGAGCCCCCATTTTGAAGGAGCCTCTCCGCTGGGATGGGGGACCAGAGAAGTGGCTAAGCCCACTGCTCCTACAAGCTTCTGACCAACATCTCCCCTCCAACACCCTCAGTCTGCCCACCAGGGTTCTACGGCCACGGTTGCACCCAGCCTTGTCCTCTCTGCGTGCACAGCAGCGGGCCGTGCCACCACACCAGTGGCCTCTGTGAGTGCCTGCCAGGATTCTCTGGAGCCTTGTGCAACCAAGGTACCCCAACTGGTGGGGCGGCCAGGGCAGGGAACAAAGGGGCAGAAAGAAGGAAGGGTTCAGGAATTTCTCTTCCTATGCTGTTGGGAACTGAACAGCATGTATAAGGAATGAGAGGGAAAAAAAATCACTGCTGCTGAAAGCACAAGCTCAAAGAGGTTAAATGCCATGTCCGTGGTCTCACAGCTAGCAAGTGGCAGAAATGAATTCAGACGCCAATATTCTGCTAAAAAAAATGAAAAAGGAGCTGGGTGTGGTGGCATATGCCTTTAATCCCAGCACCCAGGGAGGCAGAGGCAGGTGGATCTCTGTGAGATTAAGGCCAGCCTGGTCTACAAAGCAAGTCCAGGACAGCCAAAACTACCCCCCTCCCCGCCAAATCCTGTCTCAAAAAAAAAAAAAAAAAAGAAAAGAAAGAATTTGGGGAGGCTGAGACAGGAGGATTACATGGATTACATGTTCAAGGCCAGCCTCGGCTACTTAACAAGATTCTTTTTCAAAAAACCAAAACCTGGCCTGAGGAGGTAGTTCAGTTGGTAGAGTGCTTGCCTAGAGCGCATGTGGCCTTGAGTGCGTCCCCAGCACTACATAACCTGGGTGTGGTATCATATAGCCAGAGCCCAGCACCCAGGAAAGAAAAGCAGAGGATAGAGAAGTTCAAGGTCTTCTTCAGCTACACAGAGTAGGGGGTTAACCTGGGCTACACTGCATTTTGAGACTGTCTCAAAATATATAAGTAAATGAATAAAAGGTGGGAACATGAAATAAGCGTAAGTACCTCTGGAGTGGCATTGAGCTAGGGCTGTGTGGGATGCTGTGCAGTAAAGGAAGATGGCCATGGCCCAGCCTGCCATCAGGCTCAGGTCAATAGCACTAATCCCTGGCTTAAGCCCGGAATCCTCCCCAGCAACAACTTCAGGCCTCCACGCACTGTACAGGCGGTGCTGAAGGGGCAACGAAGCTGGCTGTAGTGTGTTCTCCCAACTAGCTAGGTTTTTGGGGTAAACATCTGCCTTGAGGTAGTTGCACGGTCCTATGATATAACATCTCTGCTATGACATGAACACTATGAGCAAAAATCATTAGCTACCTCTACATTAGGTACCATGGGAAGACAAGGGCCAGTCCCAGCTCATGACACCCACTGCTCCATGGGGGCTCCCTAAGCCTAGGTCAGTGTGACAGTCAGGGATGGTCCAGGGATTCTGCAGGGTGGAGAATATAAGCTGGGCATGCTAATAGAGGCAGCATGGACCGGATAGAGGATGCAGCAACGAAGGATGGGGACAGGGCTGGAAGGCAGAGGAGGGGTTCCTTAGAGTGCTTTAGAGTGTAGCCCTGCTTGGACACCAACTGGCAGAATTTACACCATAGTCCATAAGAGTGAAGGGATTTTTAGAATAAGGTGAACTTAGAGCTAAAGGCAACTTCAAAGTCACCAAAGCAAGAATTTCTCCTGGCCCGTGCTTAAATACCTTTCCTAACGAAGAGCTCACTACTTCCAGGGAAGCCCGTTCTTTTAATATGTCATAGCAGCTGAGCTGGGCTATTTTTAATATGCACGACTAGAGACGTTTGACTCTATGATACACTGAGGTCATGAGAAGCTTGGGTCCCTGGGAAACATATGTGACAGTTTCATTTGCTTCCAGCCCTCTTAGGATGGTTTAATCACCACCTGACAGGCTGAGGTTTATTTATTAAACATAGGAGACCCAGCCGTCAATAGAACCAGGCCCAGTCTAAATTAGGAGCTATGAAGCCCAAGAAGGAACCCTCATAGCCCATGTCCTCTGATTTATTGTCCACTGGCCTAATGAGTATTTTCCACATATAGATCTAATGGAGTTTGCTATTAATGGCAACTGCCCTGGTTAAGTCTCAAACCTTGTAAAAAATTGAACTGACACTTTCTAATGACTGGCTTTCCAGCAAGTTACAAATTACAGACAGTGCTCCCCCAGAATCATTAAACATAGATTAAATATAACCCAATGTTTTCTTTTCACCAGCCCCCTCCTCCCCTTCCCATGGCCGGCTCTTGATTCAGCTAAGAAGTCTCACAATAATGCATTAGACCAATCACATTAGGGGCTCTGCAGGTGAATTTGTACGCCTCGTGTAGGGGATGGACTTCAAAGAGAAGACTGCCTTGTTAGAGCAGTTCAGAGTTGCAGGGTGAAGGCTGGTAGAGCAACTCCAGCCCTCTGCTCCCCACCAAGCTGGTGAGTCCTTTGACTCGGCCAACAGAGACGGTGCAAGATGGGGCTCAGAATAAAGCATCTGCCAGAGGCAGGGAGGAGGCAGGGCAATGTGCAGTTTAGGAGTTTGAGGAGAGAGCCTGAGAAGCAAAGAGAAGGCCAGAGACTTGCCTGGGAATTCTTTCCCAGGCACAGAGCCCAGATCAGTCAGCCTACCTGTGGCTACTAACCAAGGCGTGAGGCTTGTGTCCAATCTTGATGAGGAAACATATTTAGGGGTTGAAGTGGAAAGTGAAGGCCTTTGTTAAAATGTCTGCAGCTAACATGGCCGCTGGCTATGAACTGGGCAGAGACTATGAAGGTGGGTAGCAGACCTTTCCTCCTTCATGTTAATCATGTTAGGTATAGCAACTAACATGCACAGGATGATAAGTTATTAGGAAGGCAAATCAACTCTCACTTTCCTTCTGAAGTGGATGATGGAAACAGTTCTAATGTCTTGTGGGGATTTTTCATTGTAACATAATAAAATTTCTTTGTTTTGAAGGTAAAAAAAATGTCTGCAGCTAGGAAAACAGTAGAACTTCTTTACTGTGTAATTGTGGACAGAGAGCTTCACCTCTTCCTATGTGTCAAGGGAGTTCAGTGGTAGTGAGAGCAAAGATGAAGACATCAAGATTACGTGAACTTAATCTTAGTATTTGTGAGACATCTTGATCAGTTTCTGGTACATGTAAAATACTGTGTGTATTTGCTGAGTGCGTAACAAAACTGGGACCTAAACCCAAAGCTTCAGGCAGAGTTGGGTCCACTTGCCTTTACCATCTGTCCCAACTACTAGCTATGTCCAGAGGTATAGACCACACTTATATCCTAGCTACCCAGTGCCCACAGTCAGGCTGGGGAAGGGCTGTGTGGGAGACAGGGTAGAAGAAGGAAGGTGATGGCATCCCTGACTTGAGACCAAGGGACGCCACTTTCCTCCAAGAAATTAATACCTACTCCATGAGGGTTGGAGAGATGGCTCAGTGGGTAGTTCACTTTCTGAACTTCACTTTTTGCTGAGTTTACTTTCCAGCACCCATGTCAGGCAGCTTACTGCTGCCTCTAACTTCACATCCAAGGGATCTGACATTCTCTTCTGGCCTGCACAGGCACCTGCTCACATGTGCACATATTTGCACACAGACACATTAAGTAAATATTTTAAATAAAAATATTCCTGGTCCTCTGCTGATCATAGTAGAGCCTTCTAGACGGTTGCAACTCCTGAAGCCTACTTCCTCAGTGTTCACTGGACAGTCAGATACAGTGGAAGATGAGACCACATTTCCTGTCCTTGCAAAACTTAGGGCAGAGGACCTGGAAAAGAAAGAGAAGGCTTGAGTGCCTGCTGCCTCTCCGGGCATTGTAGGGGACACCAGAAGGGCCAGGACTCTAGCCTACCTGGCCTGAAACAACTGCCAAGTCTCATGAAGCCTCAAATAGGGAACATAGCCACACAGAAGAGAGATGGGTGGACCAGCTAGGACTAAGCCCAAATAAGTGGCTTGGAAATGATATACATTGTTTCATTTACATAATAAGAAAGCCAAAAAGATCCAAAAGTAGGCTGCTGGGGACCAGTAGGGTAGCTGACAAGGATGTCAGCCTTAAGGCATGCTTCATCTTATTCTTCCAAGGGAGGTGACACTTAAGATGAGTCTTAGAGGCAGGGCATCCATAGCTGGACTTACTGGCCAGGGGAATTTAGAAGGCACTAGCTAGAACACAGAAGGAAGGCCTGGAGTGCCCTTAGAGGCAGCTGTGTGGTCCAGTAGCCCATTTGTCTGGAGAATAGTCAGGGTAACCCAGGGGAAAGCAGAAGGCTGGGAGGTAGCCTAGGAATGCTCAGCTCAGAATCCAGAGATACCATCCCCATCTTACCCCTTCCTACCTGTGAGACCCAAGACAACTGCCATCCCCTCTGTGGGCCTCAGCCTGTTGTCAAAGGAATCAGAACAGGCACCTCTTGGGGTGCTGCTGTGGGAGGAGGGGCACTCTATGTGACGGAGAAGGGTTACCTGCCACTGTAGGTGTTGGGTCCCATCTAGATCATGCCCAGGGTGGTTATGGAAACTCTTGGGGTACAGCTATGTGGGTGGTGGCTCTTAAGAGTATGGGAAAGGCCAGTGCCAGGCTTCCCCTATGCCCACAGTGTGTGCTGGAGGGCACTTCGGGCAGGACTGTGCCCAGCTCTGCTCCTGTGCCAACAACGGGACCTGCAGCCCCATCGATGGTTCCTGTCAGTGCTTCCCTGGGTGGATTGGCAAGGACTGCTCACAGGGTAAGCCGCTGCCCCTACAAGTGCTCTTCCCCCTGCCTTAGTCCTCCACCCACAGGGCTGAACTCTCCTGCACACAAGAATACCCACCCGAGACCCATTTATTTATCTGTATTATCTCTCTCTGTGTGTGATGTGTGTGCAAGTGCCAAAGCAGGTATGTGGAGGTGAGAGGCCAACTCTGTAGTATTAGTTCTCTTCCACTTTTATGTAGGGTCCAAGGATTGAACTCAGGTTCACTACAGGCTTGGATGACAAGTCCTTTTACCCACTGATCCATGTCACTGTTCCCCTACCCTGAAAGTCCCATTTAGTTCTACAATGAACTTGATGAGTTACTGGGACTGACCACGGGTGTTGCTA
Organism: Pachyuromys duprasi; assembly: GCA_028658305.1. Lineage (NCBI taxonomy): Eukaryota > Metazoa > Chordata > Mammalia > Rodentia > Muridae > Pachyuromys > Pachyuromys duprasi. The sequence continues at coordinate 50,987,936 of CM053749.1, read as the reverse complement.
CTGCACGTATTAAAGGCATCAATGCTGTCATGCCATTAATGCTGTGAATCCTGAGAAATTCATACTCCATTAGCAGCATATGCATGTAGAAGAAGCAGTCTGAATACAGACAGGGAGGAGGGAATGAGGCTGGCATGCTGGAGTTTGTCGATGGCAAGGCTAGAACAGTCACCTCTGGAAGAATGAAAGTACCCTGTGGGATAGCCCGTCTGAACGATGTCCTGAGCACCCTAAGCCTGAACATAGTGCTACAGTCTGATACCAAGGCAACAACCCCTTCCCAAAGGGAACCCAGCCTTCAGCCTATGAAGTTCCTTGTCTGATGGGTGAGAAATAGCCAGTACCTGTAAGGAGGTCCCAGTTTAATGGCTAGACCTTGGGGATTCCATTCTGAGGGGAGCCACAGGCTTGTTCCTTAAACAGCACAAGAACCCAAAGAGACAGTCCCTGCCCCTTGTGGAGAAGTCAGTGACCTTGATGTTACTCCACCCCTATCCCTGTAAAAGTCTCTCTAAATATGGAGGTGCAGGAGACTTTTGGCAGGGTTGCCTTAACTCTCCTAAGACTAGAGTGGGCCTCATAGCGATCCCAGGGTATGAGATCAAGAGGTGATCTGAGGGATTCTGAAACTAGCATAATCAAGTCCCCAAAGGCCAAGCGGTGCCCTTCTGGGTCCATTCAGGTGTTCTGGCTCTGATGTATACCCGCCTCCCCTCCCTTTCCTCCTGCTTTTCTCTGCCCTGCCCTCCCCCCTCTGCATCCCACCCGCCCCCCACAGCCTGCCCACCTGGGTTCTGGGGCTCTGCCTGCTTCCACACATGCAGCTGCCACAACGGGGCGAGCTGCAGCGCCGAGGATGGGGCCTGCCACTGCACCCCTGGCTGGACTGGACTCTTCTGCACGCAGCGTAAGCCCTGCCTCCCAGCCTCCTAGCCACTCCCAGTCATATGCTGCAGCCTACTGGCCACTTTTCGAATAGTCCTGGCTTGCAGAGAGGGAGGGAAGAGGCTGGTCCCAGGACCAGCCACATATCAGAATCATCCAAAGTCCTGAAAGATCAAGGCTATAGGGTATTACAGCAATCAACAAAATCAGACCCTAGGATCACGGGGAAGAAATCCTGGGGCTGCACAGCAAAGAAGCCAGAGCTTGCCCTCTGCTGCTGAGGCCCTAGTTGCATGGTTCACCTTGCCCCTACCCTCCACCCCTTTAGCCTGAGGCTCTGTGGGTATAGATGGCTCTGTAGGCCTCAGTAGCCTTTATCCCATGCTGCAGAGGAAGCAGCAGACAAGCCTGGTCACAGCAACATCTCTGCAGTTTCCCTGAGCCCAAAGCAACTGTGACCTGTGGTCTTATTGCAGGTTGCCCCACAGCATTTTTTGGGAAGGATTGTGGGCACATATGCCAGTGTCAGAATGGAGCCAGCTGTGACCACATCACTGGGAAATGTACCTGTAGAACAGGCTTCACTGGGCGCCACTGTGAACAGAGTAAGCTGCCCCAACCCTGTTCCTGGCACTTGGGCTGGGCTTCTGCCTATTGCAGGGAAAACTGCCCTGCCTCCTTCAAACCCCGCCTGACCCCCAATCCAGGGCATTGTGGCTCCTGTACTCCAGACTTAGAGGACAACTTACCTCTCTCCACTTTAAATAGGGCAGGAGTGTAATGGGCAGAGCAAGGGGGAGCAGATGAAGGCAGGGTTTTCTGGCTCTTTAGATGAGTTCAGGAGGTACAGCAGGGGAGGCTTGTCTTCTCCTACGCCCTCGTGCCCTGACTCAGGATGATGCACTCTTCCCATCCCCAGCTGTCTATGCATAATGGGCACTCCAGTTCAATAGGCTTCACTGTGGGTGGGACAGAATTGTCCTGTTGCCAGGAGCTTCCCCACTTGGAGTGGGAGGGGTGGAGTGTGGTTGTGTCTTACTGCTTGCACTCTGCATGCCATACAGGATGTGCCCCAGGAACCTTTGGATACGGGTGTCAGCAGCTCTGTGAGTGCATGAACAATGCCACCTGTGACCATGTCACTGGTACCTGTTACTGCAGTCCTGGATTCAAAGGAATCAGATGTGACCAAGGTAACATACAGGTGTCAATGTCTGGACAGGGGTGGGAAGGGCCCCATAATTGGTGGCTTCAGAGAGTTCTAACCAAACCAGTAGGGTTTTATGACACTACCTTTTATTCATAGTTGGGAGCTTCACTTCACAGCTTCTCTGGGAACTTCCCCATGAGCTAGGCAAGGGTGAATCACAAGCTAGTATGGGGAAAGGCCACCAACTAGGCTAAGTTGGAGCATTTGCCAAGTTTGGCTTCTGCCACTCCCTGCTGGGTGTCTCTGGGCAGATGATTTCCTTTGCTAGGCCTTTCACTCCACATTCAATTGAGGAGATGTTAACCTTTGTCCAAAGGGCTCAATTTGACTCTAGCTGTATACCTAGGCGGCAGCCCATGGGAGAGCTGAGGGGATCAAATCAAGGCAATTCAAGATAGGCCTTAGCACGGCGCCAGGCATGTTTGACAGCTTCTCATGTGAAATCCTGTGCAGACTTGGGAGGCTTTTATTGGCTCTAGAAGATGGGAGAAGAATTACCTGCATCAGACAACCTTACTTTGCAGTGTGAAGGAGCTGGGGGAAATGCAGCATTTGCCTCCCTGTAGTGATAGGGAGCTCTCTTCAGCCAGCAGCAGAGCCAGGAAAGTCCAGTTGCTGCCAGCTAGAGAACAAACCTTCACTAGGGCAGCCGTAGAGGGACCTAACCACATATGTATAATCAAGAGGTGTCTTGGGCAGTAATAGGCAGTCACAGACCTTCCAGCTGTCAAGGCCAGTCTATCATTTGGTGCCGATGACTCCCTGGGGAAGCTGAAGTTACTGTCCCGATGGACGTTCTAAATCACACAGCTGATAAAGGAAGAGGAGTAGCTGAAGCCAGTTTTTCCTGACTGAGTTACCAGTTGGGTTAATCTACAAGTCACCTAACCTTGGTGACTCAGTTTATTTATTTTTTTCAACCTTGCAGAAAGGGTGAATAATTAGTTTCCTTTTTGTAGGTCTGCCCACAATAAAGCAAGTGATTTTAATTCATGTATGGATCAGAGTAAAAATGTTCAATAAGCATTTATTTTGTTTCACATCTAAACCACATTTTCTTTTTGTGACCCTGGGATTTGATCCCCCTTCTGGAATTAGAAAACTGTGAGTGTTGGAATTAGGCAAGGATGAAGGGGCAAAGGCAGGATGGAAACATATTGGGGTTAGGCCCACCTCTGACTCAGACCTCCCTCTGCCCACAGCTGCCCTCATGATGGACGAGCTGAATCCCTACACCAAGATCAGTCCAGCTCTGGGAGCAGAGCGGCACTCAATGGGTGCTGTCACAGGCATCATCCTCCTGTTGTTCCTGGTTGTGGTGCTGCTGAGCCTTTTTGCCTGGCGACGGAGGCGACAGAAAGAGAAAGGCCGTGACCTGGCTCCCCGTGTCTCCTACACCCCAGCCATGAGGATGACCAGCACAGACTACTCTCTCTCAGGTCAGGCTATGCCCCAGCACCTCTTTGTAACCCATACAACCTGGCAGGAAGCACGTGGTCGTCCCAGGGACATCCATATTCTCAGTTCAGGATGGGTGGTTATACCTGCAGATGAGTGGCTGGGCCTGGGGATGGTCACCCCATAGAGACAATGGGGGTGAGAGAAGTCTGTGGCGCTCCAAGATGGTGTTGCTTCCTGGAGCCCAAGCTCCTAACAACTAGGGCTGGGTGCCACCCCCTATTTTCCCACCCTCCTTACATGGCTGTGCCTACAGGAACATGCATAGTAAGTAGTAACTTTTCTAAACAACCCAGAGAATGGTTCTCCAATGTGAAGCCTGAGCACCTTAGCAAGCTATGCCCTATCCACTTCTGCTTTCCCTGGGAGAGCCTAAGGTCATTCCCAAGGAGTGCCCAAGGAGGCTAGTGTCAAAGGTGGTGCCTCACTTAGGAGAAGTCTGCAAGTTTGGGAAGTGTCCCTCTGGCAGATGTGCCAGAGCCCTGTGTGCCTAGATATAGTAGAAATGCCGATGGGCATCCTGCGGTAGCCTGTATGAAGCATGTATGGAACTGCACCAGATCCTTTCTCTCCTGTAAACTGGAACCTCAGTTTGGTTAGGTCTGCCCTGTTGGGAAGAGGGTAGTGACTTTTCAATGGCTCATGGCTGACCTGTAGCCTCCTGTACCTTGTGCTTAATTTAAGAACACCCAGACCACATGTACCATTCCTGCTACGTGGTGCCTTGCTGTGTGCCAATTTTATGTCAGGAACAGGATAGACAGAGCTGACCCCAGTACAGACGTTGCCTTCGGAGACCTCCTGGCCACTCAGGGGTCCAGCCAAAGCCAATATCCTCTGGTGAAGGCCAAGGCCCATAGAGCCTTGTCCGTTTCCCTCTGTAATGACAATGAACAGGAATGGCTGGCTTTTCCCCAGTCATGTAGAATCCTCAGAAGAGCTAGGGTCAACAAGAATAGAGTTCTCTATGTACTCACTACTAGGGTCTGACCATAAGGGGAAGCAATCCACCCCAAATAGCAACTCAAAGACATAAAGCTATCAGAGCCAGCATTCAACAGCTCCCAGCTAACCATGCCACCCCTCTACTAGCAAGCCTGGTCTATGAGCTGCACGGGGGGAGGGCATTAGTAAGAACAAAGCTGGTGGACTCTCTCTCTGCTTGCTTTAGGGCTAGTGGATGCCATGCAGTTTGGAGGATATGGGGAATTAGCTGCCTCTTTGCAGGGGACACTCAAAAATGCCCAGCCCCAACATTAATTTTGAGGTGTCTAAACCAAAGGCAGGTGTATGATGGAATATGGCTCCTTGTTCTCTTCCCAGATTTGTCTCAAAGTAGCAGCCATGCCCAGTGCTTTTCCAATGGCAGCTACCACGCACTGGCGTGTGGGGGCCCTGCCACCAGCCAGGCCAGCACTCTGGACAGGAACAGCCCCACCAAGGTACTGGGCCCCTGGCTCCCCCAGCCCTCACCCACTATCCTTTCCACTCAGCACTCCCATCTTCCCAGGAAGAAACTGCACCCCCACATGGAGTATATGGAAATTTTACATTACCAGCAGTCCTAGGACTCATGGGACATGAGATAACACTCTGAATCATATAAAAGGGAAAGAGTTTGTTGTATAGAGACAGCAAGCTCTATCCCATGCAACTACACCACACTGCCCACTCACTGGAACACACTTGTAACTTGTGTGTAGATAACTAGTACCTACCAGATCATAGTGACATGCAGCCATCTTATCCCACACCTGTGTACCATGTAGTCACTTTTGTCATGTACAAGTATATATACTCAAAACATGCTTATCACAGATTACTGCAGTGTATTAAAACAATATACTATGAAGTAACTCATTATTCAATTAACTACTTGATGCCTCTTCAACTTTGGCATAAAAGTCATCAATACACACATCTGATGAGAAGCCAGACACTAGCTAGTGTTCTTGCTGAAAGAGTATGGACCCATTGTGTGGCCTCCCTAATAGCAACAAGCACAGTACTGGGTTACAGAATAGGTAGATGTCCTTAGTCACAAATATTACACACCTTAGAGATGTCTCAGCACATATGCATGTACATAGCATAAGGACCAGTAAGAGACAGAGTGAGAGACAGACATGAACAGCCCCATGAATAAGGTTTGTGAGGAATTCTTGCTATACATACTTCTCTAACACCCACCTAAGCATGTGCCACACACATATACTCAGAATAGCGGGACCATTTAGGGAGTAACAATCCCAGGATACCTGGCTTCCAATATCACCCATCTATCCTGGACCAGGAGCATAGTTTTTATATTTTAGGCCTCTTCCCTGAAGCTCTGAGAATACCTTCCTCTCCATCTGTTCCCTGAAGAATGACCACCAGCCCACAGACCTGGTGCTGCTTTTCTATCAAACATGCAGGTTGCATGCAGGGTACCTAGAGGCCCAATAGCTTTGACCACTCTGCTTGAGTGGAAGATGTTCCACTCAAGAATATTGTTTCCAGGCTCAGTTCAGCTTTAAGCCTGGGGAGCTGAGTAGAGAATTTAGTTGCCCAACAGGCAGCTCTTGATTAACTACAGCCATGTTATTAAAGCTGCGGCAGGCTAGAGGCAGCAGGCAGGGAGGAGACAAAGGTTCCCGGCCATGTCACTATTTGTCTAAAAGCCATTCCTTCAGTAGAAGATTGGAGTTACTGCAGAGGAGGTCAATTGGACACCCTCTGGTTTGGCTCCCCTCACAGGGGCTGAGACTGGCCCTAGGTGGACAAGAACTCCTCCTGGCAGATAGAGCATTTGCAGCAAAGGTGAGCATAATGCCATGGAAGGGACAGGTAGCTGAGATCTGAGTTCTAGAGCCAGCTTTGCCTCTGGCTCCTCTGTACCTATGAGTATGATCCCATGTCTGAAATAACATCCTTGCCTCACATAAAGGGCAGCTATGAGAATGCAGGGAGCGGACCAAATCAATCTCATAACTAGAACTTTCTCTTAGTCACATGAAAGAGACTCTCACATATGGCCCAGGGACAAGCACTGTGGGCAACCTCTACCTCCTCTGTGCTGGGGATGCCGTGTGTTACAGATGGGGAACTGACAGAGCCTCCTCTCCTGCCTTCTTCCCATGTATGCCACAGAGGCCTGAGAACTTAGTTTGGGCATATTCTACTCTCACTGGCTGCAACTACAACATGGTAGCTTACCATATAACATCTGGTCCTCCTCTACTCAGTCATCAGGTGACTGAGAGCCAGGAGCATCTCAGGGATGGGTTCACTGAGGCTGGGCCAAGGGCCAACTTGGGGAAGGGCACCTGAGACAAGAGGTATTAACTGGCTCTCCTCTCCAAACAGCTCAGTAACAAGTCCCTTGACAGAGACACAGCAGGCTGGACCCCCTACAGCTATGTGAACGTGTTAGGTCAGTAGTGATTTGAGTCATCTTCCCCATTAATCCCCCCTGACCTCTGTACTGAGAGGAGGTGCTTATCTCAAATCGAAAAGAGTCCTGAGCATGGCTTCCCCTGTGGTTAAGTGTACAGGGAACACATGGTTGTGGCCCAGTAACTACTAGAGATGGGACGTAGGGATTTCCAGGTGGTAGCAGAAGTTTGTTTGCCACTGTGGAAAAGGATCCTCTGCCTAGCACTTTTCAAGGGCTTCTTCCCTCTGCCTTTGTGGAGGGTGGAATGGAATGGGAAGGGAGGAGAAAAAGACAGATGCCCCCAGTCTCTTTGGATGTTACACTGAAGACCTTGATTCCTTCTGGTCTGCCCCTTGCCCTATCCTGTGCTTCCCACCCCTTTTCCGGCCATCCAGGTCTTGGGAATAATGGCTCCTCCCTGTCATTCCTCTCACTAGACTCCCATTTCCAGATCAGTGCCCTGGAGGCCAGGTACCCGCCCGAGGACTTCTACATTGAACTTAGACACCTCAGCCGCCATGCTGAGCCACACTCACCAGGTCAGATTCCCCCGGCCTTTCCTTCCACCCCCAACCCCAGAGCAGACTGCTCTACACCCCATCTCCCACCTCATGGAGCCTTCCCATGACTAGTCTACCACCCCTATGCCCTACCCAAAGGTAGCAGTCTGTCCCAGTCTTTCCCACTACCCTTTTCACCCTCACCATGCCAGCTGATGGGGACAAATTGGGGTTGCTTGTGGAGGTGACACAGCCCTGCTGTAATTCCTCCAAGCTGCATATACAACCCAATCATGGTGTTAGGTAACAGAAGGTTGGTTCTTTGGATAGAAAAGCTCAATGATGTCCAGAGAGGCCCCAGACCTAACAGTGGCCCAAACTCTATCTTCTTAGAAAATGAGGTAGGACTGTCAAATGAGGTAGGGGGAAGGTAGGCAGTGTTCTCTTGGACTCAAAACACTGATCTCAAATCTAGTAGTCTGAATCAAAAGGTACTTGACATCTGCTGCTGAGTCCTGCCTTAAAGGAGGAACGTGTACATGTTACAGAAATGAGTATCAAAGGAATACAATGGATGGGCAGAGAATGTGATTTCTCTACAAAGCAGCTCTTCTAGGGCAGGCACCCTGTAGAAGAGCCTCAGAATGCTAGACAGTTCTGGGTTTGAGTTTGGGCTCTAGCTGATTCTCAACGCTCCAGTGAAACCAAGTCAATTTCCACAGGTCTCTGGTCCAGGAAGCATGAAAGTTCAGAATTCATCTTGTTGAGTAGGCCTGGCTGTAAGGACCCTGCTGGCTGTGGGTTCCGCAACTATGGCTAAGCATTCAATAACCCTTGGACTTTAATCCCTACCTTCACTCCACCCTGACGTCACTCTGGTCCAAATGGGAGCATAGGACATCATCTGGGCCCAGCCCCGGTTCCTCCCTGTTACACAGACCTTCCACCACTATAGCCAGAGTACCACACACTCTAATTTGTTAGCTCATGGCCAGCTAGGCTATGGCCAATGGGAAAGAACACCTGAGATGATCTGGGCTTTACAACTCAACTTCTTATTTGCTTGTATATTCTTGAACAAGTTTCTGACACTCTTTGGACCTCTATTTCCTGTTTTATAAAGAAGAGGGGGCTAACATTATAGGTGCCCTCCTTTCTTCAATGAGAACAAAGGAAGCCCTTGACTATTATTAAGTGTTAAATCAAGGGTTCCTTCAGGCCTTTTAGAATGGCTCCTGCAAATTCAACATGGGAATTCAATGCAGAGGAACGTCCAAGTATCAGTGGGCTTGTCTTTGGTGTCAGAAATGTGGGCAAGTTAAGAGGAGTCCAACTATATTTTGGTAAGCATTTGCCAAATGCCTTGCCTGCTATTGTTTTCAGTTAAAGACCAGGGTGTGTCTGGTTAAGAACCCACACTGCTTTTGGCTCCTAGCACCCATATCACAATACCTGAAACTCTAGCTCCAGGGGATCCCATACCTGTGACATCCATGGGCACCTGTACTTACATGTACATAGAATGTATGTGTGTGTATATGTGTATGTGTCTGTGTGTATGTATGTATATACACAAATATACATACATATACATTTGTGTGTGTATGTATGTGTGTGTATGTGTCTGTGTATATGTATGTATATACACAAATATACATGTATACATACATACATATACATTTGTGTGTGTATATATATATATATATATATATATATATATATCTTAAAAAAAAAAGTAAAGGGGCTAGCTGTGAGTTAATCATTACTGTCCCAACATGGAAAGACCAGATTGCTTCCACCCCTGAGTACACTTGTAGCAATCAACTCAAGTTTATGTCCTGCTTTGGACTAGGGTTCAAGACCACACATTCCGAGAACCTAATAGCAAAATGAACAAAGCTCTCCTTCTCCACCCTCCTTCAAAATGAGTAAGTGAGCAAACTGGTTGTGGCCAGGAATGATTGTTCTTCCTAGAAAGATACTAATCAAGAACCCTGGTTCCTTGTCCATTTCTCTCTGGTACCCCTAGATCCAGAAGGCAGGATCAGAATTAGAGGTGAAAAACCCTGTCTCCAACTCCACTCCAAAGCCAAGTAAAAGGAGAACCAGAATTCTCTACATCTTTCCCTCCAGCTAAGGACTGGTCTGGTGTCATTCCATACCCTGTGCTCCAGAGCCTGGCACTTCACCTACATAGATCACAGATGCCATCCTGCAAGGCAGGGGCAGGTTAAGAGGAAAGCTACAGAAAAAGAGGGCGGCTGGCACTGATCCTAATGTAACAAGGCTTTTACGAATCCCAGTATGTTCAAAACCACTTAGAAGAGATTAAATCCAGAATAATTTGCTAGGAGTAAACCACTATTGTCTGAGTAAAAGAAGAAAACTACAAGGGGTAGAAGAAGCCACCAGCTATCCAAGGAAACCTCACCCTGTGTTTTCTTTCCTTCTGTTTTTATGCAGGCACTTGTGGAATGGATAGACGTCAGAACACATACATTATGGACAAAGGCTTCAAAGGTAGAGTATCTAATCCTGATGTCCTGTTACACTGGGCTTAGCAAAAGATTACAGATGTGGGATGGCAAGAAAGTCTGCCTGAGAGAAAGTGCAAACCCATGCCCCTTAAAAAAAAAAAAAGCTAAAAAGATCACAGGACCAAGAGCCACTGGGTGGCTCTGCCCAAAGGACCAATCCTAATAATGATGAATTCATCTTTCCATTGCAGTTGCACCTGCTTAGCAAACGCTTGTGGGTCTGTTATAGATGCCAACTAAATGTCTTCAGAAACGTAGACTGTCATTATCCAACCAATTAGTACAAGTTAAATTGATTATAAATCTGAATCAAGTCACTCTACCTGCCCCAGAGGCCTTCTGTCGTTGTACTGGCAAGGAACAGCACCCTGCACCTGCTGCCTTTCTGGGGCACAAGGAATGTAAATGATAACCAGTGTTAATACTGTATGGCCCCACCCTCCAGAGATCTCTTCGCCAAAGAGCAGGGAAGCCAAGACAGATCCCTACGCCACAGGAACTACACACAAGGTGGACCATCTCTCTAGGAAGTCTACAGGTGAAGCCAAAAAAAAAAAAAAAAATTCAAAGATCAAGTCCAGCCCCTGGATCAGGTCCTAGGTTTAAATACTGGGACATGTAAGCTAGGCAGAGAGCTTTGGAACTCTGTCACTTATTAACTGTGTGCTTCTGGAGGTTGTTTCTTCATCTGCAAGGTTGGGATAATTATGCCTGTCCTGTTGACTCATGCCTGTCTTGTTTTCTAACAAGGTTATCTTGGCTGTCCAATAAAGTCGGATGGGAAGTGCTTTTGTATATTATAAAAGCGGTACCAATGTGATGTCTCTGGTAAATGTCTCGAAGTTCAGTCAAACTGAAAGAGCAACAAAAGTCAGCAAAGATCCCAAATGATATTCTAAATCTAGCTGTGTACCAGAATCACCCAGCTAGTGTGTTCAAACTGCAGATCTTTACACCCACATTAGATTCTCCTGCAGCAGATGGGCCCCATACCCTGCAACTGCAAGGAACATCTCAGGATAGCCTTATGCAATTTAGTACTCAGCTATTACTTGTCTAAACTCTCCTAGGTTTCTTTTCATTCTGGTCTTTCAGACCTAGCATGGCTCTTGGGGAGATGGCTATCAGAAGTGAGATTAGTAAGACCTAGGTGGCGTTTGTGATCTGCAAGCAAGAGAACAGCAGGGCTGAGGGACCATCAAGCATGGTTTAGAATATACAAAATTCAAGAGACCTGTCTGAGGAGGGAAGCCATTCCCAAGCTTCAACCCAGCCCACAGGCAGTATCATCCGCCCCCTTGGACATTGATTATAGCAAGTTTCTGAGGGTTCTGGCTTAAATCATCCAAATGGAGGCAAACACCATTCTGGTATGAGAAGCTGCCAAATGGAAAAGCAATTGTGCCATTTGGTCGCTGTGACCCAAAACCTCAGTTTCTTTCTCAGTGGGGACTAGAGAGCTCTCCCACGGCCTTTGGGGCTTTGAGAAGATTTATGACTCAATGGAGGATAGCTCAGACAGGTCCTGAGATTAGTTATACAAGCACACCTTCCCTATACACCTTTTCATCCTATGCATGGTGTTTAGGGTAACTATTTTTAAACTCAAAACCATAAATGTAAAACAAAGCCAATGAAAGCCAGTCTCTGCCTTGTTTTCATTACATTCCTGTCCTATGGTATCATCTGAGTGCATGGGAGGCTCTAACAGTCAAACAGCCAGATTCTGTTCTACCACTGGCTCTAGTCAGCCTTTAAATTAGAGAGAAGAGAACTGTGTAGGCAAATGAACCATCAAGTGTTGGGGTCCAACATGACACAACAGAGTTCAAAGAGAAGCAAGGGAAATATCAGTGTGGAACTTTACAGAAAAGCTTATAAAACACATGGAGCAAATCCTTCCTGAAGGCTAAATTTCCAAGTATCCATCAGCTACTTCATGTCACTAATTAAACTATTTTCTAAACCAGTAAGGGCAAGGCCAAACTCAGCAGGACTAATTAAGTCTGGATGTTCTATAAACTTAGAGTGTGTAGGTGGGTGGTGGGAAGGAGTGGTGGGTGTGGCTTGCCAGAGAATGAAAGGATTTGGGTTCTAGTTCAGGTATCCAGTGCTCACTAGACACACAAGTACCCGTGGATCTGGGCTTCTTCTTCTTTAAAAAAGCAGCTTGCCATAGCGCCACCTCTAAGGCCTCTTACAACTCTGATATTCTAAAAGTCCTAATTCAGGTAACATCCACTTTTTTCTCTGTAACTGGGAACTCTACTCATTGTCACCCTAGGAGTTTGAAGGGAACGAAGATGACTTTACACAGTTAAGCACCTGTCTTCCTTTTCCCCTTCAGCATAATGACTGCACATTAAACTACCTAGTGTCCAATTCCTTGTCCGTCAGGCTTTCAAAGTGTGACAGAAAAAACCACCTTCTATCCGGGAACCCTGAGCCTTTGCTCCCTAGCCAGCCGGTCTCCATGAACTCCAGGGAACTCTGGGTTCTCAGGAGCCTCCAACATCCTGAAATCTTTCTGTGATGGCCAATGTTCAGACTCCAGGTCTCCCCTATCCTATCCCTCCCTATAGCCTATCTCTCTCTAAAGTGAAGGATGCTCAATAACTTAACCCTAGAAGCAGAAGCAGGAGGCCTCCTATTGATAGCAGTAGCTCATAGGTGAACGAGATACTTAATGCCTGGATTTCCACATACATTTGAATAATTTGAGCCTTAAATAGACATCAAGCCTTAATAGGTTCGAAACGTTCATAGAACAATGGGAAGTTATATCCTCTCTCTAGACCTGTGCTTCATCAAAAAAAAAAAAAAAAAAAGATCATTTCAGAAACCCATTCTGAACATGATAATATGCATGACTACATATGGTCCAGTGGAGGAAACAAGGAGAGTAAATGTCAGGGCACATGGAGGACTGCAGGCTTCCTCTTTCTTTGCACAGTGAGGCAGGGCACTGTGGTGGGAGTGGCTGTAAAAGGATGAGGAAGTACTCTAGCCAGGCTGGTTCTTTTTCCCCACACCCTGCCCTCAGAGCAGGCAGGTGGATGACTCAACAAGAGAAAAGCGTGGCTTCCTGAGGCTGAGTTTTCCAGCTTGCCCTGCCCCATCTCCTCCAGTTCTCAGCAAAAATGGGATAGCTCAGCACCCTTTGCAACCACCATTCTCCAAGGATTTCTCTATCCTGTCTTAGCCTGTAAACCTTGTATAGAAGACCCTAGGCCCTGAGCATAATGCCCTTCCCCCAGCTCCAATTTAGCTCAGGAAAGGGAAGACACTGGAATGGATAAAAGCCCACTGTTTCACTTCCTGGTGAAAATACTGCTGGATGAGGCTCTAAGGCTTTCTTTCCCCCACTCTACCTCAGTCACTAAGCTTAAAGCTTAGCCTTTCCTCTCAGCAGGCCTTGGCATTGCTAAGAAGATAAACTAAAGCAGCTGTAAAGAGCTTACACTTGGGTAACTAGATATCCTGAGGGAAAAACACCTTGACTGTCGGATAAGACAGTGGTTGAGTCCTAAGCAGGAAGCATTAGACTAACAAATTTTGAGCTTTGTTTTCCTCATTTCTAAACAGTAAATAGCAGTCCTTTCCCAGCCAGCCCCCCCCCCCCAAAAAAAGGTACTAAGTTTCTTTCTTTCAGTTTAGTTTGAGACAAGGTCTCACTATAAATAAAGCCCTGTCTAACCTGGAACTTGATATATGATCCACACTGGCCTTAAACTCAGAGATTTGCTATCCTTTGCCTCCCAAATGCTGGGTTAAAGGTGCACCCAATCACACCCATCGCCTAAGTTTCAAATAACCTAACTGGAATGAAGGTCACTCTTCAAGTGTACACAAAAGCAGCTATCCCTCAATTTCACAAAATATACAACCAAGACAGTGGTGATGGGTAAGGAACAGCTTTCAAACAAGAAGCCGTGAGCCTCTCCACGGCCCGATGAGTGTAGAGCAGCCAATTGTGACTGACCGGGAAGTTCTCAGGCTTACACTCCCCTGTGCTAAGGAAGTACTAAAATAGATGGCTTGGGGCAAATCACAATCCAGGAAGGAGGCCACCATTTTCTGCACGGGGTAGGTATCCACCAGCAGAAGTACCTATTTACCTACTCTTCACTCCTAAAGAAAACAAGCTGAGCCTGCTCATTATCTAGCAAGACTGTTTCTTCCTAAAGTGCCACAAAGGTCAGTCTTAGACCAACCAGACTGAAGCCAACTTCTCTCCAACGTCTCTCCAACATGTGCGCTAAACTAGGATGAAAAGGAGTTTGATTTTGCTTCTGGAACCGGCTTTGTTACTGAGAGGCAGTGGGACCATGAGGAGTTTACTTCCCTACTCTGTCTCAGTTTCTTCGTAAGCACTGAGGTGGGAGGAAAGGGAGTAGTTTTTGCTCTACCTGTACCTTCTGAACACCTGAAGGAAATAGGTGAATGCCCTTCTACACAAAACCAAGGACCTGCTGTGCTAGAACAAGAGCTGCCTACACTCAGAGTAAACCCCTCCTCACTGGACCTGCTGTTGAACAGACCACTCACGGCAGTGCACAACTCAGGTATTTCACCACTTGCACATCCAGTTCCCTTTGAGTCACATGGCTTTCACTCTTTAACAATTTTCAGTAAAACCACAAGCTGGGGGCAAGGAGTTTAGATAACAACAGCCCCAAGTGTGAACTGTGGTGGTTCTCACGGAGATCCCTTAAGAATTTCACCAACTGACTTTCAGACATTTAGAGGTGAGACACCTATTAGGTCATGATTGACTGTTAAGCTCTAGCCACTCAAGATTATTTCCAGATGCCTTGCCTGCCAGTATCTCACAACTAATGGTCAGACTGGCTTACTGCTTTTTCCAGGCAAGCCCTACAATGCACAGATCACCCCCAAAGGGAAGGAGAGGAGCAGCTGAAGGAAGGAATCCCTTCTCTGTGGCTCTAAGTCGCTAAGGGGCCTTCTTCCAGTAGAGCTTCTGTCACTTCATCTCAGGGTTAGACATCATTCTGCACCCTTGTGCAACTGAGTTCTAGTGACATAGAAACACATGACTCAAACAGTCAACATTCCCAACAACTGGGGAAGACAAGCTGAGGTGGTACTGTGGCCTTCCTAAAACACAGCTACTTCTCAAAGGATAGCTTGAGACAGGGGGCTTTTTATACCTGTTATATTTCAATTAGTCCACTCTAAGGAGCTCCTGAAAGACAGGGATGTTTCTATTTGCTGAAGGCTGACATCACACTAAGACACATATATACTGCTGCTGCTTCTGAAACAAAGCTTCTCATCATTAAAACTCCAAAGAATGATATCACAGAAAATACAAGGCAAAGAAGTTCCCAAGCATAGATGTAAGTCTTGGCTCCACAGTGCTATTTACTAGCTTATGACCCTAGCCAAGTTACTGAATCTCTCTGAGCTTCCACCCCATAACATGCCAGATAGCATTTGTATAAACTAAGTGATTTATGTAAAAACACACCGTGAATATCTTGAGTTAATAGCTAATGACTAAAATCAACCATTTTCTTGGCCTCCAAAAAACATGTTTTTGTAAGAAAAGAATGCCTGAAAAAGCATACCTTAAGACATTTAATAAGACTTATTTAATCTTCCAGTATCATAGTTTTTTCCAGCCCCTGAATACTGAAGCACACAAACTTGACTGAAGCCTGTTTCTGGTGTCTAAATGAATCCTTATGACCTTGCTTATCCTAAGAAATCTCTCTTGCCTTACAGATTACATGAAAGAATCTGTGTGCAGTTCTAGTACTTGCTCCTTGAACAGCAGTGAAAACCCTTACGCCACAATTAAGGACCCACCCATCCTCACCTGCAAGCTTCCAGAAAGCAGCTATGTAGAAATGAAGTCACCTGTGCACATGGGGTCTCCGTACACAGATGTGCCATCCTTGTCGACAGCTAATAAAAATATATATGAAGTTGGTAGGTGTCTCACATAACTTAGGAAACCAGGGGAACAGTGCTGCACCTCAAGTGAAAGTAAGCCCACCTCCACCCACTCTTATCTCCATAACACACCTTCTGTTTGGTTGCCTTTGAAGGAACCTGAGGAGGAACTCCATCCCAGGATTGCCCTACCCCTAACACAGGAAGCCAAAATCTTGTGTCACTGCTTACAAATCACAACTGAGAAACAGTAGAAATGCTGAGGGTGGGGAACCAGTATACAACACTTCAGCTGATTGTTGATACAAATCCAAGTTTGACAAAGAAAACAATCAGAACAGCCATTTGCCACGCTTCTAAATCACGTCTTTACACTCCCCAGTTTAAGTATGATCCTAGATGCACTCCCAAGCCCCACACCTCTAGGATGTCTTGCATCTCTTGCCGAGCAGAGGCTGGGGTTCTGACAGTACACTTCCTTAGGTTTTTCCATCTCCTGAGCAAGGCTGTCCTAATCCTCATGTATTTGTCAGATTATACAGCCGCAGTTCCTCTCCCCAACAAGTTAAATGGAACTTTTTTCCCTTCCACCAAGGCAACAAAGCTAATCTGTTCTCTGAACTCATTTTTCACTATATTCCTTAGAGCCCACAGTCAGTGTGGTCCAAGAAGGCCGAGGTCATAACTCCAGCTATATCCAGAATCCATACGACATACCTAGGAACAGCCATATTCCTGGTCATTATGACCTCCTCCCAGTAAGAGAGAGCCCCACCCATGGGCTCCCCCAGGACAAACAGTAAGAGGGACAAGCTTCTAAGCGTGCTCTGCTGACTATTTTTTGACTCTGAAAGAAGACAATCCGTGACCTGAAATATCAGTACAGACTGACTTGAGCTGTGTGTGATTAGTTCCTTCACCTGGATTGAAAGAAGTGCTTCTAAATGGGATTGGGTAACTGTTCAAGAAAGTCTGTTCACAAAGGCAAATCTTATCACCTTCAGCCCTAAATACCCTGGGTATGATTTTTAAAACATTTAAGATACTGCTACTCATCAACATCAGCTAAAAGATATGTATTTAATATTCTGAAACAATGCTTAAGAAGCATGTAGCTTAGGCTCTGCAAACTTTCCTAAGGAGAAAAGGGGGG
>CM053749.1:50834844-50970356 GCA_028658305.1 Pachyuromys duprasi | reverse complement strand
AAATCTCAGACCTGGGAAATGGACTATACACAGCCTTCTAGGGGAGGAGAGACGCCTTAGATGTTCTGACAGCACTGCACCTTTGGCTTGTTCTCAGTGGTGGGTGGAACATGAATAGGAACCACATTGTTGCTTGGAGACATGTCATTTTCACGTCTGTCTGACATTTGCTTCTGAGAAACAATGCGGTATATCTCTGAATGACAAAAGAAACAGAAACACTTAGTGTGTGCAAGCCCATGAAGAGTTTGTGTGAAAGAGACAGAAGATACATAGAACAAAAAAACACACATTTACATTTTAATTTTAGGCCAGGCATGGTAGTGCACATCTGTGATCCCAACACTTGGAAGGTGGAAGCAGGAGAATAAGGAGTTCAGAACCAACCTCAGCTACACAGCAAGTTCAAAAGACAGCCTGGACGCCTGGAGACCTTGTCTCAAAAGTAAGGTTTTACTTTCAAATAACCATTAATTAGAATCAAAGCATTGTTTTTAACAATTTTTGTTTCAATAAGGAGAGTAACAAGGTTTTTCCATTTCAGAGGGGAAAGTTTACTCCTTAACTGCCTTAAACAGTGACATATTTATGAACATAGATGTGAATTAAATCCTAGAGATATATACTTAGTCTTCCACAGAAGTCCACACAAACTGACAATGTGTAAAACAAATCTGCATTATCAGATACACCTAGTTGTTTCCTAGGTTCTGTAGGGAAGAACACAACTTCCCAAACATATAAAATCTCAAGAGCTTCAGAAGAAAAAAAGCCCTCTATGTCTTCTGCTATGGGATTAAGGTTAAGGTTACGTGTAATTATTCAAAAGAGATAATCTTAACATATATATGTACTATTTTATTTTCATGACAAGTATCAAGATTTATCTTGTAGTCCTCCACTAATCTTTTTTTTATATAAATTTATTTATTTTATGTTCTAGCTACATTTACCTGCCAGAAGACGGAATCAGTTCACATTATAGATGGTTGTGAGCCACCATGTGGTTGCTGGGAATTGAACTCATGACCTTTGGAAGAGCAGACAATGCTCTTAACCACTGAGTCATCTCTCTAGCCCTCCAGTTACCTTTTTGTTTGTTTGTTTGTTTTGGTCTTTTTGTTATTTTGTCTTTTTTTTTTTTTTCCAGAGCTGAGGACCGAACCCAGGGCCTTGCACTTGCTAGGCAAGCGCTCTACCACTGAGCTAAATCCCCAACCCCTCCACTAATCACTTTAGTTCCATAAAACTGACAGTTGAGAAACTACTTGACCAAGTACATATCACTAAAAATGCCCTTGCACTGCACTACCTAATCAAACAAAAACACACTTCTCAAGAATAGAGAACACAGGTCTCCATCCTGCCTTCCCAGTGTTCCTTCTAAAGCAATACCATCAAAAGACAGGGACACTCTAGAAACGGGCAATCAAATATAATCAACCTTCCAATAGAATGTACTAGTAAAGACACAATGTACTTCTATGCAAGCTTCATGTGTCCCTGACAAAACAGCTCTTGGTAAATTTGCTCACGCAGAAATAAGACAAATGCAGATTCAGATAAGTATAAATTTTCTATCTCTGATACCCAATACAGTAGTTAACTATTTAAACAAACATTAAAATTCATGGCTAAGCATGGGGACACAAACCTTTAATCCCAAATCAGGAGATGAAGGCAACTAGATCTCTATAAGTTCAAAACCCGCCTGGTCTACATAATAGTAAGTACCAGGCCAGTCAGGGCTATATAGTGAGACCTTGTCATTAAAAGCATCAAAAGGCAATTCCATAGGGGCATTATTAATATACTGGGGAAAATCTGAGTAAGAACTTCACACTAGAAATACTGTAGACATACTAAAATGTTTAGACCTATAGTCATGTGACTATGTAGGAACTTGCCTTGTCTGTGTGAGATAAAATGCTTAAATCTTAGGTATAAATTATACAGTAAAAACGTAAAATGAGATACATGTTCAAAATGTTCTAAAAAGAGATGGACACAATGGTACATGCCTTTAATCCCAGCACTCAGTCGTGGGGTGGGAGAATGCAGAGGCAGACAGTGGATCTCTGTGAGTTGGAGGCCAACCTAGTTAACACAATGAATTCCAGGACAACCAAGGCTATGTAGAGATCCTCTCTCACCCTTCACCCCCAAAGTTCCAAAAACACATTAACTATAATGTATAAAATTATCAGACGTTATATGGATTCTAACTTAAACTGTTAAATTTTTAAAAAATCATTAGTGTTTAATATTTAGGTAACAGATAATAAGAAATTACTATGAACATTTTAGTGGTTATGTTATTATGAATTTAAGCCCCAATTTTAGATATATATTCTGAAATATTTGCAAATAAAATGTCTTGTTATCTGAGTTTTTTTTCCCTCTCTTTTTCAAGACAGGGTTTCTCTGTGTAGCCTTGGCTGTCCTGGACTCCCTTTGTAGACCAGACTGGCCTCAAACTCAGAGATCTGCTTGCTTCTACACCCAGAATGCTGGGATTACAGGCATGCACCACTGTGCCCAGCTGAAATTTATTTCAAAGTAATGAAAAAAACATCACAGATGAGGAACATTGATGGTTACTAAAATAGGCTAGTATGAGCTATTCTGTTTTAGGAAGGCTGAAAGTCACACAAAGGATGAATCAGTTTCTTGGTACTGAAGGGATGGCACAGCAGTTAAGAATACTTTTGGCCCTTGCAGGACCTGGGTTTGGTTCTCAGTACCCACACGGCAGCTTACAACCATCTGTAGCTGCAGTTCCATAGCCCTCTTCTGGCCTCCATGAGCACTAGGCACACATGTGGTACACACAAATCCACAAAAGAAAGCATTCCTACAAATAACTTAAAAATAAATAAATGTTCTTTAAAAAATAAAAACAAAAACCAGTGTCCCTAAAGTACAGCAATTGCAACTTAATAAATGGAGCTAGAGACATGGCTAATCTTCCAGAGGACCTGAGTTCAATTACCAGCCCCCATGTCAGGTGCTGACATGTCAAGTGGCCCTGAGACCAGCTCCTAGAGCATATGACTTCCTCCTTTGACCTCTTCCATCATACATGGGACCCACACTCAGCATGTATAGACACACACACGTTAACATATAAACTAACAAAAACACTCACCTAAAAGGTATCATTTCACTAGGAAAGTAGTTAAAATTTGTCTGAGAAGATTGGTAGTGGTTCAAAGGTGAAGAATCATCAGTAGAGAAAGAACACAATAAAGACAAGCTACTGATTACAGTTTAAAAACAAGAACACGGGGGCTGGAGAGATGGCTCAAAGGTTAAGAGCACTGGCTGCTCTTCCAGAGGTCCTGAGTTCAATTCCCAGAAACCACATGGTGGCTCACAACCACCTGAAATGAGATCTGGTGCCCTCTTCTGGAGTACAGGTGTACATGTAAACACACACTGCATACATAATAAATAAATAAATCTTAAAAAAAAACAAAACAACAAAAAAAAACAAGAACACAAAGGATACGGTTACCAGATCCCCCACTGATGGGGACAGGGATGGCCAGTGAGATGCTCAAAGGCACTTGCCCCCAGTTCTGATAACTTCAGTACAATCCCCAGAAATTGCATGGTAAAAGGAGGCCTAACTCCTGCAAGTTATCTTCTTACCTTCACTCTCACACTGTGGCAATGAGTCCCACCGCTACACAAAATAAATAAATATTTAAATTTTTGCTATAAAAGAAAAAAGCCAGATGCGATGCCACACACCTCCAATCTTGGCACTTGAGAGCCAGAGGCAAGTGGATCTCTGGGAGTTTGAGGCCAACCAGGTCTACACTGTGAGTTCCAGGCAGCCAGAGCAACAGAGTGATACACTATCTCAAAAAAGAGAAGATAGGGTTGGAGGGAGAAAGAGGAGGGAGGGAGGAAGGAAGAATGGAGAGGGGAGGGGAAAAGGGAGGAAAAGAAAATAGAAAAGAATAGAATGGGAATGTGTCCAGGGCAGAGTTCCCTTCATCAATCAGGCTAGTGAAAGAATAATGATAATCATCAACTTGTGGTTAAACTATACCATTCATTCTTTATGTTGTCCACTAATACCTAACTGGATAGATCATCTTGTTGAAGAGAAAATCATTAAATATGTGGTCCCTGTTAAATTTTAACTTCTTTACAAGCTGTTCTCAAGATTAAGTTAGAAGAACAAAACCAAAACACCAGAAATTCCTCCAGAAATTCCTCCATAAATTACAAATGCATCCAACACTTGGGGTGGGTAGACAAAGGGAGACTTCTCAGAGGAAAGAAAGGTAAATAATTAAAGAGATCTCATTACAAAGCAAGAAACTTGAGCTCTGTGGTGAGAGTATGCAAGTGCTGCATGTTTCTAGAAATGGTACTGCTGTGTTTATTCCCATCACCAAAAGCAAATCCAGTTTTGAAAAATACCAACAAGAATATTTTCTTTCAGGGCTAAACAGTTCTATAGTGTTCTACAACTAATATACTTAAGTCTCTTGTGTGGGGTGTGTCATTTTCTTTGATAAAATAGTAAGCAGGAACCACTCAGCAGGGATCTGATTATAATGGGTTATTTTATACTTATATTATAAAGGGTGTGGGGGAGGGGTGAGTAATGAGTTAAGTTGGAAGCAGGTTCCATATTTCCCCTCTCAAGGGTTGGTCTCCTTTAGAACCAAATGAATGCAGTTAGTTAATTCCCATGCAATCCCTTTTCAAGATGCCCAAAGGTAAGGAACAATAAGAAAAAGGCAATCTGTTTTACGTATTCTTCCATCAGAACCTCTTATAAAAGATCTAAACAAAGATTAAACACTAATATATTACAGCTGTAAGTATAGGGCAAAGCTACCTAAAAAGGCATGAGTTCTGTTTTTCTACTCTACTGGAACAGTGGGTCTGCTGGCAAAATAATTCTAAGGAGATTAGGCACAACTTTTCTAAATTAAGGAACAAGAAGAGTTAAAACTAGTTAGCTCCATGGATGGCCCAGGAGTTAAGAGTACGGGCTGCATGGTAGTCAGTATCCAAGTGGGTTTCCTAGTAAGGGGAACAGGGACTATTCCTGACATGAAGTCAATGGTTGGCTTTTCGACCCTTGCGCCCCCCCATCCCCCCACCTCCCCACCCCCCCAACCCCGGGGAGGAGCAGCCTTGCTAGGCCACAGAAGAGGACATTACAGCCAGTCCTGAAGATACCTGATAAGCTAGGGTCAGATGGAAGGGGAGGAGGTCCTCCCCTATCAGTGGACTTGGAAAGGGGCAGGGAGGAGATGAGGGAGGGATGGGGGATTGAGAGGGATGATGGAGGGGGCTACGGCTGGGATACAAAGTACATAACATGTGATCAATATTAAATAAATAAACAAACAAACAAATAATCGCCCTAAAAGAGAGAGAGTACGGGCTGCTCTTTTCTGTTCCAAGCACCCACAAGCCAGCTCACAACCACTTACAAATGCAGTTCCAGGGGATCTGACACACTCTTCGATCTCCTCAGGCATGTGATATACACATATACACCACCAGAAAACTCTCTGTCTTAAGCATGCCAGGCAAGCACTGTATCATCCCTTAGAGATGCTTTAACCACTGTTTCCACACCCTGCACTGAAAGGCGGGGAGGCGCACTCCAGCAGCCACTGTGGTGCTCAGGAACACTTCTAAAAACACCAGAAAACTCATCTCCTGGAATCACCAAGGGTCAAGGACATAAACAAGTGTGGATCTACTGTGAAACACTTCCAAAAATTACATAACTTTACATTTTGGTTCAGTGGCACCTGCCACCAAGCTTTACGACCTGAGTTCGAGCCCCATAACACCATCTGCTAAAAGGAGCTGTCCTCCGACTATCGCACTGTGACCATTCTGACCCCATGCCTTATATAAATGAGTAAATTAAATGTCATTTTAAAAATACTAAAAATTAAGCCAGGTGTAGTAGCACATGCTTTTATTCTTAGCACTTCCAAAGCAGAGGTAGGTGGATCTCTGAAACATCAAGGCCTGCCTGGCCTACGGAGTGGAAAACAAAAACAAAGAAAGTACAACTTGTAGGAATATTGTATGTTCAATAAAACATTATAAACTTAAACAGTATGCAGTGAGATCACTCAGAATTTAAAAAAGAAAGAGCTGCTGTGTGCCACAAACTATTTTCACTCCAGCTCAATAGTGACTATTTCTTCAAATAACAATTTTATGCCAGCAGTGATGGCACACGCTTTTAATCCCTGCATTTCAGAGGCAGAGGCAGGCAGTTCTCTGAGTTCAAGGGTAGCCTGGTCTGCAGGCCAGTCAGGGCTACAGAGAGACCCTACGGCAAACAAAACAAAACCAACTGTACTAGCTGGTTTGTGTGTCAACTTGACATAAGCTGGAATAATCAGAGCAAGGAGCCTCAGCTGAGGATCCAGCTCTCAGGCATGTTCTCAATTAGTGATAAATGGAGGAGGGCCCAGCCTATTGTGGGTGCCATCCCCGGGCTGGTAGTCCTGGCTTCTATTAATAAGCAGGCTGAAAAAGCCTTGTGAAGCAAGCTGGTAAGCAGCACCTTTCCACGGACTCGTCAGCGCCTGCCTCCAGGTTCCAGCCCTGACTCCCTCTGATGACGGACTCTGACCTGGAAGTGTAAGCCCAGCAAAGCCTTTCCTCTCCAGCTTTCTGGTTACAGTGCTGCACTGCAGCAACCGAAACCAAACTAAGATACAGACCACAAAAGAGACTAATCAAAATATACGCAAATCACCAATATTTACATTACTTTGACACGGTTTTGTCTTTTGTTTTTTTTTTTCCCTCGTGCCTTAATTGCTACGTAGGTACTGATTTATCAAATGGTTTCCATGTACCAGGAATAGCTAAGACCTTGACAGGAATTAACTCGGTTTTTGGGAACTACAGAAGTATCAGTGATAGTTCATTCTTTTTTGTAGAATAAAGATAAAAACAAACAAACAACAACAAAACCCTGTAAGTAGCAGTAACAAATCATACCATGTCAAATCATACTCAAGAAATCTAAAAGCACAACCTCTCCCATGAAGATAATAATAAGCAAAATGTATTTGAAACTTTTTTAGATTTAAATTGTGTCTGTGTGTTTGTGTTCATGTGTGTGCAGATACTCTTAGACCCCCTGGTGCTAGAGTGAGAGGTAGCTTATAAACAGCCTGGCATGAGTGCTGAGAACCAAGCTCTTATCCTCTGGAACAACACTATGTACTCCTAACTCCAGCCCAACATATCCAAATTTTACAGACAAGGAAATTAAAGCCTCTGAAGGAGTAACTTGTTTAAGATTATAGCGTCAAACTGGGCACAGTGGCACATGCCTTTAGTCCCAGCACTCAGAAGGCAGAGGCAGGCTGATCTCTGTGAGTTCAAAGCCAGCCTGGTCTACAAACTGAGTTCCAGGACAGCCAGGGCTGTTACACCAAAAGATTATAGCTCCAAAATAAGTGGAGGAATCAGGCTTTCCAGTCCTTTATCTAAATTCCTAGGCTTATTACATAAACTTTTTTTAAACAGTAAAAGATGCTTTTAAAAGTTAAAATTCTGCTCACCTCTAATACAAGTGCTACACAGAGCATTAAAACACGTTACAATAGCTGGGTGCAGTGGCACACACCTATAAATAACAGCACTCGTGAAGCCAGAGGCAGGTGGATCTCTGTGAATATGAGCCTAGCCTGGTCTACAAAGCGAGTCCAGGACAGAGAAACCCTGTCTCAAAAAAAAAAAAAAAAAAAAAGATCCAAAACAAAACAAAAAAAAAACTTATTACATTATAATAGGAAACTAAACAATTCTATATAACAATTTATCAGACCACCACAAGACTTTACTATGTGTTGACTAAATTCTAATCCATGTTTTCAAAAGTAACATAATATAGGTGTGTACTGAAAAACGACCTATAAAAGTAGTTTCTAATAGATTAAGTGTACTGATAATTTGCTTACTCTAATAAAGCCAAAGTAAATTATGAGTCAACACAAATAAAATGTCTTCTTTTCCAAGACGCTGACCCAGTTATCCACATTCTAAAATAGCATGAACTTTGTCCCTTTCCCATTACTCATTTAAATCTCTCTCCATGCAGGCTTAGCTGATTCTATTTACAAGAAACACTCCTTTTCTATCATGGAAGAAGTATCAGTGCTTTCTTTTTTTCACTCAAATATTTTTATGTAATTTCCCTAGGGTTTTCCTAATTTCTTTTTTTTTAAAGACTTTTTGTTTTCAGTGTGTGATGTGTGTCTGTCACATGTATATAGGTACCAGCATCAGATCCCCTAAAGTTAGAGATATAGACAGCTGTGAGCCACCCAACATGCATGCTGGGAACACAACTCAGGTGTTCTGGAAGAGCAGCAAGTACCCTTAAATGCTGAGCCATCTCTGCAGCCAGATTTTTATCTAACTTCAAAGGGTGTTTATATGGTTCTATAGCCAGGATCTCAGTATTTACCTTATGAAAGTACATTTCTAAAGAGAAGAACATACATAAGAACGTGTAACTCTGGCTCTTTAACTATGAAATATAGACTAAATAGCCTGAGCACAAGGAAGTGTACAAATTACTTTAAATTTTTTTCCCCAAATGAATTCAGATGACTGAAGTGCAACATTCAAGAATTGTAACTGCTCATCAAAACTCTTACTCTCTAATGATAGTCATTTTCAGATGGCAAAACAGTTTCCTAATTAATTTGCTTAAATCACTTCACTTAAAACTCCAGTTCCCAGCCAGGCATGCTGGAGCACACCTCTAATTCCAGTGCTCGGGAGGCAGAAGCAGGTACATCTCTGTGAGTTTGAGGCCAGCCTGGTCTATAAAGTGAGTCCAGGACAGCCTAGGTTACACAGAAAAACCCTGACTCAAAAAACAACAGCAAAAAACTCCAGTTCCCACTGGTGTAACTTGAAAAACACAAATCTTACCTGTTAGGATTGTCTGAAAAGCAGCTTCAACGTTTGTAGAATCTAGAGCCGAAGTCTCAATGAATGACAAACCATTCTTCTCTGTAAAGAGAAACAAATTTTTGGCCTTGTGAATTTTGACTGCTGTTTTAAAGTGCTGGTGATCCATTCCAGGGCCTCACCAATGCTAGATAAGCCTTCTACCACTGAGCTATCTCCCCAACCTTTCTTTCACAAGGTGTTTTTGTTTTTCAAGACAGGGTTTCTCTGTGTAACCTTGGCTGTCCTAGAACTCTTTTACAGACCAGGCTAGCCTCTAACTCAAGAGATTTGCTGCTTCTGCCTCCAGGAGTGCTAGGTTCAAAGGCATGCTCCACATTACAAGTGTGATAAGCTTAAGATCACAAACAGGAAGATAAAAGACTAAGACCTAGCTGGGCATGATGCACTTGGAGGACCAGGAATTCAAGACCAGCATGGGCCATGCGAGAAAGTGTCTCAAAACACTAACCAAACAAAAAACCCCTTAAACCGTACCAACTTCTGAGGTAGTAAGAACAGTTCTACTTTCACTTGAGAAAATTATAAATAACAGTAAGAAATTTTCACTAGCTTCTAAGTATTGCTGCATATGAATACCACACTGGCAATCAATGGAACTATTCAAAATATAGTAAACTTATCAAATATCTCACTATTTCCACCCCTAACCATCCTCCCTAGCAACTAAATAGCTAGAAACATGTTCATTTATAATTCTGCTCTATCTGAAATTTTTAAAAATTAGAGGAAAATATCCAAAACATTTTCACTCATACAACATCATAACCTCCTAGCCAATGCAGTGCCACTTTCTTCAGGTAGTTTCCTCTACCAAAAGTGTAGCAAAAAACAAGCAGAACCCATAAAGCCCAAAGTGTTCAGCTTCTAAGCAGGCACATCCTTGTCAGTCCTTGTCACACTACTTTTTAGACTCAGGGAACAGCCTTACTAAAGAATAGAGGTGTAAGGGCTGGAGAAATGGCTCAGGGGTTGAGAACACTGGTTGCTCTTTCAGAGGTCCTGCGTACAATTCCCAGCATCCTCACGGTGGCTCACAACCACCTATGATGGAATCTGATGCACTCTCTGTCAAGCAAGCATACATGCAAATAGAGCACTTGTATACATAAAATACATAAATATTTTTAAAACAGAAGTGCAATGCTCAAACAGAGAAATGAAGAAGCGCTGTAATATTGTGGCGTCCACATTACTGACCTGCGAAAGCTCTGGCTTCGTCTGTAGGAACCGCCCTGAGATGGCGTAGGTCGCTCTTGTTGCCCACAAGCATGATGACAATGTTACTATCGGCATGATCTCTCAGTTCTTTCAGCCATCGCTCTACATTTTCATATGTGAGATGCTTAGCAATGTCATAAACCAATAAGGCACCTACTGCTCCACGATAGTATCTGCAAACAAAAACATATGTAACTATCAAAAGACAATCACTAAGTAGAAGAACACCAAAAAGAACTCAAAACAGGGATGGTGCAGGGCTGGGAGATTGCTCAATGGGTAAAGCCTTTGCTGTGCAAGCATGAGGATCTGAGATAAAACCCCCAGAACTCTCGTAAAAGCTGACACGGTAGCACTCAGTAATCCTGGTCCTCCTACCATGAGATGGGGGCTGAAATAGGAGAATCCCCCAGAAGTGCATAGGCCAGGTAGCCTGGCATAAACGGCTTAAATAACAAATACCACTTGCTTCAAACGAGGTGGAGAACCAACGCCCAATGTTGTCCCTCTGACCTTTATACACACAGCAGTAAGACACACACACACAGACATGCACACGCATTATGCTCTAACATACACATCCCATAAGCTCTCTTACATACACACACATGGGAATACACACAGATTATTTTTAAAAATAATAATACAAGCTTATAAATAAATTTCTAAAAATTCCTAGTATCACATCAGGGGTAGTGATACATACCTGTAATTCCAGCACTCATGACACTAAGGTAGAAAGACAGCTCTAAGTCTGAGGCCTGCCTGGGCTACATAATGAGTACAATGCTACAAAATGAGAACAGATCTCAAAACACACAAATAGATTACAGATATGTAGTCATCCCTTATATGAGGTTTCATACTTAGTCATCCATGTCCAAAAATATTACATGGAAAATTCCAGAAATAATAAGCTTTAAATTGTATCATTTTAAGTGTTGTGATGAAACTTCTCAGTGTTTCCCTTCATCCAGGCCAGCACATGACTCATCCTTTTGTCCAATGTACCCATACTACCTGCCCGTTAAAGTCACTTTGTAGCCCTCCCATTATTTATGGTCTTTTCTTCTGTTCAAGTAACCCTATTTAATAATGGCCCCCAATGCAACTAGGGCGTGCCAAAGAAAAGCTACAAAGAGTCTATTAAGAGAGAAGATACAGGGTGCTGGAGAAATAGCTCAACAGTTAAGAGCACTTACTGCTCTTAGGGGAGCCAGGTTTTTTTTCTAGCACCTACATGATGGTTCACAACCATTTAAAACTCCACTTTCGGGGGATCTTGTAAACATAAGGTTATTATGTAATTCAAATGATGATTTCTGTACCCTCCCTTTTCTGGTTGCAAACCTTATTCTGAAAATTTCTTGTCTCAATGTTGTGTTAACACTGCTCCCCAACTGTCCCCTGGTATGATAATAAAGCAGCTTACAACCAACTGCTAAGCAGGGAAGAAAATGGAGGAGGAGTTAGAGGAGGAAGTAGAGGATGGGGCCACAGGGAGAGGTCCAAGAGACATCAGGAGAGGAGCTAGAGCAGAGAAAGCTACAACATGCAAATATCTCTGGGATGTATGATGGGAGAAAACCAGATTGGCTTAGAGGGCTTAGAATAGAGTAATAACTGCTCAATTATTGTGTTGTGAGGCTTATTATTAAATAAATATAAAGGTCTCAATTATTCGTGTGAGAGCCAGGTTAAGAGAGAAACTGAGAAGCAAACATAGTTTTATAAAAATAACTTTAACATTTGGATCTGATACCATGTTCTTACTTCCATGGGCACCAAACATGAACATAATACACATATGCAGGCAAGACACAAATAAAAATAAAATGAAACATACGAGAGAGAAACATACAAGGTTCAGTACAATCTGTGATTAACAGTATCTATGGAGAGTCTTGGAATACATCTTCCAAGGTTAAGGGAGGACTACTGTTCCTTCCCAATACCTAAAGTCAGCAATTGACTTGATACCATGAACTTACGCAGACGTTATAGCCCTGTACCGCTCCTGCCCTGCTGTGTCCCATATCTGTGCCTTTATGGTTTTCCCATCAACCTGGATACTTCTTGTTGCAAACTCTACTCCAATGGTACTCTTGCTTTCCAGATTAAACTCATTCCGAGTAAATCGAGACAGGAGGTTACTCTTTCCGACACCAGAATCTCCAATAAGGACAACTGAAAAGACAAAAAAAATAATATAAGCTGGATGAAGGCAAGCACATTCAGAATACCAACATGCTCCTATAGGAAGCCATTTGGCTTCAAAATAAATACAACCAAAGATTTTTAAAGAGACAGAGGCATAGTACTGAATAGCTTATGTCCAATCAATGAAAACCAATCCCTTGCCCTTTTTAATCTATTTCTATCTGCATAATGACTTCCACACATTATCTATTTAGCAAAGATCAGATCTAGTACCCCATCCAAAAAACATCCTCCTCTTTTTTTCCTATTTGGGAACTCAAACCCAGGGCCTTATACATGTAAGGTTGGTAAACACCTTACCACTAAGCTGCATCCCCAGCCCTTAAAAATGCAATTTTGCTATTTTAATCATAGGTTACTCCAGCCACCAATGCAAACATTAATTACCTTTAATTTAAACCAAAGTTACTACCTTAGAAAGTATTCTGAAAAGTAAATAACAACTTGTGTTATTCACATGTGTTAGACATCAAACAAAAACTACCTGCACAGAGTAGAATGTGTACATCCTACTAGTTTCATTAAAGACTGGGTGTGATGTGAGACCTGAGACATTTAAACATGAGGCACAAGGCTTACAAGCTTTGCTGCTCTGCTCACAGAACCTATAATCACCTTTAATAGTTACATTTCACAGACTGGCAGAAAGCCACAGGGGTACCCTACCTCACTACAGACAAACAGGAGCCCTAGAAAGCTAATTCTGACATACTGAGTCAAAGCCAAAGGAAGGACAGCAAACATTTTCACTTAAGACTTCATAAAAAATTTTAAAACAAGTTTTGATTATACTCACTTCCTATGATTTTTATAGAAGGCAGTTTATTTACAAGTAACTTCTCACCCAAGGTGTTACCATACTTTGACATTTTTCAAATAGGGCTAGTGAGATGACTTAGCAAGTAAAGACACTTGCAGCCAAGCCTGAGGACTACAGAGTTCCCATCTCCAGGAGTGGAAGAAAGCCTACTCCAAAAGTCATCCTCTGATTTCCGCATGTACAAAGCTCACACACGAGTGAATGAATATCATTTCCGATGTGTATAAATGTGAGTCTGTGTATTTATGCTATGTGTATATGTATGGGGAGGGCAGAAGAGAGGAGAGCTGGGGTTACAGCCAGTAGTAAATCACTGAATATAAGTGCTGGAAACTGAACTGGGTCTTTTATAAGAGTAGCCAGTTCTTAAACACTAAGTCTCTTCTGTAGTCCCAATAAATGTAATCAAGAAGAAAAAAAGGAAATTTGAGGGGACTGGACTGTAAGAGCACTCACTTACAACCCTTTAACTCCAGACGACAGTTTGTAATTCCAGTTCCAGGATCTGATGTCCTTTTCTGGCCTCTGCCCATACTGCACACAAGAAGTTAACAGACATACATGCAGACCACATCACCCCCACACATAAAAATTTCAGAGCTGGATATGGTACACTCATTTAATCCCAGCATTTAGAAGACAAAGACAGGCAGATATCTGTGAGTTTGAGACCAATCTGGTCTACACAAAGTTCCAGGCCAGCCAGGGCTGTATACTGAGACCCTGTATCAAAACAAACAAAGAAAACAGAACTATCCAGTAGTAGCCTACACCTTTAACCGCAGCACTTGGGAGGCAGAGGCAGATGGACCTCTGAGTTTGAGGCCAGCCTGATCTACACAGTAGTTCCAGGAAAGCCAGGGCTACATAGAGAAACTCTGTCTTGTGGGGGAGAGGGTGGGACACCCCAACAGGAAAGTGAGAAACAAACTGAGGTTTTTATAAGAAAGGTTCTCATTCTGGAACCAATGTTGGTCTAGAACTCACCAAACCCTTGCCTCCGTTTCCTGAATGCTGAGATTAAAGGTGTATGCCATCATGCCCAACTTCAGAGAAGTGTGTTAAAAACATGAATTTAAAGATCAAAATGAGCAGGCATGGTGATGCATGCCTTTAATCCCAGCACTCGGGAGGTAAGCTGTGAGTTTAAGGTCAGCCTGGTATACAAAGCAAGTCTATGATAGCCAAGGCTACACAGAGAAAACCTGTATCGAAAAACAAAAACAAAAAATTTTTAAAGATCCAATTTGGTTTGGAGATTTACAGAATCTGAACTGGACAATATTTTTCCTGTGTAAAATTTTTGTTGGTATTTTAGTGAGCAAAGTATTTATTTCTACTGCTGACTGGTAATGCTTCTTAACTGGCTGATATATTTTAGACATCAGACTAGAAAATCAGCACTCAAGTTTGAGGCCAGGGAATAATAAGCCATGCTCTACTCAGAAAACTGGGATTTGATGGTGCATGGAGAAAGAAGGCAGACTGCACTCCAGGCAAAGGAAAAAGAGAGCCCATGTGTACCTTTCTTGTCACAGAAGTAGACACAAGCTGGCACAACCATGCATTAGCATATGCATATCTTTCTGGCTTTCTCTATAAACTGATTCAGCAAGAAATCCCAGCAGCAGTGACCCCATGGAGCAAAGAGAAGTTATTTCTATCTCTGTAGTCAATTAGAGGGTACCCTAGCAAACAGACATTAAACGCTTTTGCTGGATACCAGGAGAAATGATGTCAAGGTCATAAAAACAGAAACAATACACTTTCAATTTTACAGAATGGTTAGCAGGCTGGTTTCCAAACTCCACCAGTGTAGCTGTGACGCTCAGTCCCAGATCCATTAACAGGGCCTCCCTATTAATAAGATCAATTCACTGTCGTTTCTTAATGTAAGAGGCTAAGTGGTCAGATCACATCTCCTGGATGAGGGGGAGAGGGTCCCAGCCAAGAACCTAGTCTAGGATTCAGCCAAAACTCCCTACACCTTTCCTGAATAGCAATCCTTCAGTCACTCCAAAATTACAGAAGCTCAGGCCTGGGAGATGATGGTTGAGCACTAAAAGCAATTGCTGCCAAGCCTAAAGACCCGAGTTCAATTCCATAGCCCCACATAGAAAGGAGAGAATCAACTCCTTCACTTATACCTCTTTACGTACACACCATGGCTTGGGCCCACACACCCCAAAAACTTAAACAAACAAGCAAATCAATGTAATTTTTTGGAAAAGGGCTAGAAAATCTGTCGAGGAAATTTCTTTTGAGTCACTTCTGGTCCCACATCAACACTAACTTGAGGTATGACTAGAGAAGAAGGAAAAAACAAAGAACACATCTAATTAATTCACAGACATTCAGTAGCTCAAGCAGTAATTCAGAAACCAGTAACAATTTGAAGCCAAAGAGTACGTGCCTGCGAGCATGGAAAACCAGCTTTGGTGGGGAGCGCCTTGAAGAACACAGCGCACCCCGCAGACACTCCGGCACTAGGACTTGTTTCATTTTAAAATCTTAGCCATTCTTATATTTTTTTGTTTGGGTTTTATTTTCCTTTCTGTTTTTGAATGTTTTGCCTGCATGCATGTATGTTCTGAGTGGCTGTAAGTACTCTTAATTGCTGAGCAATCTCTGCACACACACCCCATGTTTTCACTTCTACTTTTAACTGATAACTAAACTGACCATCTCACCAATGTCAAATCTTTACACCATACTAAGAGAATCCCCCCTCCCCCAGTGTAACCAATTAATTTGGGGAGGAGGTCAAGACAGGGTTCCTCTGTGTAGCCTTGGCTGTTCTGGACTCATCTTGTACACCAGGCTGGCCTTGACCTCATATATCTGCCTGCCTCTGCCTCCCTGAGTGCTGGGATTACAGGCGTGTGCCACCGCACCCAGTTTACAATTAATTTTATTATTTAAAAAATAGCAATAGTTTCAAGATTCACAAATGTTCTAACAGTATAAAATAGTTATACCAGCTTGCTACTGACAAGATCGCCAAAGTCAAGACTAGCAACTTGTCAAAAAAAAAAAAAGGATGTCTTAAATGACAGAAGATTCCAGTTTTGTAAGGACAGAAAAAGGATATTGAAATGTGCCATGATAAGGAGAGCTGTTTTCACTTTCTAATCCAAACAAGGAATGATCTATTTAGGCTCACTGAATAGACGAATGGAATTATCTAACAAACACAAGAGAATTCATTTGTTATCATTTTTTTAAAAAACAAAATTAATGGACCTTTCTTTGTGGGCTCAAAATTAAACAATTTCCAGTCAAAATACTTTCTTTAAGATGACAACATTTAATCGCTTACCCACCCCTCGTAGTGTGGAGCTCTAACAACCTAGGGTTAATGCTAAGCACATGATTTATCACTGAGTTATTACCTACCACCAAGCCCCTTGTTTTTTAAAAATGTGGGAAACTATATGTTCATATCCCACAATTAAAGAAATCAATTTCTGGGCCAGAAAGATGGCTCAGCAGATAAAGGGCACTTGCTACCAAGCCTGATGATGGTGGAAAGAGAAGACTTCTGATCTCCCACACTCACCATGGCACATACAAGTATCACATAGATAAGTAAGGAAATAAATAAATGCAATAAAAAATGTAGGGGGATTTTCAGTAAAATGTTATGCCCATCACTAATATCTTAAGTTGAATATATTTAAGTATATTACGTATATACATACTAAACATGACTCTAACGTAAATAAAATTATCTTTAAACTGAATGTCAATATAATTCCTAAAATAATATAATGCCCCCACAACTTTGATAGCCTCATCTGCTGGAGCTCAACCTAATACCTATTAATTTGTTTACATATATGCTCTATATATTATACATACCACAAATATCAGACTGCTAAAAACTGTGAAAGCAAAGTATATATATTTAAAGTTTTTATCACTAAATACATTTAGGTATTTTTGCTATTGTTTTTGTTATTTGTTATTTTCTGAAACGAACTTATTCTGTAGCCCAGCCTGACCTCAGAATCATGGCTATCCACCTGCCTCAGCCTCTCAAGTACTGGAATCACAGGCATGAGCCACCACACCCAGCCCACAGTTAAGTTTTATACTTCTCTAGTAAGCTCATTTACTGGATTAAAACTTAACTTCTCACCTCACATACAGAATATTGGCTTTAAAGCTTACCAACTGAGCCTGACGAGGTTGTTCATGCCTTTAATCCCAGCACTCAAGAGAGGCAAAGGCAGGCGAATCACTGTGAGTCCAAGGCCACCCTGGTGGAGAACAGCCAAGGCTACACAGAGAAACCCTGTCTCAAAAAACCAGATAGAGATATAGCTGGATAGAAAGAAAAAGAGAGAAAAAGAGAGGGAGAGGGAAGGAGGGAGAGAGAGATATTTTAAAAAACTTATCAATTGAAATCACTATTTGCATGCTAGTTTTCAAAAGCTTGGAAGTATTTCTACTTTCAACCACAAATCACAGTCCAACCTCATCAAGTTTTTAAAATAAATGCATCAATAATGCTGAAGTCTAGACAAGATTTCCCAGATTCATCAGAATCTGAGTTGCTCAACCAAAAGTTGTGAAAGAAAAGTGACCAAGATTCAAGTTGGTCCTACTGACAATCAGCTGATGACTCATGACACCTGGACTTCAATAAGACTCAAAATAAAAAAGGCAGGAGAGGTACACTATGCACCCAGCTACTTCAAGAAAATGCCACCTCGACTCCCCTGGAACCCACCTACCACACTTGTGCCTTACACTCCAGTGTATGTACAAGATTAACAGTTTTTTAAGACAGTCATGATTTAAAGAAATAAACTCCAAGTCTCACTGCAAAGCTTAAGGAAAAATTAATTTTCAAGAGTAAATACATAAATTAGCATTGTCCTGATCTGCCCAAATTACATTCCCATTTAGACTACTCCACTCCATGTTAACAAACACACCCCGTCATGCTCAATGTTGCAATCCCAGTGGGCTAGGTTAGCCTTCTCCAAAGTAGAAATGCTATGGTTCATCTTAGTGAATAAATCTCTGTAGAATGAAATCATTTTAAAATAATTGTATAAGTAAGAAATTGGCTAAGTAATCAGTGTTGAAATAAAAAATAAAGTGACTCATATCCTGTTGCAGCTTCTAAAAAGTGGAAACTCTTCTCAGCAGAATTTTTTAAACACCCAGTCTCATACAACAAAGTATACAAAAAGTAAAACCAGAATCCACGTAGATACAAAATATTTCACAAGTTTCTTAGTTCTGTGCTTTTTTAATTAAAGCTTACATGCTCTTTAACTTAGATTTATTGTTTAGTGAGATAGCACAGTGGGTAAAGGTGCTTGCTACCAAGCCTGATTGACCTGAGTTCAATCCCTGAGACTCACATGGTGGGAGGAACTGACTCCCAAAAGTTGTCCTCTCACCTTCACAAGTACTGTGGTACACCTTAGCACAGAGATCAATAAATGTAATTTTTAAAATTTTTAAAAGATATATGGTTCAGAAATCTGACAAGAACTATTAACAACTTCATTTATAACCATTTATTGAGTCCTCACAAGAGCTAAATTATATAATCTCACTCCTCAAAAAGTACCACAGTATTTACTGAGGAAACTGAGGCTCAGGAAAGCTGAGCAAGGGGAAATGATATTATTATATTCTAATCTCAAAAAATTAAAAAAAAATACTTTTAAAGAGTTAACTTTTCCAAGGTCACAAGGCAAACAAGTATAAAAGCCCAGTGTGTTCTTGTTGTTCAAAGAATGATCTAACCTCAAAATTAAACGTAAATCTCTTCAGCCAACCTAAGATAAATTAACATTTTTAGGAAAAATAAGATAAACAGCTCTCTATTCCAAACAGCCTTCACATTCCAAACCAAAGAGGAGAAATAACTTCAAAAGAGACTGCCATTAAGAAGTATTTAAAGCTCCCCCGACTGACTGAACCCGGAAGTCTCCTGGGATTTATGTAATTTCACATCATCTCACATGCCTTCAACAAACATTCTAGGTCTCCTATTTACTTTGATTTTTGTTTTTTTTAGACAGGGTCTCACTATGTAGCCCTGGCTGGCCTGAACTCACTATATAGACTAGGCTGGCCTGCAACTCACAGAGATCTGCCTGCTTCTTCCTCCCAAATGCTGGGATTTTAAAATCTCGCACCACCACACGCCTGGCTTTCCTATTTGTATTTTTTTAAAGTTTGATACCTTCTTATCTAAAAATTACTTTCCAATAGGGTAGTAAGGGTAAACACTGAAAATAGTCACCCTGGAAGGGTGATATTCGGAGAAGAAAATAATGATAAAGGTGTGCAGCTAATATGCCAAGAGTTGGAAAGTATCTGGCAATGCAAAGAATGTTTCCTGTTTCTTCATTTAGTCCATCCTTCTTAGCGCCCAATGGCAAAGCCAGGAACACTCAACATGCTTAACACTCTTGAAACTCCACCCTCCACAGTGAAGCTTTAAGAGCAAGAAGGGCTTCTTCCTGTCTGGTAATGATCTTTGTTCACATTACTGACGTCCACCCTTCTAATTCAAGAGCAGAGCAAGACTATGAAAGTGAGAGCGCGTTCGTGAACAACAACAAAAAAGCCTTCACTGTACTGTCTTTTCACTGAGAACTGTATCCTTTCACTTTGGCTTCCTTCCGAACTCAACCAACCAATAAACAAGTCTCTATCTGCTCCCCATCCTCCCATGTTCTGTCACCGGCTCCACATTTCCCCCCACCTTGCAATAAATTCTTGATCTGAGGAAAAGAGCACGCTACCACTATAACCCTCTCCCACCGTTGGGGAAAGGTATGTGACCAACCAGGGTTCTTCCCTTCCTGTTAGATCCTCCCAGTATTGCAGCAGGAAGCAACCAGTCCATAGTGATAAGCTAGCTAGTATTTGTGCAGCGCACAACCTTTCCTGTTCAGGAACTAGGCCTTCAGGTCTGGCAGGGATAACAGCCACCACCCATCCGCAG
Source organism: Pachyuromys duprasi (assembly GCA_028658305.1). Lineage (NCBI taxonomy): Eukaryota > Metazoa > Chordata > Mammalia > Rodentia > Muridae > Pachyuromys > Pachyuromys duprasi. The sequence goes on along the minus strand of CM053749.1, from coordinate 50,950,119 downwards.
CCCCTTCTTGGAAGCCAAGTTATCCCGGTCTGGTTGTGGCTGGGCAGCGACAGGAGAAGAAAGGGGTTAAAAAACGAGAGGTGGGAGGTCATCTGCCCGCCTGGACACTGCGACAAGTGCACGCACGCCGGGGGTGATGGACAACCCCTCTGAGCCTCCCCTTCCCTCCCTCCCACCAGCCCTGGTCGCACCGGAGCACTAAACGTTTTGTGACGAGCAAAGGCGCAGAGTTGCCCGTCTGTGTGGAGGGAGGGGGCAGTCCGCGGGCAGTGACCTCGAGGTCTGCGAGGATGGGGGTGGGGGCCCAGGGACGTGCGAATTTGGCCGAAGCCCAGAAGAGGCTCACTCGGAGGGAGGGGAAGGGAAACGAACAGAAAAGAAAACACAAAAACCCACAGAGAGAGTCGGTGTCCCAATATGGGTGCTTAGCCGAGGCAGGGGCCTGTCAAAGGCGGAGGTGAGGCCAGCAGCGTGCATACCAGAGGAGGGGCCCGAGACGCCCAGGGAGGGAAGTGTACGGCCGTGAGGAAGGACACAGAGCGGGGGGCGCCGCGGGGCAGCAGGCCTACCCGGGGCGCGGGACCGCCGCGAGCGGCGGGACCCCCGTCGGGGCGGCAGGGAGGAAGCGCCGAGGCGACTCCGTCCTGGGCACGGCTGGCCTCGCGCGGGTCCCCGGGGAGTGTCTCGGGCCCCGGGGGGCATCTGGGGGCCCACCGCCTCACCTTTAAAGAGGTAGTCGTACTCGTCGTCGCGGGTACCCATGGTGCGGCGGAGGAGCTGAGGGGCGGGAGCGGCGGTGGCAACGGCGGCGGGACCAGGGGGCGTCGCTGCAGGGGTAACCCGAGCGCGGAGCTTCAGCTGCCGGACCGGGTAAAGAGCCCCGCCCTGGCTCTGCGTCACTTCCGGCAGGCCCCAGCCCCTCACAGGAAGTACTTCCGGAGAAATGGCGCCCCGCCCCTGAGCTAAGCAGAGTGGCACACGCAGGACTGGGCTCTGCACTCTGGCCCGCTTGGGAAGCCTTACAGGGAAAACAATCTTAAGATGCCCAGCTGGCCACAGTCCTCGAGGTCTTTGGCTTGTTCTTTTCCCAATCATTCAGGGAAGTGAAGTGCAGGGTTCTCAGAATTTGACTTCCGGTACGGGGCGGAGTCTTCTCTCTATTAGGTACCCAAAGGGGCTGTTGCTTCCGTGCCGGTTCCATGGTGTAATGGTTAGCACTCTGGACTCTGAATCCAGCGATCCGAGTTCAAATCTCGGTGGAACCTGATGTTTTTCAACTTTTTCTTAATTCATATTAAATAATAGAATAACCTTGTTATATCTACTGTTAGACTGAGCTGCATAATAGTATTACCTATGAAGACTGCACTAGTCTCTTCAGTAGTATGTACTACATGAAGACCTAGTAATTAAACTCTTAGCTTTGTGTGTGTGTGTGTATGTGTATGTGTTTTGCCTTGGGTAAAGCTTGTTGCTTGATTTCCTTTTGCTGGAATTTTCTACCCTCCGCTTCAGTTAAGGACAGGCACTCCTCATCCACTTAATCTCTTCAAAAATCTCTCACATTATCCCCAGATGTCAATAAAAGAACTTCACCCACCCTCCTCATAAAGATTCATCAAGATCTTGAGTCCTATTTTCTGGCCTCCAGGCTAAGACTTGTTAAAAAACAAAAAACAAAAAACTTAACACAAGAAGAATGGCATTTTCCATTTTAGCGAATGGCAGTGTTAAGACTCAAGAGATTTTCCATAGCGTTTCCCCATAGTTCTGTTTTTATTGTGGTTTGCAGCAGTGTAATTATCTCCCCTCTGTAACCCAGGATGGCTTGAAATCACTAGCCCAGGCCGCTGCCCTTCTCTGCCCCTCTCGCCCCTCCCCCCATCACCATACACACAGACAACTATTCACCTACTAATTTCTGGGTAACATATGTTAGGTCATGAAAAAAGAATTCAGCCTACAGATGAAATTCGAGTTGCAAATCAACTGACCTTAAGCAGGAGTATTATCTTTGCTTACCTGAGTAGGCTCAGGGTTGTCTGTAGGGTCTTTTCAAAGTTCAAAAAGTGCTTTCAGCAGGAATGAGGCGCTCCTCCACACTGCTACCCTCTGGGTTCACTTATCCAAGAGGGACCTGCACTCAGGGAAATCTGATTCCTGACTTTGCCACAGAAAAACATTTCAGGATGAGCTAATATTGAAATAGAATCATAATTTATTAAAAAGAGGTTTTAATACAAATTCTAAGCTCTATGCTTAAGAGGAAGTGAGGGTCTCAGAAAAAAAGACATGACCAAGAACATGGATGTGAGCTTCTCTGAGAGTCCCGCCTTGTCTTTATAGGCACCATATATACCCAGGGCTTCAAATCTATCATTAAAGAATTGCTGAGGAATCTGAGGTCACAGAGTGTCTCCTATTTGGTGAATCGGAACAGAACTGATAGGGTGAACTCCAAGGTCACAAGGAGGGGACCCTAAGATGTTACTAAGATGCAGGGGAACCTAAGATGTTACTGCAAACAAAGGTTTAGTCTTGTGTGTGAGATCTGGGAGAAGTTACGGTACTTCATGGATAATTCATTGCTACCTTAACATTTTCTCTATAAGCATAATGTTCTAAAGGCCATAACTAAGCCAGGTGTAGTTACACATGTTTTTAACTCCACTTGGGAGGCAGAGGTCTGGCTTAGTCTTCGTAATGAGTTCCAGGCCAGCCAGGATTACAAAACAAAAGCCACCCCTACAGCTGGGGATGGCAGAACACACCTGTGACCCCAGCCCTCATCCGGAAGAACTCCAAGTTCTATGTCAGTCTGGCTATGATCCTGTCTCAAAGATGGTGTGTGTGTGTGTGTGTGTGTGTGTGTGTGTGTGTGTGTGTGTGTGTGTGTGTGTGTGTGTGAAATCACCAAGCTCATAGCAATTAATTTTAGCAGGCAAAGAAAATGAATACATCATTTTCAATACTTCCTTCTCCAGTACAAAGGGCTAGCTTGCCAGGCACAGTGGCACACACCTGTAATAGCAGCACCTGGAAGATGGAGACAGGAGGGTCTGGTTAAACTCCAGTCAAACCCAGCCTTGCACAGGTGACAGTCGTTCAGACTGGGAGAGGCGCGTACTACGGCGTGAGCAGCTGCACGTTTTTAAGCAACCTAAATGCAACTAAAAATCGTTGTCAGCCACTCTAGGTGCTGCTTAACTTGGAGGAGACAGACAGGGCCACAAATCCAGTAACTGGGCACCAAGGTGGAAAAAGCAAGCCAGGAAGCTTATCTTGGGAAGCGAGGAGAAAACATGACCATGAGAGTGTGTTGAGCAAGGCCATGGAAACTGCCAGAAGCTTTAAGCACATTTTCCCTTATGTCATTATTTCTTAGTGTGAATTTTGAGCAGGACAATAGCGTTTCTCAACAGAAACCTGCATGATCAGCTACACTGAGAACTACACATTGTCTCCCATCTGAGAGATTACCTCAGCTCATGGGCACTTTTAAAGTCTATAAATAGTCACCTCTAAAGAAATATGTATTAGCTGTTGAAGGAGACATTCTGGGGCTGGAGAGAGAGGTCACCTGACAGGAGTTATACCCCCAGCACCCAGGTCAGGTGGCTGACAACCAGCTCAAGGGGATTCATCACTTTTGCATGCAAGCACACATATTCATGCACATAATTAAAAAAAATAAGACATATGTATGGTATAGATAAAGGATAGACATAGACAGACAGACAGATAGATAGTAGACATAATAATATATTAGCAAGGCGGTTTCCAGGTTCAGCACACACACACACACACACACACACACACACATGCGTGCGCTGTTCTTCCAAAGGTTCTGAGTTCAATTCCCAAATTCCCCACAACCACATGGTGGCTCACAACCGTCTACAGTGAGAGCTGGTCTGGTTCTCAAGCACACATGCAGGCAGAATACTACAAATAATAAATAAAATTAGGATCTCTGTGAGTACAAGACCAGCCTGTTCTACAGAGGGAGTCCAGGACAGCCAGGACCACACAGAGAAATCCTGTCTCGAAAAACCAAAACAAAACAAAAACTCTGATGGAGTGCAAAATAGAATCAAACTCAGGACTTCTGAAAAGAGCAGTGTGTGTGATTAACCACTGGGCCATCTCTCCAGCTCTGGGACTTTGTCCAGGGTTTTGTTGTTCTTTTTGTGTATTTTTGTTTGTTTTATTCAGTTTTTTTGTTTTAGACAAGGAAGGTCTCTGTGTGGAGTCTTGTGGAGTCTTGCCTGTGGGACTTTATTCTTAAAGTAAATAATGCAGAAATATAGAGTAAAACCTAAACAGCTCCCTTTACACTTCAGTTCCTCTCCAGACCCCAAGGATAATTCCTTTCCTCATCTTGAAAGCCTTTCCCTATAAATCCAGGCAGATTTAACTAATTACCTGAATGGCTTTCCCTTAACCAAGACCTACCACATAGCTTGTCCAAACTTTTTTGCTTTCTTACCTGTAGACAGGACAAGCAGGATACTGAAGGCTTATCAAATTAAACTTGTTTATTTCTTTATTTATACATGATCTCCCATACCTCAGGCGAGTCTTGAACTCAGGATGTAGTCGATGACCTTAGGCTGCTGGGATCACAGCCATTCACCTTAAGATGTTCTGTGTGGCACTGAGGATTGAATCGGGCTTTGTGTGCATTAGACAAGCACTCTACAAATTGAGCTACAACTCCAGACCCCAAAACCTGGTTCTAATCCAGTTTCTTCTTTTCCTATCTCCCTACAGAGCCCAGAAAAAGCAATTATTTGTTTTCCTAACTACACAGTTAAGAGCAGCCATGTGAGACAATTTTAATGACTCGAAAGCAGGATTCTAAGGCTTCTACGAAGGTTTTGATTATAAGAGAGGCTGGACCTGCCCTTTGGCCCTGCCTTCCAGATGCAAACAGTATATGGTCTCTACAGATACGACAGCCCTCTTTCCCTGAGAGGACTAAAACCCTAGCAATATTTTTCATTTGTGCCCATGGTTTGTCTCCAGATTGCCAGTTCTATGGTAACTAGAAAATATAAACATTTTTTCCTATATTCATCAGCTATTTATGAGTTCTTCTGTAAATTGCCTGGTTGTTTATTATTTGTCCATTTTCAGATTGAATTATTTTTTCTTATTAATGTGAAGAATATTTTTATATAGTCCAGCTACTTTTCTTTTTCTTTTTGGTTTATTTTATTTTTAGGCACTGGAGCGGTGGCTCAATAGTTAAGGGCACTTGCTGCTTCATAAAACCATTGAGCCTTCAAGGTTCAATTCCCAGCACCAATATGGCTGTTCACAATCCTTTGTCGGTCCAGACAGACATCTGGAACTCCAGTCCCAGAGGATCTATCGCCCTCTTCCGGCCTTTGTGGTGCGCATGCATGCTGGCAAAAACATTTATTTGCATAAAATTAATAATAATAGCTATAATAATTCTTTAAACATATTTATTTTATTTTTAATTATGTGTGTGTGTGTACAAGTGAGGGCAGTTGCCCAGGGAGTTGAGAAGACGACATTGCAGTTGTGGGCCACCCACTTGGGTGGTATAAATCAGACTCAGGTCCTCTGCAGGGGCAGTAAACGCTCTAAACCAACTTTCTAGCTCTTTATGATATATTTTTGGGCTGTTTGTTTGGGGGTTTTCAAGACAGGGTCTCTCTGTGTAGCCCTGGCTGTCCTGGACTTACCCCATAGACCAGGCTGGCCTCGAACTCACAGAGATCCTCCTGCCTCTGCCTCCCGAGCGCTGGGATCACAGGCCTACACCACTGCTGTCATGTTTTTTCTTTTTCTTTTAGTTTATTGAGACAAGGTTTCCTGTGGCTTAGGCTGGCCAGGGACTTCTGCTTCTGTCTTTTCCTCCAGAATGATAAGAGAAGTTAGCAGAGCTTATGACAGGGCAAAATTGGTTCTTATTACATCTTTATTTTGTGTGATTGGGAGGATCTGTAGTACCAGGCGAAGCTGGCAGAGCAGGCCGAGCGAGAGGACGAAATGGTGGAATCAATGAAGAAAGTAGCAGGGATGGACGTGGAGCTGACAGTTGAAGAACGAAACCTTTTATCTGTTGCATATAAAAATGTGGTCGGAGCCAGAAGAGCATCCTGGAGAATAATCAGCAGCATCGAACAGAAGGAAGAAAACAAGGGAGCAGACAACAAGCTAAAGATGATTCGGGAGTACATGGTTGAAACTGAGCTCAAGCTAATCTGTTGTGACATTCTGGATGTACTGGAAAAACACCTCATTCCAGCAGCTAACACTGGCCAGTCCAAGGTTTTCTTTTATAAAATGAAAGGGGACTACCACAGGTTTCTGGCTGAGTTTGCCACAGGAAATGGCAGGAAGGAGGCGGTAGAAAACAGCCTCGTGGCTGCTAGTGACATTGGGATGACAGAACTTCCTCCAACGCACCCCATTCGTTTAGGTCTTGCTCTCAACTATTCCGTATTCTACTAGGATATTCTTAATTCCCCTGACCGTGCCTGCAGGTTGGCATAAGCAGCTTTTGATGACGCAGGCACAGAACTGGACAGGCCGAGTGAAGAAAGCTGGAAGAACTCTACACTCACCATGCAGCTGCTCTGTGATAACCTGACGCTGTGGACCTCAGATATGCAGGGCGGTGGCGAAGAACAGAATAAAGACACGCTGCAGGATGTGGAAGGTGAAAATCAGTGAGACCTAATAAAAACCAACAAGAGAAACCATCTCTGACCACCACCCCCCACTCCTCCCCTTGGAAGTTCCCCGTTGTCACTGAGAACCACCAAATTTGACTTTCACATTTGGTCTCAGAATTTAGGTTCCTGCCCTGTTGTTTTCTTTCTTTTTCTTTTTTCCCCTCCCCCCCTTTAAAAAACAAACAGTTTTCAGAAGTTCTTAAGGCAAGAGTGAATTTCTGTGGATTTTACTGTGGATTTTACTTTTAGGTTCTTTCCGACACTAACGGGACTGCATAGAGGCTTTGCATTGTATTGTCTCGGCCACACGTGGCAAGATCATCATTAGAAATGGAAATGACATTTGAAAGCCATTTTAGACTTCTAAGTGATGCATCTAAGAAAGATTAATCACACAATAGAGGCATAGGTGCTGTCATTTTTCCTTTTTTAATTGTTTAAATTGAATTTTATACCAATGTTTAACCTTAATTGGGTGTTAGCTTGAGGTGTTTTGGGGGAGTCTGTTGTAATGGTTTTGCTGTAAAACGTGTTTGGAACTCTGCTGAAGTGTTGCTGAAAAGCACGGCGCTGGTCACAGTTCAGCAATCCGTGGCTGCTCATTCTTGCCGACTGCTCCTCCTCTGAAGCAGGCTAGCATTGAAGGTGGTATGGAAGCCTGTTCCTCCTCCTTTGCTCACTCAACCTCTTTGGTTCACTATGTGTAACTTGAAGCTAATTTGTACTACTGGGTATCTGATTGGAGCCGCAGGTGCAGACCTGTATTGTTCTTACTGAAACACAGCAGGGGATTAACATTAAACTTAAATAAAACAAACCTAAATTTAAAAAGGAAAGAAAGAAAGCTTGCTTGCTATTCCATACTGATTTCACAGCCAAGAAGCACAGCAGGCACATGCTGCTTGTTTATGCTTAGCTAGCTTTCTCTCTCACCCTGAAAGCTCTCTTACACAATTAAGGCCGACTTGCTAAGGGATGGTACTGCCCACTGTGGGCTGTCCCCTCCTACATTGATTAACAATCAAGACAATCCCCTAAAGACAGGCCCACAGGCCAGTCTGACATAGGCAATTCCTCAGGAGGCTCTCCACTCAGATGACTGTAGACTCTATCTGGTTGACCAGTAAAACTAGCCAAGGCACGGGACCATCAAGATGGCTCTGGAGGTAAAGATGCTTGTGCCCAAACCTGACAGGCCGAACTGGATCCTGGGATCCACATGATAGAGGGAGAGAACCAACTCCACAGAGTTGTCCTCTGACCTCCACATGGACACCATGACTGACAGGCATGTGCTTGTCAGACACACACACAAAGAAACTAATGTAATTTCACAAAAAACAAACCAGAGCCACTGAGATGATTCAGTGAGAGACCAAGAGATTAAAGGTAGCTATTTTTAGTGCTTGAGGCCTAAAATAGTTGGGTGGGGAGGTCCAGTGGAAGAACTCGCCTTACCACATTCTTTACCCGAATACTAGAGATACAGTTGCTAGGAAACTGGCCCATCCCCTAGGGAGGGATTAATGGTTTGGGGACCTTCCTATAGCCAATCAATTCAAAATGTAATGTTTCGACAAATAGATGCTTGCCAGGTAGGAATCGCCCCTGCCTTGGGCATGCTGGGAGGGAACAGAATCCTTAAATTACCCAACTAACCTGAGCATGGGGGCTCTCGGCTCTTCACCGCTTTGGCGGTGGGGGCTGTGAGCCCAAGCTGCAGCTTGTAATTATAATAAAAAGATCCTCATGTGATTTGCAACGGACTCAGCTCCTGGTGGTGGTCTTTTGGGGAATCATGATTCCGGCACAACATCAGCAGGTAAAGGCACTTGCCATACTCATGACCTTAGTTCAGTCCTAGAACCCACTTAAAGGAGAATGGAATAAATGACTCCACAAAGTTGTCCGTTGACATCTATCAGCATGCCATGGCATGTGCACCTACACATATCATGTACACACGCTAATCATAAATATTTTCTAAAAATTAAAAAACAAGAGCTAAGTATGGTGATATAAGCTTTTAATCCCAGCACTCAGGAAGCAGGAGGCAGGCAAATAAGTGTGAGTTCAAGGCTAACCTGGTCGAGTTCCACACCAGCCAAAAATAGAGTGAAACTCTGCCTAAAAATAAATAATTAAATAGATCAAAATAAAAACTAAGAAGAACACAGGAGAGTATAAGCCAACATGTACACCTCACAAGAGCTAGAACATAGAGTGACCTCTTCCACAGGCAAAACCAAAGCCACAAGCAACCTGATTCAAAAGGAGGCAAAGAACTTGAAGTCACTTAAAGATCTATAAATGGCTTCAAATGCAAATCAGAGCCAAATGAGCTACTGCTTCACACCCATTGAGATGGCTATTATGTTTTAAAAGCAAAAGTCATATGAGTGTGGGAAAGGATGGGGGGAGGGTGTAAAGGTACAGAAAGTTGCTTTGCTGGTAAGGAAGAAAAAAAGATGCAGCCACTATGTACAATCGTTTCCTTCCTTTCTTCTCTTTTTGACACAGGGTTTCTCTGTGTAGCCCTGGCTGCCCTGGAACTTGTTCTGCAGATCAGGCTCAGCGATGTGCCTTCCTCTGTCTTTCAGGTGCTGGGATTAAAGGTGCACAGCATCACTACCCAGCAATGGTTTCCTTTCTTAAGAAGCAAGACCGTTCGGGGCCTGTAAGAACGGCTCCATGGCTACATTCTTGCCCAACAGATATGAAGTCCTGAGTTTATAGCCCCAGAACCCATGTTAAAATTTTAACCCGGTCGCACCTTTAATCCAGCACACCATAGGCAGAGGCAGGCATTTCTCTGTGAGTTTGAGGCCGGCCTGGTCTACAAAGCAAGTCCAGGATAGCCAGGGCTACACAGAGAAACCCTGCTTTGAAAAACAAACAAACAAAGCAAGCAAATAAACAAAGCTATGTGCTTTAACAATCCCAGCTCTGGAGAGTGAATGAAAAAGAAATAAAAAAGAAAGGACATGAGTGTTCCTAGGTATGGTGGAGGAGAAAGTTTATTATAGATGTATGGGAGAGCACAGCCAGAGACAGACACATCTGGAAGAGTCCAGGGTGGCCATGACCCCAAACCATGTGGGGAGAAGGGGAGGACAGGGGAAAAGAGGGGAACCAAGTACAGCAGCCAGGAGGCCAAAGGTGCAAAAGGATACAAAAAGAAGAGGGTAGGCACCCACAATGTCTAGGTTTTATAGGGAGGAGAAGTGCAGGAAGTGGAGGAAGTGCAGCCCGGTTCAGGCTAGAGGGTCGGGTGTGCCAGCCTTGTCCTGTAACAGGTAGGGACTGAAGGATGCTGGGAGAACCTGGAGGCCAGGCCTGCTTTGATTTGTTAAATAGGCACCTCAGCCAGTTGTCCCAGGTTTGAAATTTAACGGAGTAGGGAGACAAGTATCCCTGAGGCTTGCAGGTCAGCCAGTCTGGCTTAATTGGTGAGCTCAAGGGTTACTCAGAGACTCTGTCTCACAGAATAAAGTGGAGAAGCAAATGAGGAAAACACTCACTGCTGACCCCTGGCCAGTGCACATACACAAATACAAACACCAGCACACAAGTTAAAAAATTAACATGTGATGCAACCATCCCACTCTTAGGTATATACCCAAAAGAGTTGAAAGCAAGGATTCATTGTTAGGACCAATGAAATGATGATGCACACAGATTTTATATGAAAGAGGTTTATTGGATGGAGATGAAGAGAGAGAGAGAAGAGAGTGAGACATGATAGGGGGAAGAAAGGAGGACACCCCAACAGAGAAAGGGGAGAAGGCAAGAGAAGAGAGGGCAAGAGAGTGACAAAGTAGCAGGTTGGTCCTTTTAAGGAGCAAAGTAACCATGCCTGCCAGGTGTGGCTACCTGGCAGGTGACACATGATGACATCATAGGTTGCTAGGCAACCTAAAAGCAGGCTGCGGAAATACTAACATTCCTCCCTTTTTCTATAATTAAAAGATGAGGAGCTTGGGCTGCTTCTCATGTAAGACAAAGTGTATAAATTTAGGTTCATTGGAAGCAGCTCTTGGTTGCCATGGGAAGGGGTAAGAAAAAGAGAAAAAAAAAAATAACAAAATGTCCAGATTACATGGTCAAGAGGAGGAAGGGAAGCCCCTGCTCTGGAAAGTTCCGGGTAGAGGGTTGCCCGTAGAGAGTTGCCAGCCACTCAAGGTAGGGACTGAGGAATGCTGGGAAAACCTGGAGCTACTTGTCCTGGGCCCGAAGCACACCATTCCAGCTTTTTGTTAGTAATAAGTGAATAATGGGCGTAGATTCTCTTCTGGCTACTTCCTGCTGACACTGGGGGCGCTGCAGGGAGGTCAAAAGGCTGAAGGCTGAAATGCTGGCCAAGTCCAGGAAGAACAGGCTACTTTGATGCTGTCCAGGGTCTGTAAGAACATCCATGTCTGAGAGGGAAAGTGCAGGTAGAGCTGGATAAAGGTCAAAGCTCTGGACAGTCAATATAACAGTAGCATAGAAGCAGGAAGAAATATTAAGCATTTTTACCTATTTAGGATTCCTTAAATCACCTTAGACCTTGCAACCTTTATTATTTGCATTTACCAACCTTAAGACACTTTCTTAGACCCTCAAACATTTATAACTTGCATTTACCAAACTAAAACAATTTCTTAGACCTTCAAACAACATTTTTCTTAGGCCTTTGTATCTGGTTATTTACCATGAGTTATAGGGGAGACTGTTATGAACATTTATTGTCCTTTAGCTAAAGAGATGGTAAAAGGTTACATCCAGGCCTGCTTCTTGAGTCTGGCAACAAGGCATATTGTGTCTAGGCCTGACAATAGCAACTCTAGGGCTCAGGCTTACATATATGAAGAGAACTGAGAAAGTATCTGAAGTCTCCCAAGACAGAATTTGGCAATATGTGTGAGGCCAAAACAGACCTGCAATGTTACCCTGGGAGGGTGGTGGAGGTCGCTGAATCAAGGAGCCATTTGTCCTCCACCAGGCCAAGGAGCTGGAAGGCTGGAAGTGTCTATGGCCCTTGTGCTGGTTGAGCCTCCATGTCTGGGCAGAGGACAAGCCCGCATGGGAACATTTTGACTTCCAGAGGCCAGTCTGCCAGCAGGCAGCCATGGCTTGTTGAGGCAGCCGCAGGACCAGCATCCTTCCTGGCTGCATTTGAAACAGTTACCTTAGCAGAGTTGACTTTTGGCTATACCCTGGTGGGATGGGGCATTACAGACCTCTTGTTTTCAGTGAAGGAATGCCAACAGCCTCAGAGTAGGAGCCAAGGCCTGGAGCATCATTTTTGTTGTAGATGAGCCTGTCGGGAAGATGCCTCTCTTAGTATTTTTACCAACTTCTGTATGGTGACTTAAGGACTATCCTCAGCTGTTTATTTAAGATGGCAATGAGACCATGTTTGCATCTGTAGGACTATAAACATGTTTTTGGACATGTTGGAGGACTTGGTCATCTATGAGATGACTGACGATTAACTTGCATTCATTAACCATCAAATATTAGGACTTCAGGTTTTGCCCCTGTTAAGTTGGAACCTTAAAAGTCATAAATATAGTCCATTAAAGTGAAAGCACAACAGTTTTTTTGTATGATTTAGTATATAAAAAGTTTAACGCTTATAAAAGTCTAAGGCTATACTATAGATTAATAATAATGCCATTTTTAGAAAACAAGACCAAGTGTATTTTAACCTTTTTATAGTGAAGATATAGCACAATGATCAAGTTTTAACATAAATAAATGCCTCTACAATTAATAGATTTTAATTTAGAGTATTGGTAAAAACTTTTACATAGTAACCCCTGAGTTATGAGTTTTAAAACCAACAATATAGTAGAAGAGTATAAAGCAATTTTAAAATTACACTTGAATTTATTATAGCAAACCTATTAGCCAGAAAGCCTAGTGGTGAATCTGGATCATAGGCAGTTCATGGCAGTTGAATTTTTATAAAAATCCATACCAATTTAAAATGAGGCTTATTGCTGTCCTAGTGTAAAAGGAGATAAAATAAACAGAGAATTAATTATGATTAAAATTGTTCATACCATGTGGTTCCTTAAGATTTACAGTTTAATTTTAAGGTTTTTTGAGACTATAAAAAGAAACCAGAGAGTATATTTAGTGAGATAGCAGGCAGAGAGAAACAAACTAGGCTTTAAGAAAAGAGAAATAGGGAATTGTTTTTCACTTCATGGATCGCTCTCAGTGTTACTGGATATCACTGGATATTTAACATTTGAGTAGGGCAAATATAGGTGTAGAAGCCAGAGGTTTCCCTAAGGGGAGAGAATATGAGGAAGCTGTTCCTGGGAATGAGAAAGACATGGAAACAGACCATGTGGCTAGTGGTTCATCAACCAAACAGCACGGCAGGTCATGGGCTTAGAGAACCTCCTTACCTGGTACCAGAGCTTTATCAGCAGTAAGGCTGAGTTCTCCTAGAAGGAATCTCACCCCGGGGATAGGATAGGGGCAGATAGGCAGCTTCAGAGTGGAGGTAGGAAGGGGCTCAGTGGCCTTTTAGGGCCTATAAGAGACTACAGTTTTCCAGTTCTGAAAACAGTGGGACAGAAACAAAGTAGTAAAAGCAGCTGTCAGTGAGGGAAACCACAGCATTTGTTGTTGTTTGTTTGTTTTATAATCAAGATGGTGGCTAATCATGAGACTGTCCGTGATTGCCCTAAGTTAAGATGGTGGTGAAACCATGTGCTTGCCCTTATCGGAGAGGGCAGTGAAGCCATGATTCTACCCTCGTTCCAACATGGCGGCTAGCCATGTGCATAATGAGATCAGGTGCTTGTTGATGGGATGGCTGTCCTGGCTGGTTCAAAACTCTGTGTGTGCTTGGCATGGCTGATCAGAAGTCTGCACAACTGAAAACCCTCCTCTGCAAGCCAGCCTCTCCCAGCAGGTGTTCCACAGGAGATTTTAAATCTCAGCTGTGGGGCCTGAGGCAGCAGTGCAATCTAAAGCTATCTGTGTATGGGCAGGGTCCCCAGCAATGACTTACCTAACAGCAATAGTTGAGAAGTAGGCTGTGTCTGTGTCTGGAGTGGCAATTTCAGCACCTGGTGTGAGCATTTTAGTTTTCCCAAGATGATTTTGGCACAGTGTGAGTGTCCACCGTGTCCTCTGTGCTCCATGCTCAGAGCACCTGACAGGATGCCAAGTCTGAGCAGCTGTGAGCAGAGAGGCTGGTGTGCTACAAGGCAGGGCAGTTGAGATAGTGTAGGTTTTAAGGCATATATGATTGAATGGTTGTTAGGGAGACATAGAGCAGAAAAAAAAAAATCGGTTGCAGGCATCATGGTCCTTAAAGGGGTCCTAGCATGACTAGACCGGGTGCTGCCAGGAGAGCCCTTCCCGGCCAATGTACCAATGTTAGAACCAATGAAATGATGTTGCACACACATTTTATATGAAAGAGGTTTATTGGATGGAGATGAAGAAAGAGAAGAGAGTGAGACATGATAAGGGGAAGAGAGAGGGATGCCCCGACAGAGAAAGGGGAGAGGGCAAGAGAGCAACAGAGTGGCCGGATGGTCCTTTTAAGGAGCAATGTAACCATGCCTGCCAGGATGGCTACCTGGCAGGTGACATATGATGACATCATAGGTTGCTAGGCAACCCAAAAGCAGGCTGCCTAAATACTAACATTCATACTGTTGGATGTTGGATTTGCTCTCAATGCTGACTTAACTACCAGATACAAAAACAAAACAAAACAAAAACAAAAACAAAAAACCAAATAACTAGGTCCCATTTGTGTGAGGTACCTAGAGTAGGTAAATTATGAAGATAGAAAGCTGCCAGAGCTAGAAACATGAATAACTGAGGAGTCACTGATTAGTGAATATAAAGTTTCTGTTAGAAATGATGAAAACAAAAAACTGAAAATAAAGGGCAGAGAGATGGCTCAGCAAGTAAAAGCAGTTTTTCTTTTTTCTTTCTGTTTGCCAAGCCTGATGTCCTGGGTTTGATTAAAGGGACCCACATAGTAGAAAAAGAAAAGCATTTCCTACAAGCTGTCACTTCCACCCATTTATACCATGATACATCATTCACACAGAGAGAAGTTAAAAAAAAAAACAACAAAAAACCAGAAGAATGTATTTGGTACTGGTGATAGTTGCATAACATTGGGGATATATTTAAGATCATCGAGTTATACATTTAAAATGGCAAAGTTTATTAATATATTTAAATAATTAATTAATTTTGAGGTGAAGTCTCCTAGTATATATAGCCTTGACTGGCGTGGAACTCACTATGGAGACCAGGTTCATGAGCACGACTCCCAGATAGCCAGCTGTCTGTCTCCACTGGGATTAAATCAACCCTGAACTGGTGCTTGGTTTGCTTTTTACTGGCTAAGACAGGAAACAGAAGACCAGGAGAAAGGGAGAAGTTAGGGTAGGGCTGCAACAGGAGCGGTGGGGGCCTCCTGTGTCCCAGGACCTTCCCAGGACCCTGTGTCTCCGAGGCTCCTTTTCAGCCTTCTGGAATTCCTGTGCACAGGCAGTCTCTCCGGCTCACAGGCAGCTGCTTCACCCTCGCGCAGGCCAGTCCAAAACCTCTGGGGCCTCTGCGTTTCCTCGGCTGAGGACACACTCCAGTCCTTCCAGGGTCCTCTACCCGCCCCACCGGGCACCTCTGTGCATGACTTTACTATTGCCTCCCAGAAATTGGCCTTGGCACTGCGGAAGGTGTGGAGGAGAAGGGTGGTGGGCCAGATCAGTGTTTCCTGTGTATAAGGCCCACGCAAAAAGCATACCAAAGTTTCATCTTTGCTTCTCAACCATTTATTTTTTTTTAAATAGCTAGGCCTTTTGTTATCTAATAATAATAAATAAAAGTATCACAATGTTGAACTGATCAAATGTGAGCACAAAGCAGATGAGCACTTACAGATATGGAGCTGAAGCAGGGAAGAGAAGGTCATTTATTACCATAAGGCTCAGTCAAGTGACTCCTGTACACTCATCCCCAAAAATGAAAGTACTATATTCTTTTGGTAGTGGTTTTGTGGGGTCTCATGTCCTAAGGATAACCCTGAACTTCTTTGATTCTGGTTCAGAGTGCTAGGTGATAAGTGTGCACCACCATGGCCAGTTTATGTAATGCTGGAATCTCACTCAGTATCTCATGCATTGTAGACATGCATTCTACTCACTGATCTATGTCCCCAGCGTAGAAGAATTATATAATTACACACACACACACACACACACATGCACACACACATAGTATGCCAGCTGGGTGTTGTGACATGTCTTTTAATCCCAGCACTCTGGAGGCAGAGGCAGGCAGATCTCTGAGTTCAAGCTTAGACTGGTCTATATAAGTTCTGGGCCAGTCAGAGCTGTATAATGAGGCCCTGTCTCAAAATAAGAACAACAACAACAAAAAGCCTACAGTTGAACATGGTGGTTTATGCCAATAATCCCAGCAATGGGTTGAGGTAGGGGGGATCTCATTTTAGACATTGCTAGAGAGATCCCCTCTTGAAATAAATAGGAAGAGTCTACAGAATGCAAATAGACTTGCAGTGATGGGGAATGGTTGCTGTATGGCGACAGAGCAAAGGAAGACCAGAGGGACTAAAGGTATGGAGATGTTTCAGAGGTAACTACTGGATGTTTAGGTCTTGCTGGCGTTCGTAAACTCTCAGGTGCCTGAATGTCTCAAAACTCATTACATTTCTAGCAGTAAAATATGCATAAACTTGGGAGGCAATATCTGAGCAAAGACTGAAGGAGGAGGGGGAACGAATCATGTAGATTATCCCGGAGAAAAATAGTGGAATGGCCGTGCAAAGGCTCTAAGACATAAGGGCCAATGAGGTGGCTCGGTGGGGAAAAGGCCCTTGCTGTGAAAGTCTGAGCGCCTGAAAGTTGTCCTCTAACTTCTTTCCCCATGCGAGCTATGGTGCAGGCACCCATGTGAGCAAGAGCACACACACACACCAACAATAACATGGTAATAGTAATCCTCTGTGTAGAAGCTTGTCTTTCAACTGTGTGCTCTGTGCATGGATCGGAAGGCAGATTGGAGGCAGAAGTATAAATAAAATAAAAGCAGAAGTAGGAGATGGATCAGAGGAGGTAAAAGAACTGAATGGTGAAGCATGGGAGGGGCATGATCTGACTAACATTTCAAAAGGAAAAGTGCGGCTACTCTAAAAGGAATAGATTTTAGAGAAATAAAGAAGGAGACAGGGATTTGGAAGAACCCAGACTAGCTCAGCCTGATGTTTGGCTGTGGGTCTGTTTCCATCTGCTGCCGGGTGGAGCCTCTCAGAGGACAGTTATGCTAGGCTCCTGTCTGCAAGCACAGCAGAGTTTCCTTAATAGTGTCCGAGGATAGTGCTCCCCTGGGGTAGGGGGTCTCAAGCTGGGCCAGGCATTGTTTGGCCTTTCCTCAGTCTCTGCTCCATATTTATCCCTGCACACCTTGTAGGCAAGGTAAATTTGGGGTCAAAGGCTCTGTGGGTGGGTTGGTGTCCCCCTCCCTCCACTGGAAGTCCTGCCTGGCTATAGGAGACAACCACATCAGGCTACATACCCCCTGCTACTAGGAGTCTCAGCTAGAGTCACGCCCATATCCTCCCAGCAGCCTACCCCATCGAGGATCTCCAGCTTGTCCCAGAGATGCCTCCTCATCAGCTTCCCTGCTCTCTCTCACCCTAGTTCTCCCCAACCCGATCCACATCCTTGCTACATCCTCTCCCTACCAGGTCTCTCTCTTCATCCAGTTTATGTCCCCTCTGAGGGGGATTCAAGCATCCACCCTTGGGCCCTCCTTGGTACTTAGCTTCTTTAGGTCTATGGATTGTAGAATGGTTATCCTGTACTATATGGCTAATATTCCAGTTATAAGTGAGAACATACTAGATACTGAGACCCACAGCCAAACATTAGGCAGAGCTTGGAGAGTGTTGTGGAAGAGTTTGGGGAGAGACAGAGGGATCTGGAGAGGACAAGAACTCCACAAGAAGACCATCAGAGTCAACTAACTAAGGACCATGGGGGCCCACAAAGACTGAACCACCAACCAAAGAGCATGCATGGACTGTACCTAGGTTTCCTATACATATGTAGATGATAGGCAGCTCTGTCTTTATGAGGGTCCCCTAGCAATTAGAGTGGTGACTATCTCTGACATGGACTCTGTTGCCTGCTTTTGGATCATTTTCCCCTAACTGGGCTGACTTGTCCAGCCTCAGAGGAAGAGGATCCAATTAGTTCTGATGTGGGTTGGGGATAGTACTCCCCTTTTCTAGGGAGAAGAGGGGGGGAAAGGAGGAACAGGAAAGAGAGACGGGGGGGGGGACTGCGATAGGAATGTAAAGTGAATTAAAAAAATTAAAAATTAAAAAAAAAAGAATCCGGATGAGGATGTCTTGGATGTTGGTATCACCTGTAATCCCAGTACTCAGAAAGCAGAAACACACAGATCTTTGTTCTCTGTGAATTTAAGGCCAGCCTGGTCTATGAAAATGAGAATGTGTCTCTAAAGAAAGAAAAAGGAAGGAAGGAAAAAAGGGAGGGCAAAGGAAGGAAAGAAAGAAGGAAGGAAGCAGGTGAGGAATTAAGGAAGGAGACGGCTTCAAGCAGACCAAGTACTGTATTTTGTAGAATCTAAGATGTTGATTGAAGGATATGTCCTGATTTCAGAGACATTAAAATATGCAGTGTGCATTGCATTATACAGTGTGAATTGAAATCTGCAAGGCCAAATCTATGACTCAAACACCACAAGTGTCTGTGGCTGAAGATTTGGTTTTCTTCAAGATCCCAAAAGTAACCAAGCGCCATTTTCTCTCAGCTTACCCACAGTTCTGTATCTAGAAGCTAAGTTTACATTAAAATCACAGAAATCAGCTCATACTTATAGAAGATGGAATTAGAGCCAACGTTCAAAATTATTACAGATATTTTTTAATTCACACTAATATGGGGATAGAGAGAGCCCCATGATTAGGAGGATGCACTGCTCTTCCAGAGGACCAGAATTCAATCCCAGCATCCATGTTTGGTGGCTCACAACCACCTGTAACTCCAGCCTCCATAGGCACCGGGATACAAATGCACACACACGCACATACACACATATAACTAAAAATAACTAAAATAATAAAATAAATTAAAATTAAATAATAAAAACAAAATAACTGAAAATAATAAGATAAAAATCTACACTAATGCACACTAGAAGAAAATTTCTACAATGTACTTGGCTATCCCTTACATTATCAGAAATCTAATACTCCTAGTTCACATTCTCTAAATGCTCAATTATTGAGACAAACAAAAATTTTCTTCAGCCAGGCACAGTGGTGCACCCCTCTAATCCCAGCACTCAGAGAGGCAGAGGCAGGTGGATCTCTGTGAGTTTGAGGCCAGCCTGGTCTACAAAGTGAATCCAGAACAGCCAAGGCTACACAGAGAAACCTTGTCTCAAAAACACAAAACGAAACACACAACAAAAACAAACAAAAATTTCTCCAGCAAGAATCCAATAAATTCTCTAGCATATGATGTCAACAGAACAAACATGATCATACTATTATGGTCCAATCAGAGAAAAGCCAGGGACTTCTGAGTGATAAGTGAAAGGCACTACATGAAGAAGCCCAAAGCTCTGGCCGCAGCTGGAACAGGCTACTACTAAGTACAGTCAGCTTTGAGGGTCATTTGTTATCTCTCCTGTTAGTGTCTTTTTGTGGCTGTGGTGAAACACCATAACCAAAAGGAAGTTATGGAAGAAAGAGTTCATTTTGGCTCACGGCCCTAGAATAGTAGCTGGGACGGCGTGGCGAGGGCAGCTGGGTCAAGAAGCTGAGATGTATCTACACACAGGAAGCAGAAAGAGATCGTTGGAAACGGCTGAGTCTATACACTCTCAAAGGCCATCTCCAGGGACATACCTCCCCCAGCAAGGCGCAGCCTCCCAAAGGCTCTATAACCTCCCCAGACAGCCCCACCAGCAGGGACCGACTGTTCAAATGCGTGAGCCTGTGGACAGTTCTCATTCGAGCTACACATTAAGCTTAGCAGCAAGACACTCTACTCGCTGAGACATCTTACCAACTCATGTTCGTTAAATTATGGCAAAATATACAAAAATGTCCGTCCTAACTTTTTTTTTTCATGTAGGCCCCAAGGGTCCACACATGCTAAGCGCGCGCTCTCTTAGCTGCATCCCCAGTTGTACTTTGACCATTTTATCTGTCTGTTTATTTGCAGACAGGACTTCACATATCCCAGGTTGGCCTCCACCTTCCTATGTAGTTCAAGATGACATGGACTTGTCAGTCCTCCTGCTTCAGCCTTCTTGCACAGCTGTGCAATATGACACCCCGTTTGTTTTTGTTTTTTGTCTTGGTTTTGGTTTTTCGAGACAGGGTTTCTCTGTGTAGTCCTGACTATCCCGGACTTGCTTTGTAGACCAGGCTGGCCTCGAACACACATAGATCCTCCAGCCTCTGCCTTTCAAAGTTCTGGGATTATAGACATGTGCCACCCACACCGACACCCAGTTTCTTAACTAAGTTTTTTTAAACCATGCGTTCTAATCTCCACAGTTCTTTACCATCTTATAAAATACACTTTATACACATCACCCAACTCTTCCATCTTCCCTCCCTCCAGCAGCTGGCAATCCCATTCTCCTGCTTGTCTTTGTACCCTTGACTATTCTACAAACTAGACCATATAATATTTTTACTTTTATGTTTGGCTTATGCCATCTTTACGTAATGTCCTTGTGAGAATTCCTTCCCTGAAGAGATATAAATAATGTCTACCTTGTTCTTATGAGCTCCCAGTGACAAACCAAAGCACAAGTCCACAAAAGTCAACCCTGGGGAACATAATTCAACTCAAAATCTCAAGTACTCTGAAGCCGGCAGTGAAGGTTGATTGGAGGGATAAACGAAAAGTATCCAAGAGCCTTGGTGTTGACAGAGTTTTATTACTAAATGTTTTATTTTATATTTAAAAATATAAATATAAATGTGCTTTGCCTACAGCACATGGATTAGGGGTGTGACAGGAGTGTGGGTAACCCAAAGCAGCCACACTGCAAAATCTTTATCTAGCATGGTTGATAGCTTCCCCATCGCTGCATAGATGGGCCTCTTCTTCAGGTCATCTCCCCAGGCCACATACTGTATCACTTCCCAGGATCCTTAGGCTCAGGGCAGCTGGGGCAGAATTCACATATCTATGGCTGGGAGGAGTAGCTGGATATTCAGACAGGGTTCAAAGACCCTGTGAACCCCTTCTTCCTTTGAGGTACCAGGTCTGTCAGCAGTCCTCGGGCCCCATCATGATGGTCTCAGGCACAGCTGTGTTGCTAGAGATGGCAGCTGTTTTGTTCAGAGCCCACATTCTACAACAAACAAAAGGCTTTTACTTTTGAGGACATGAGGCCCAGCAGAGAATGTTGGCAGCTGAAGGATACTGATTTACTCCTTTGTTAGTCCCTCAAGAAAACCAACTCTATCTCAGGATGTCTGGTTACACGGAAGATCTGTCTTTTCTTTTTTTCTTCTTTTTTTGCTTTTTCAAGACAGGGTTTCTCCGTTATCCCTGAATGTCCTGGAACTTACTCTGTGGACCAAGCTGGTGTGGAACTCAGAGATCCACTTGCCTCTGCCTCGTGAGAGCTGGAGTTAGAGGCTTGTGCCACCATCGCCTGGCAATGTCTGACTTCTTATTTGGCATTTTTATGTTTTATATTCTCCTACTTTCTGATATCTTTCTTTTCCTTTCTCAAACAATATTAACAATTTGACATCAAGTCTTTCAGACTCTTTTGTATATAGTATATTCAATTTATATGATAGTATTGCCAGGCGGTGGTATTGTATAATATATATGACATTCTTTTTTAATTGTGTGTATATGTGTGAGTGTGTGTGCATGCAAGTGTGAATGTAGGTGCTCTCAGAGTCCAGAAGAGACTGTTGTCTCCTCTGATGCTGGAATTATAGTTGTGAGCCACCTGATGTGAGCATTGGGAACCAAACTCAGGTCCTCTGCAGGAGCACTGTGCTCTCTTAACTGCTAAATCTCATCTATCCAGCCCCAATGCATGTCACGTAAAAATATCTTTGGGGGCAGCACAAATGAACCAAGACACACGCATACATAACACATAATTATCATCATATTATTAAATACTATTATATTATTAAATTATTATTTTAAAAAAGAAAACGAGGCTGAAGAAATGGCTCAGTGGTTAAATCACTTGTTGCTCTTCCAGAGGACCTGAATCAGTTCTCTGTACCCCAACTATCTGTACCCCCAGTTCCAGGGATTCAATGCCCTCTTCTGGCCTCTGTGGGCATCACACACTCATTTTAAGAAAGTACTGATTTACTGAAAGATACAGAATGAATATACATGTACACACTCATGCACACAGATCTTGTTCCTTTGCAGCTTTGAACTTGCTGTGTAACCGTGAACAACCTTAAACCCCAGCTCCGCCACTTCCCCAGGACTAGGATCACAGCGGGGCCTCCCCATGGCTCTGTCACACACCTATCTTTTAAATACCCGCAATTGGCCAGTTTAAGAATAACAACGACACTTTACTGTGGCAAATTTAATTAATTAATTTAGTTAGTTGGTTGGCTTTCTGAGACAGGGTCTTACTGTGTAGCCTTGGCTGACCTGGAACTTGCTAAGTAGACTAAGCTGGCCTTAAACTCAGAGAGATCTCCCTGACTCTGCCTCCCTAGCGCTAGCATTAAAACTGTGCACCACCTCACCTAGCGCCTGGAAAATTTACATGTGGCATAGTAGACAGAATAAAATAGTAAGAGCATGTAACAGCCAGCCCTTCAGAACACAGGCATGTAGCAGAGCCGATGGCACCCACATCCTCTGCTGCTTGCCCGGCTCGCTGCCCTTTGGAACGAATCCCAGACACAACCTCTGTCTGCCTATAAATATTTCAGTAGTAACCATTAAAATTTTTATTCACTTTTTTCACTTATAGTCTAAGGAAGACAAAGACATACATAATTCAACTCAAAATCTCAAGTACTCTGAAGCTGGCAGCGGAGGTTGATTGGAGGGGTAAATGAGAAGCATCCAAGAGCTGTGGTGTTGACGGAGTTTTGTTACTGAAGCTTTTAATTTATATTTAAAATCTGTTTCAAATTTATTTATTCTATGTATATGAGCGTTTTGCCTACATTTATGTCCATATACCACATGCGTTCCTGGTAGCCATGGAGGCCAGAAGAGGACGTCAAATCCCCCGGAACTGGAGTTACCATGGCTATGCGCCTCCATGCGGGCACCAGGAGCCGCACTCAGGTCCTCTCCAAGAGCATCAAGTGCTCATGACCACCGACCCATCCCTCCAGCTCTCCCCCTGACTCATCCTCCTGAATTCCCGCATCAATTTTTTCTCAGTAGATAATAAATTGTCTCTAAATAATGGTGTCTTGGAAAAGCATCTCTCAAAAGTTACATATCTTGCTGTCTTATCCAATTAGTGAGGTCTCCTAGAGGAGCTGTAACAATGAAATCAGTGATTGGCACCTTTGTCTTTCCTTTTCCTTTGCTTGCTTGCTTTTTTAGCTTTGCTGAGAAAACAGGGCGATGGTTCAACTAGTAAAGGGCTTGTTGTGTCTGGATCCGGACCCCCAGCACCTGTGGTTTTGGGTTTTGTTTTAAACCCAGGTGTGACATCAGGCGCCTATTACTCCAGCTCTAGTGGGTTGAGACAGGCAGGTCCTGGGCAACCTTGACTCTGGCAAGTCAGTGTAGTTAGAATGGGGGCCATTTCAGTGAGTGATCCTGTCTTTAAAGTTAAGCAGAGAAGTAACTGGAGAAGACATCCAACGTCAGCCTCTGGCCTCCACAGGTACCTACATGGAAAGTGCAGCTGCACACACATGTGCACATGCATATACAACAACTTTATTGAGATACAATTCACTTAATATAAAGTTTATACTTTTAAACTGTACAATTTAGTGTTATTTTAGAATGCTGAAGTGTATCCTAAAGCCATAAACAGCTAGAAGTTGGCAACAACCACATTCCCTACAGCCAAAAGGCAAGACACTTTTTGTTTTGTTTTGTTTTTGAGACAGAGTTTCTCTGTGTAGCCTTGGCTGTCCTGGACTCACTTTGTAGACCAGGTCAGCCTCCAACTCATAGAGATCCACCTGCCTCTGCCTCCCAGGACAGGAAACATTCAAAGGTAGGTTTGAGCATCATACCTAATAGCTGGCATATTTACATTTATATTTATCTTGTAACCTTTTAGGTCTATGTTATCTCACAAGGTTTGGGATAACTTTCTCTTTAAAATACATTTATCTTCGCCTCATGTTCCTGCCTGTACCTGTATGTGCCCAATGCCCATGGATGCCAGAAAAGGACACTGGATCATTCCGGGTGGTTGTGAGCTGCCAGGTAGGTGCTAGGAATTGAAAGTGCTTTTAACTGAGCCAGCCCTCCAGCCTCATTTTTTTTAATTCATGCTTCCCCTTGTGGTGAAATGAAATGCTACCAATACACATATAAATGTAAAGGGTAGAAATCAGTTAAGATTTTATAGTTTATCAGACACATACCAACCTAACATGGACGGATTCACAGTGCCTCTATATATGATATGGTGGTTTGAATGAGAAATGGCCCTCATAGACGCATGTATTTAAATATTTGGTCCCCATTTGGTGACGCTGTTTGGGAAGATTATGGGACTGTTAGGACACGGAACCTTGCTGGAGGAAGGATGTCACTGAAGGAGGGCTTTGGGACTTAGTAGCCAGGACTCACTTCAAGTACATTCTCTCTGCTTCCTCTGTGTAAAAGTAAGGTCTCTCAGTGTCCTGCTCCTGCTATCATGCTAGCCTCCCCCGCCATTGCAGACTGTCTCTCTGGAATTGTAAGCCAAGATAAACCCTTCTTCTATACATTGCTTTTGGTCATGGTGTTTCATCATACCATAACTATACACAAACATCATATGACAACTACCTATAAAAACCAGGTCTTACTTAACAGAGCTAAATCCCAAGGCAGTTATTAGCATGTCAACAGTTTTAGTGGGTTTCACTCTACATCCCACACCCCTGCTTAGATGTATTTTATTTTAAAATTTTCCATCTGATGACACACTCGTCAGAGGTTTTTGGGGAGACAGATTACCCTCTCTTTTCCTCTTCCTTTTTTTTTTTTTTCAGTCTGCAGTCTTCTGTCTCCCTTCTCAGCCCTTTGGGGAAGCTCAGAATAGAGGAGGCACTGATGTTCACTCCCCAGTAGAAACTTGGCAACAGGAAGTTCTTATTATTACCATATGTATCATAAGTGGTATTTGAGATTCTGCTCTAGGAGTGTTACTGGCATTCTTAGGATTGAGCCTGGGGCCTGGTAGCCTGAATTCAGGAAAGGAGAAGACCGTGGAAAGAGCTGGCTCAAAATTATCGATCAGAAATAAGCTTTATTTGGAGAGAAAAGTGTGTGTGTGTGTGTGTGTGTGTGTGTGTATGTGTGTGTGTATAACAACAAAGGCCATGGCCAAGCCATGAGGTTTAAAAGAATCATCAGAGTCTATCATAACAGCGGCAGCATGACCCAGGCATGAGCTGGAGGAACATGGCAGATATAAAAACACCACGAAGGCTGGCTTAAGGTGAGAAAGAGTGGCAGAGATGGCCGCCATGGAGGCCAAAATGAATCTTTGCTCTCTTAACTTTTCTCTCAGGTAGTTTGGTCCCAGGTTCACAAAAGCAATTATAGTACAGGACTGTTTGTACCTCTAGATGTTTGCGCTCTTCCCTGCTGCTCTCCCAGGCGAGGTGCACTTATACTAAATTTGCAGGTGAGGAAACCAACACTTTGGAAGGTTCTACTTGGCCCAAAACACAGAAATGGAGAAGAGCCAGATCTGGGCCCCAGCACACCATCTGGGGCCATTTTGAAATTGGCTAAATTTGGCTCAGAAAAGGGGTGCAAGGTTCTAAATTAAAGAGATATGAGGCAGGGTTGGAGAGATGACTCAATGGTTAGGAGTGCTGGCTGTTCTTCCAAAGGACCCGGGTTCAATTCCCAGCCCCCACATGGCAGCTCACAACTGTCTGTAACTCCAGTTCCAAGGGATCTGACACCTTCACACTGATGCACATAAAATAAATTATTTTTAAAAAGAGGGAGAGATGAGGCAGTTCAAAGGATGAACGAGAAAATTGGTGGTAACTTGCTAGAGTCAGGGCCTTGGAAAGTTCAGGTGATAGTCTAAACAGAATGGGCAGCAAACTTTTCTGTTTTTTTGGAACAGGGTCTCACTGTGTAGCCGTGGCTGGGCTAGAAATTGCTATTTCTAGCTTGGCTTGGCCTAACTTTATGGAGATCTGCCTGCCTCTGCTTCCTGGGTTCTGGTATTAGAGGCATGCGCCACCTTGCCTGGGTAGCCGTTTTTTTGTTTGTTTGTTTGTTTAAGATTTATTTGTTTTATGTGTATGAGTGTTTCCAATGTATGTGCATGCCTGCTGCCCTGGGATGTTAGAAGAGAACTTTAGAGCTCCCAGAAAGGGAGTTCCAGACAGTGCTGGGAACAGAATCCAGGCTCTGAAGAAGAGCAGCCGATGCTTGACCTCTGAGCCATCTCTCCAGTTCCTGCTGCCACATAAAATGAAAAGAGGGACACGTGTGGTGATGCACACCTGCAATCCCAACACGTTTGGGTGAAGGCAGGGGGACCCGGAGTATAAGGCCACACTCAGCTGAATTTGAATTTGCATTTGAAACCTGACTGGACTTCATACATCTGTGCCTCCAAAAACTACACACAATAAATTACAAAGAAAGCCAGGCATGCTGGCACATGCATTTAAGTCCTACGCTTGGGAGGCAGAGAGATCTCTGAGTTTGAGGCCAGCCTTGTCTACAGAGTCGAGTTCTAAGAAAGCCAGAGCTACACAGAGAAACCCTATCTGAAAAAAAAAAAAACTTTCAGAAAGAGTTAATAATATGACTCATTAAATTCAACATTTATCTACAATTTTACCATCTTAACATGTCATCGAGACAACAAGTGTTAACATTTATTAATACTTTCTTTAAAATTGTTTTTTTGTTGGTCTGTAAAGATGCTTTGGTGCTCTTCCAAACGACCCGGAGTCAATTCCTAGCACCCACACGGTGGCTTTCAACTGTCTGTAACTCCGGTTCCAGGGATCCAACACCCTCTTCTGGCCTCCTCTGGCCCAAGGCATGCTTGTGGTGCACAAACATATATGCAGCCAAACACTCTTGCACATAAAACAAAAATAAGTAAATATCTTAAAAAATTACACCGTGTGTGTATGTGCATGCTGTAGCCACTGGTTTGGGGTTCGTGTTCCTGTAAATAGCCTCTTACACATAATGTGGGAAACCCTCATGAAATTCATTGGGTCATTAAAAAAAAAAGTCATGAAGGAGAGCACAGTTGGGAAGAAGAAGAGAATCAATATGAATAGAAGGGGAATAAAGGAGAATAATGGAAGGACTGTGATCAAAATACACTATGTACATGTATAAAAATGTCACAATGAAACCTGCTATTACACAAAATTGGTGTACGTTAATAATATTTTAAAAGTAGTAGTTTCCAGCTCTCCTCGAATAGTGAATCCTGTGGTTTTTCGAGGATTATTCACAGTGCATTCCAATAAGGCCTGTACAGCTAGACAAGAAGTCTATTCTTCAAGCCTCATCGCCTTCCGTCCCCGAGGAGGAGAAGGCAACAGCTAACAGAGGAGTGAAAACAGAACCCAACTATCATACAGCTGATTTCACTGAAAACAACAAACTTCTTTTTACAACCCAAAGAAATGGAAATTGGAGCTGAACATTCACTGCTTTGAAATGAAACTGAACCGTGGGACCGAAGCGCTGAGAAAAATGAGACAGATTTTAAAATCGTGACTCTGATATACTGTCTGTATGCGATGCCACGTAAAATTCAGGAGCAAGGCCTGTGAGATGCTGAGGGCAGTGGTGCTTGCTGCCAAGTCTGACAACCTGAGTTTCCTCCCCAGAACCCATGTAAAAGTAGGAGAGTCAACTCCGTAAGGCTGTCCCCTGACCACCACATGCACTCCGTGGCATGCATGCCATAATAAACATTGTGCACATACAATAATAATGTTTAATTTTTTATTTGTTTTTGTTTGTTTGTATGTATCAGCCCCCTATCTGCATGTACACCGCATGCCAGAAGATGGCATCAGACCCTGTTATAGACAGTGTAAACTACCATGTGTGTGCTGGGAATTGAACTCAGGATGTCTGGAAGAGCAGACAGTGCTCTTAACCACTGAGCCATCTCTTTAGCCCTTAAATTTTAAATGAAGGAGTAATTCATTCATATGTTCTTAATTAGAATACGACATGTACACACATACACCTACACAAATACTTTCTATCATATGCAGAAATATTGCACTAAAAAATCAAAGTAGAAGCTCTTTATGGGCTAGTGTGATAGCTTGGTGGGTAAAAGTGTCCGATGTCCCACACTTGTGTTCGATCCCACAGAGCCACATGAGGGAAGGAAACTACTCCTGAAAGTCGTTCCCATCCTCCATGTGTTCTCAGGGGGACATACGCCCACGTACATATGTGCAAAATGTTGACATTAGTTAAAACCAAAAGCAAAGACCCTCTTCCCGTCCTGTAATGGTAGGTCACATATGCATTGCCAGCATCCTGGAAGCTGTTGCCAGAGGATTTTGAGTTTCAGGCTTTGTCACACACTCAAAAATCTTCTTCCATAATTAGGAAAAGTTGCAATCGTGTGAAGTTGGTCTCTTAAGATACACCTTCAAGGGTGGAGGGGGGAAAAAGATATACCTTCAAAAGCCAAAGTTCTTTATAGAAAACGATCCTGCTTCAGATAAGCTCTAAGTAAAAAATTAGAAAGCACACGAAGAAATAAGTAATAGATTATGAGATAAAGAGGCAGAAACAACAAACAGAAAAACCTCATTCCCTAAACACCAGATAACAGAACAATGCAAAGGCACTTTGAAATAAGTTACTTAGGAATGTTCAGGGAATAGTCACATAGCCAGCTATGTGAAGCAATGAGTTGGAAGCAGGAAGATCAGGAAATGAGTTCAAGCTTATCCTTAGCTGTGAATCTGGTTGGAACTAGCTTGATCTCGGTAAAGCACAACCAGATAAGGAAATGGAAAAGTTTTGTTTTTGTTGTTTTTGTTTTGTTTGTTTGCTTATAAGGCAGGGTTTCTTGTAGCCTTGGCTGGGACTTTGTAGACTAGGCTGACCTTGAACTCACTGAGATCCCCCTGATCGCCGGGATCGAAGATGTTTGTTTCCTTTTTAACCAGAGTGAAAGCAAACAAACAAAACAGAAAGCCAGTTTTCAGCATGGTGTGCACGGATAGTCCCAGATACTCAGTGGCCAGGAGGAGTGGATGCACCCAGCAGGTTGAAAGCAGCCTAGTGCAACATAGTGAGACTCTCATCTCAGACAGAGCAAAGCCAAATAATCCAAAACAGAGCAACAAAGGAAAAAAGACAAAGAAAGATGGGACAAGGCAATGTTTGGAGAAATTATGAGTGATTTAAAAAAAAAACATTACATTTATTTGTATATATATGTATGGATGGTTGCCACAGCCACACCATTAAATTCTACAAGACCGGTTTTATCTAGGTGAAAAAAAGCTTAACCACCCAAGCAAAGTAATACACCCTCTCTTCGACACAATGAAATGAAGTTGTGGAGCTGGGTGTGGTGGTACACACCTGTGATCTCAGGGAGGCAGAGGCAGGTGGATTTCAGTGAGTTCAAGGCCAGCCTGGTCTACAGAGCAAGTCCCACAGCCATGGCTATACAGAGAAATCCTGCCTTGAAAAAACAAAACAAAAAAAGGAAGGAAGAGAGAGAATGAAAGTTGTAGGACATCAAAGTCAAAAAGAAAAATAAAATCTCAAAACACCAGAAAAATGACAAAGTTTAGCCCCATAGAGTGGCAGGGCCACTGCTTGGCCACTGCTTGGCCACTGCTTGGCCACTGCGTGACGGGTGGTGCACTTCCCACGGACAAGTAGGTCCACAGGCGACTGAGCGCCGTCAACCCCAAAGGGAGACAGTAGCCAAACACTGCACTCTTTATACGCTCAGCCAGACATTTCCAGACACACAAAGGATGGGCTTGTTCACGTTTGTAAGTCCTCGCTAAAATGGCTGTTAAAGGATACCCTCGGGAAGAAAAAAATGGAACTGCAAAGGAAAGGGTGGAGTCAAAAGCAGGGAAACCAGGAAACACTGGGTCACCAGGAGCTGGAGGAAGGCCTAGACACCAACCATTAGAGAGTTAGGAATTAAAATGAAAAGGGGGGGAGGGGTTTCAACAGGCAGCTGTAAAATGGCCCCAGGTAACTATAAGTAATTAGTGAGAAAATTATAATTTCCAGTAATTCTTCACTTTCACAAAATTATTTTCCACCAATTTTTAAAAACATATCCTTGGTCAAATCACCCTGACTCTACCTCCATCTCAAAGGACTGTTGGCTATAAAAGAATAAAAAGAATTAGCAAGGGCTTATGACATAGCTCAGTGGTAGGGTTTATGGTGTTTGTAGTTCAAATCAAAGTACAAAAAAAATCAAGAAGAAGAAAGAAGAAAGGAATCAGCAGTCTCTGTTTAAAAGCCTTTTGTGGGGAGGAGGTTGAAGACAGGATCTCCTCTCATAACCCAGGCTGGCCTGCAACACTCCCGTCCCACCCCACAGTGATCCTCCTGCCTCAGCTTCCCAAGTGCTGGGCTTACAAGCGCATACTACCATGCCAGTTTTGTAGCACTGAAGCTGGAGTCCACGGCTCTTGCATGCTAGGCAAGCGCTCTACCAACTGAGCCCCAGCCCTCCAGGAGGACTTTATGGCTTCCATTTCCAGATTTGAAAGCAAGCAAATGGAACGCTTTTTATTTCCTACAGAAACCAACCCTTTATAGTTAGTAAATCTAAATGTGTTTTTGTCCATAATTAGTTGGGAGTGGGCTTGGACCACTTTTGTTTGTTTTGTTTTGTTTCTTTGTTGAGACAGGGTGTCTCTGTGTAGCCTTGGCTGTCTTGGAACTCACTCTGTAGATGAGGCTGGCCTTGAACTCACAAAGATCCTCCTATCTCTGCCTCCCACCACCACTCTGCTGGAAAACATTTTAAAGTGGTTTCTAAACTGAGCCCCATAGAACACCAGGATCCTAATAGTAAGTTAAACTGTCATGGATGTCTTCTTACAGCTTCATGATGTATTAGCCTACCAAAGCCAACTCTTTCAGCGCCCCCCTCCCCCGACAGGATCTCATGTAGCCCATGTTGAATGTGAAATCCTACACAGCAGAGAATGCTCTTCAGCTCCCGATCCTCCTGGCCCTGCCTCCCGGGTGCTGGAAAGGTAGGCGTGATCTTCTACGCCTGACTTTAGGAGGCACTGGGGATTGAGCCCAGGCAAATGCCAGGCAAGCAGACCGAGTGAGTCACATAGCATGCCCTCTTCCAACTATTTCTTTTTCTTTCTTTTTTTTCTTTTTTACAAAAACTTTCCTGTTAATGTGTGTGTGATATGAGGCAGGAGCACATGTGTGCGACCCAGGGTACATGAGGGTCGGACAGCAACCTTGTGGCCTAGATTTACTCCTTTCTCCACGTGGTTCTGGGGAGTAAATCCAAGATGTCAGGGCTGTTGGGCAAGTATGTTTACCTCCTGGACCACCTCACCCGTTCCCTTCCAGAAACTTCTGTGGATAATTCAGTGTTTGCCATTATTAGTTGACCACACTCATTTTTTTTCAATGGGACGCCTATTGTGATCCTTTGACACATGCAGGCTACCTCCTTCAGAATACGCTTGATTGGACAGATAGTCCTTCATCTACTTCAGGGAGGGGCATAAATATTACCCTCCAGTGAGGGATAGCGTCTCCACCGCTTCCTGGTGAGAGTATGTGCTCTGCCAAAAGCTCAGTTTGGATGGTACTATTCCAATTTTTGGAAGTGGTCATCAGCTAAATGACATTGACCAACAGGCTCGACAGCAAAGTGCACACGCTTTTAAATCTCTGTTTGTCTGTTTTTCCAGCTCTAATGTGGGGGAAGCCTTGGCGTTTTCCAAGGCTTCCTGTGAGAAGTGAAGGAATCAAGTCACTGACTAAGCTAGAGGACACTGGCCTGGCGACAAGGCCATTCCCCGTTGTCCACCAGGTGTCAAACACAGGACTCAGCCCAACCAGGCAAGCAGCAGGGCTTGAGCTCAGACCTGACCAGAACTAATGTTTACTTCCAGATTTATACAGTGTTCTGCCTGCAGGACAGCAGGGGGCACCAAATCTCATCATAGATGGTTATAAGCCACCACATGGCTACTGGGAATTGAACTCAGTTCCTTTGGAAGGACAGACAGTGCTCTTAACCTCTGAGCCATCTCTCCAGCTCCTTCTCCAGGAAGCACTCAGATGAAACGACCCAGGCTTAGAGAAAAAGGCAGGTAGGAGAATGGAAAGAAAACACAAACTATCACCGACCTCAGAAGGTTGATGGAAAACCAGCAGTCACAGAGGAAACAACAGCTTTTAGAGTGTTGCTGTTAGGGAAATGTAATCTTTTTTCCCCACAACATTCACTTCTCTGGTGTGTGTGTGTGTTCACTCAGGTGTACATATGTGGAGGCCAGAAGACAATTTTGATTGCTGGTTCTCTCCTTCCACCATGTGGGTTCCAGGGATGGAACCCAGCTCATCGGGCTTGGCAACAAGTGCCTTTACACCACCTAGTGCATGTGAGGTCAGAAGACGACCTATGGGCTGAGCCATCTCACTGGCTCAAACCCTGACTCACAGAACTAAGGGCAGGTAAATACTCTCAAAATTACCAGAATGAAAAATGAAGCCAAAGAAGACACAGAATTTACTGAAAGACAGAAGGTTCATTATAGGCCACGAAGTCAGAACTAAGTTGATGTAACAAGATGACAAACCTGAAAGAAATCAGCGGGGTTTGCTGAAAGGCACTTCAATGGCTCACTAACCTCAAGAAGACAGCGGGAGCAGCATCTAAGTGCAGAAACTGATAACAAGCTATGCTTGTGACTTCAGGACAAAGAGACCCTCTGCCAGTGCTCAGAGCAGTACACCCTGCTGGAGGACTTCCGGAAGACAGTTAGGGAATTGTGTCAAAGTGGAGCGCATGCACGCCACTGCATTAGACCTTCGGGAAAATCACCCTGAGGAGGAAATGCACAAAAGCAAAACGCTGAACACAGGATGTTTGTCACTGTGTACTAATGGTATTTTAGAAGAAGAAAATGCAGGGCCGGAGGAGGGCGCAGCAGTTAAGAGCACTGGCTGTGGCGCTTCCAGAGAACGCAGGTTGAATTTCCGGCACCTACGCAACAGCTCACAAATAACCTGACACCTTCTTCTGGCCTCTACAGCACACAGAGTACACATACATATATTTAGGCAAAACATTCATACATGTAAAATAAAAAATAAATAAATTCTTAAAAATGCAAAAAAAAAAGGTGTAAGCACCCCTGTAATCCCAGCACTCAGGAGACAGAGGCAGGCGGATCTCTGTGAGTTCAAGCCTGGTCTACAAACTGAGGCCAGCACAGCCGGGGCTCTATTAGAGCACCCCGACTCTAAAAAAGAAAATAAAAGAAAAAAAAAAGTGCAAGAATAGGCAGCAGGCTTGCAAAAGGTCTCCGTGGGCAAAGGCACTTTCTGCCAAGCCTGATGATCTGAGTTCAGTGTTCAGGGCCCATGTGGGGGAAGAAAATAACTGACTCCTGCAAGTTGTCCTGTGACCTCTGCAAGCATGTTCCCCTCCTACTCAAAATAAATGAATGTAATAAAAATGTTTTTAAAAGAATAGGAGACAGGTTGAATAAATCATGGTTCATAAATAACACAAATAGCTGTCATCCCTTAACAATCATGGTGTCCCCCTGGGGGACAGTGTTCAGCAGCAGAACACTTGCTTAAAATGTGCAAGGCCCTGAGTTCAATACCCAGTACTGCTGAATGAGGAGGAGGAGGAGGAAGAGGAAACAATCTTAGTGTTAGTTTGCAGTTAATGACTCAGAAATCTGTCCATCGCATATTCTGAGTGAAAATAGCAACCACAGGGCCAAAGAGATGACTCAGTAGTTAAGAGCATGTACTGTTCTTGCAAAAGATCCAAGTTCAGTTTCCAGCACACACGTAAGCAGCTCACAACCGGCCATAACTCCAGCTCCAAGGGATCCAATGACCTCTTCTGACCTCCTAAGGTACCTGCACTCACATGTGCATGTTCCATTCCCTCTACCACACACACATACATCATCACCATCACATCACACCACACACAGCCTGGTCTAAAAAGTGAGTCCAGGACAACCAAGGCTACACAGAGAAACCCTGTCTCGAAAAACCAATAAATGAATAAATAAATAAAATAACTCTTGGGCAGAATCTGGTGGCACGTGTGTTTAATAGCACGGGACAAGACAGTCTCTATGAGTTCAAGGCCAGAGTAGGAACCTGTCTTAAAAAAAAAAAACCTCAAAATATAGAAATATAAGCTGGCTTATACTCTGCGTAGAGACGCTACTAAACGATGACATCACAGCTCTGGGTCTGATGACGGGATTTCAGGGGAATTTGTATTTTCTCCTATGCTTTATTTTAGGTAAAAACATTAGTCTTGAGAGATGGAAAGACCCCAAGGACTAAAGCTGCCATGTCAGGGCAGATGCATTTCCCCAGCGATAAGCTTCTGGGAGGGAACTATCGGGAAATGAATGCCCAGACAGGCTTCCTGCCTGAGGATCCCTACAGAGACTAATTATGGTGATCCCCCACCCCACCCATGGTGGCGTATCTAGGGCAGGGCTCAAAGTTTTGGAACCGGAGCTGCTTCAATTAGACAGACCCATCTCTGTGTACGAACACTCATTTTTGCTTGTTTGTTTTTATTCTTGAGACAGGGTCTCACTCTATAGCTTAGACTGTCCTAGGACTCCTCACTAAGAACACACAGCAGTCTTCCTGCCTTGGCCTCCCAAGTGCTAGAATTATAGCAGGCCTGGCTACATATATTTTTAGAGTTTCTGTTGTGGTTAGCTAATCATGTTAAATTTTATTTATTTTATTTTTTGTGTATGAAACTTTGCCTGCCTATATGTATGTGTACCATGTGCATGCCTGGTGTCGCTGGAGATTAGGAGAGGAAGTCTGATTCTCTAGAATGGGAGTTCCCGACAGTTGTCTGTGGGCTGCCCATGAAGTCAGGAGGAGCAGGAGACTAGAGAACCTTACAGGGATCACACATCCTGGGAATAGCTGTGGCTAGTTCAACTTTAGTGCCAGAGAACAAAGAGTGGGGAGCTCCAAGAATAGGTGTACCTAAGTGGTTGGAACTAGGCACTTCAGGGGTGCTTGATTTGCATTATACAGCACACTTCTATCAGTGCTTAATTAACATATAGATTCAGAGAGGGGAGAGCTAGCAGGGAGCTGTGTACATCAAGTGTGCTTAGGGGAGCCTGCATGTAGAAACACTCTCCAGATGAAGTCAGGCAGAGAGCAGGGGACCCTGCTGAGGGGAGGGAATTCTGCCTTTAGCACCCCAGCTTCATAATGGCTGTCTGGTCCAGGCGAGAACTGCAGCCTCAACCAGCAGGGCACCTCCAACACTTGTGAGCCTCCCTAGGACTGCTGAGAACAGAACCCGGTCCTCCATGAGGGCACTCTTAACCACTAAGCCATCTTCCTAGCCCTCATATGTTTTGTTTTTGTTTTTGATTCTTGTTGTTTATCAAGGGAGGGTTTCTCTGTGTAGCCCTGGGCTGTCCTGAAACTCACTCTGTAGACCAGGCTGGCCTCAAACTCTAAGATCCACCTGCCTCTGCCTCCCAAGTGCTGGGATTAAAGGTGGGCACCACCATGATCAGCTGCTCCATATATTTTATCTTTTTGTTGTTGTTGTTTATAACTTCCCTGATGTCTGCAATAGAATCTCCCCCAGAGGAGCGTGGTGGTTGCCACCTGAGGCAGCCCATACACCGAGCAGCTACGCGAAGTGGCTGTCTAGCAGCTGAGAGCCTTTGCTGCACTAGTTCTGTCTGTGGCAGAGTGGCAGGTGATAAAGGAATAACCTGCCCCCTTGTGCTTTTTAGCTATTGTTTTTACCTGTTTATTTATTTGTTGTTTGAAACAGGGTCTCATGAAGCCCAGGCTGGCCTCAAACTCACTATGTAGCCAAGGATGACCTTAACTCCTGACCGTTCTGCATTCAGGTTCCCAGGGTTGGGGTTGTAGATATAGACCAACACAGCCACATTTATGGAGTTCTGGGGCTCCAACTCAGGGCTGCATGCATTCGAGGCAAGTACCCTACATCCTTACCGTCTCCCTTTTTAAAGAGATTTGTTTTCTTCAAAAAAAAAAAAAAGCATTGTTTTTATAAAAACAACAAAGCTATTTTTATTTAATTATTTTTAGTTTTTTTTATTAATTACACTTTATTCACTTTGTATCCCCACCCCTTGTAGCTCCCTCCCTCCTCCCCTCCCAATCCCTTCCTTCCTTCCCTTTCTCTACCCATGCCCCTCCCCAAGTCCGCTGATAGGGAAGGTCTTCTTTTCCTTCCTTCTGATCCTAGTCTATTAGGTCTCATCAGGAGTGGCTGCGGCCTGGTAAGGCTGCTTCCCCCTCAGGGGGAGGTGATCAAAGAGCAGAGTCGTCAGGGAAATGCAAATCAAAACGACCCTGAGATTTTACCTTACACCCATCCCATCGGAATGGCTAAGATCAAAAACTTAAATGACAACACGTATTTATTTATTTATTTTTTCATTTGCTTGAGCCAGTTCCCTCAGGTTGCTATGTAGCCAAGGCTCCTCCTGTCTCCATTTCTGGTGTAAGGATTATAGGTAGGCTTCACCACTCCCGGTTCCTGTCGTGGTAGGGATAGGACCTGGGGCTTTGTGCATGCTAAGCAAGCACTCTACCAACTGAGCTAGTGTTACCTCATTTTGCTACTGCTTTTGATAGAAGTGCTGGCTTCCCATCATGGTTTTGAGCAGTATATATTAGTCAAATCCTGAAAGAGTAAAGCTTTCTGTGAAAGAAATTTGTTTTATCTTGACTGTGATGGTTTGGTGAGTGTTGGAAGTTTGGGAGAAAGCTCAGTGGATAAAAGTACTTGTGTGCAAACCTGAGGACCTGAATTCAAATCCCTAGCACCCACGTAAAAAGCTCAGTAAGGCTGCATACACTTGTATTTACAATGCTGGATTGGGGCAAAAGGATTCCTGGCCACCAGCCTAGTTCCAGTTTCACTGACAGACTCTGTCTGATAGGAACAAAGCAGAGAGTAGGGCACATAAGACCTCCTCTGGCCTCTGTGCGCTTTCAATGCATCCACCCATACACACACCTAAACTGCACCATTAGTGGGAGCAAATTATTATTGTCCAACAATAACATTTCAATTGTTTGGGTCCTTTAAAATTGGAATGCCTTGGTCAAAAGGGGGCGCTGTTGCACACCTCAAGCAAGTCATCCGCTTTTCCTACCTGGGTGTTGTCCTCGTATGCCTGCACTGTTGTTCCTAAGGGGCTCTCAGATGACAGACACTTGTCTATGGGAATGAAAGAAGGCAGTTAAATAATTATGGGTATGAAATGGGAAGCAAACGGACGTGCCAGGTTCTAGATTAACACTAGGGTTGCAGAATAACTCCAGCCACGGCAAGCAAACAAGCACCGGTCAGGCCTCAGAAAGGAGGCAGCAGCACAGAGCAGTGTTTGCCGCCGTGAAGATGGGCTCTGTGGTCGGAGGGCAGAGGATGTGGCTGGTTTTGTGAGCTGGCCGGTGGCAGTGCAAGGGCAAACACTATTCTTTGACTACAGAGCCAAAGGGAACAGGATTGAAGTCTGAAGCTGGGACAGCGTGAACCTTGGCTTTGACCCATAGAGGGAAAATCGTCCCTTGTTAGCTCGTCAGGACAATCTGCAGCAAATGGGGTTTTGTTTGTTTGATTTTTTTTTTCTTCTTTGGGTCTGTTTTCTTGCTTGCAAAATTAAATCCATAAGTCTGCCTTGCCTGTTTTTCAGAATAAAAGCAAAATACTGAAATAAAAGGTGATGCTGGAGAGATGGCTCAGAGGTTAAGAGCATTGGCTGTTCTTCCAAAGGTCTTGAGTTCAATTCCCAGCAACCACATGGTGGCTCACAGTCATCTATAATGAGATCTGGTGCATATACAGGCAGAACACTCTATTAAAAAAACTAAAAACAAAAAGGTAACAAGATTCTTCCATAGTGGTTCCTAGATTTAATATAGAAAATTATAATCTTTATATAGTTTAATATACCTAAATCATGCATGAGTATTTTTTATTATTTTATTTTGGTTTTTGGTTTTTTGAGACAGGATTTCTCTGTGTAGCCCTGGCTGTCCTGGACTCACTTTGTATACCAGGCTGGCTTCGAACTGACAGAGATCTTCCTGCCTCTGCCTCCCCGAGTGCTGGGATCAAAGGTGTGCACCACTGTGTCCAGCTCATGCATGGGTATTTGATATCAAAGCAGAAGCCAAACTTTCTAGGTCAACAATGGCATTGACAGGAGTTAGGGGAGGGGAGGAGATACGGAGATATGTTCCACATACAAGATATACCTGAACAAGAAGATCATTGTGGGACTGGAGAGATGGCTCAGCAATTAAGAGCCCTTGCTACTCTCGCAGAGGACCTGAGTTCAGCCCCCACACCCATGTTTGGTGACTCACAATTATCTGTAACTCCAGTTTACCAGAATTTGAGGGCCACCCCTGGTCCCCAGGATCACCCATAGGCAGATGTGCATGCACAGGCATGAAAATAAAAATAAATAAATCTAAAGTTTGAAATGTTCTTATGCAACAACACCAGGTATAAGGAATACACATAATGGAAAATTTTAATAATAACAAATAAATAATTTAAAGTAGAGGAATGTGTGACTGTGAGAATTTAAAAGGCAAATGTAACAACTTAACAAAGCAGGTGGCCACCTAGGCTTGTCTGGTGTGTGGTGAGGTGCACAGCCCCAGGCCATTGCCTTTCCCAGACTTCTGGGGCTAGCTTTAACAATTACACTAGTAAACCACTCCCACCCCGGAGGTTCTAATTGTCTCACTTGACACATCACTACTGCGAGACAGATCTTATCAGCCCCACCTTGGAGCCCAGTACAAAGAGGTTCATACAAGTTAAGCATCTCCAAGTTTCCAGAAAACAACACAAAAGATTTGGGATTTGAACCCAGAACGCCAACATCAATGTCAGACAGTCTCTCACTGGCCTGGAGCTTACTAATTAGGCTAGGCTAGCTGGCCAACAAGCCTCAGGGACCCATGGGCCTCTGCCTTCCCAGTGCTGAGATTACTTCATGCACCGCTATGCCTAGCTTTTTCCACTTGGGTTCTGGAGAGTGAATTCAGATTCTCATGCTCTTTGGACTGGGCCACCTCCCCCCCACAGCCTCTCTGCTGTCTTTTCATGTGTCTAATATAGCAAGCACTAATCACATGTATCTATTTAAGTTTGAATTAATTAAAATTCAAGAGAACAAAAATGCTGTTGCCATTCAGGGCTACACAGAGAAACTCAGTCTCAAAAAAAAAAAAAAAAAGTCCTTGCTAGCTACATTTCAAGTGCCCAGTAGCAAGGTGTGGCTGCTGTATCAGCATAATTATTCTAAGACATTTCTATAATTGAAGAAGGTTCTAGTGGGCAGTGCTCCTGGCACAGTGCTGGGAGCTGATGTCGGCAACACGGAGTCCAACGGAAAGCGTGTCTCCTTTCTCTTTATCTCTGCCGTCTCGTGCTGAATATCCTTTCCAGAGCCTTCTGCTTTTTACCTAAGTGCATGCCTGGAGCTGGCCTGCTGACTCTGTAAAGCACTCAGAATACTGGGCAGCCCTGGGATTTTAATGACAAAGACGAATGTTGGCCCTGTGCCCAGCCCCAGAGACAGCGAGCGGCTCTAAAGCAATGGGCAGCGACAGCACCGGGGTGGGCAGCAGACACCCCTTCGAAGCTGCTGCTTGTCTGCCGGATCTGCCGGAGGCACAGAGGGGAGAGGAAGTCAGAGGGGAAGTGGGGGGGGGTGCCCAGGGCAAAGGACACCCAAAACCTGCTGACATCTGTCTCTTTCTCTAGCTATTCCAGGCACACATGTACCCTCCGCAAGCAGGAAGAGCAGATGCTTCGTTTGCTGTTGAACTTACTAATCATTGAACGCATCCACCGAACACGAATTGATGTGATCCTGGGCTGAGTTACATGTAGAAACTGAATTTCCCTGATGGAGGGACGGCTTTGTGCTGTCCATTCTCTCCTTCCACCTTTACAGGGCTTCCAGGGACTGAACTCAGGTCACCAAGTTTGCATGGCAAGCTCCTTTTGGCCAGTCTCGGTGGCTCAGGGAGCATGATCTGAGGGGACGCTGTGTGCACCTTAACTGTGGGTTAGCAAACTATTGGACAGTGGATCCCAGGAACTTGGGATTTCCACGGGAGTCTCATGCTGGGAGGAGGAAGAGGCTGAAGCCTGGCAGCAGCCAGAGAGTTAGAGAGTAGGGGATAATGACAACTTTTCTCCAGGGAGAGATTTCACACAGTTCTAGCAATTTACCGAACAGACTAGAGCTGAGACAATGGTGGGTCATCGATGGTCAGGACCACAGCCTGGGCAGGGTTACTTAGCTACACAGATGTCCAGCCTTCGATTTAAACTCAGGTCAGGATCCCAAAGATGGACTTGAAGGTAATACTTGTCTTTATTTGTTCTTCTCCCCAACACAGCCACTTTAGATGAATCTCTTTTCTCTGCTTTTCACCATTGCCTTATGGATTGGACAGCTGTGGACAAGAGGCCCAGCACAGCGTGTTAAGGCTCTGATCCTAACAGTGTTAGTCAGTGCTGAGGCCTAGCTGACAAGTGCTGGGCCATTCAGAGGAGCTGGAGGAAAGCCTTTCTCTCAGGAGCAAATTCTCCCTCTTGTAGCATGGGGTTTAGTGACAGCAAGAACAAGCTGTCACGAAGTGCCTAGCCACCCTGCCCTCTCTCCCAGGCGTACACTGGACTCTCTTACTTCCTGATGCTCCTGCCACCTGACCCACTGGGTTATGACTCAGAAGGAGGCCCTCAGGGTAGCAACCCAATCTTAATCTTTCCTCTCTCTGAAACTACGAGCTAAATCAATCTGTTTGCTTTCTAAATGGCACAGTCTCTGGCATTCTGTTATAGCAATGGATAATGAACTAACACACTCATTCTTCCCCAGACATGCTTTTTTTTTCCCATGGGGAATGTTATTTAGGGACCTATGGAGCTTCTGCTATTATTTCTGACATCTAGGCAGCAAACTACCGACCTCACTTAACAGTTATACCTGACCACCTTTCCCCAGCTCTTTGTATAATATAGGCAGAACATCTACAGAACTTCACAGGAGTCTCTTTAAGTCATTTGGGGATGCTTTTTTGCAAGCCCAAACTTTGCTCATGTGAGTCTGATTTTAAAATATTGCCTTTGGATTCCCCATCTTCGGTTTAAATTGTTTGGCAGTTCTTCAACTTGTCCTTCCCAGGGAGAGGCTGTGGCCTTGCTCCAAACTACACTCCACATCATCCTCTAAGTTTCCTGCTTTGTTTTGGTTCCTATAACTGGAGCTGTCACTGTGCAGACCGCTGTGTGTGAGCCTGCTGGAAAGAAAACAGACGCAGGCTCCTGCGGCTCCAGTCACAGGGCTGAGGAACTCAGAAACCCCGTGGAGGTGCAGCTGGGTGAGAAATCACCCACTGCCCTGGGGCCCAACTCCACCCTGGAGGGTCACAGAGGGCACTGGAAAACTGTGCGTACAGTTTCTCAGGGCCTGACACTTTGCTCTGTTGTGCCAGTGACTCACGTGATTTTCCAGGCCTTCAAACTGGGTCAGCAGCTTTGTTGGTCTCTATGACTGTCCTGGGAGGCCACTCTGGGAAAAATGGCTGAATGGGGATGTTTGGTCAGGTGATTCCTTCTACCGGAATTCCTTCCCAGGAAGCACTACTGATATCCAGGCCAGGAGTAAGAGTTAATGCTGTGTTTAAATCAACAAATGTGCTAGCCATGCTGCTACATAGTGGCTCTCATACAGAACCAAACAGAGGACTTGGAAAACTCCTAAACTAAGATGTCCACTTTTTGCAGATAAGAAAAATGGCAAGAGGGATAGAGTGTGAGGGCAGGGGAGGGGAGTGGTTCAGTCCATAGAGTGCTTGCTGTTCAAACATAAAGACTTAAGTTCAGACCCCCACAATCCACATAAGAAAGCATGGTGGCACACAGCTGCAGTCTCCATGCAGGGAAGGTGGATGGTCCTGGAGGTCTGGTAGACAGCTAGTCTAGCCCAAGCAGTGAGCTACAGGTTCAGGGTGACGCCACCTCAAAAATTAAGAAGGAGAGAAATAGAGGAAGGGGCCCAGTGTTGACCCCTGTCCTTGAGTGTCACTCAGCCTGGCATGCATGAGATCCTGTATGACTCCTAGAACTGTGGAAACAAAAACAGCAAGGTTGTGCTGCCTGCCTCATCCTGGACCTGTCTGTGAACGTGCTCTGGCAATTTCTTCATTTCTTAAGTCGAAGGGTGAGCCTGGGTCGATATTCTTCAAATTTGAGAAGTCAGGAACCCAAGAACACATTTGAAGTCTTGAAGAACTTGATTTTTACATGTTAGGATGAAAACTTACTTGTATCAGTGTTATTCCTAATGGCCAGGAAGAAGGAACTACTCAGATGTCCATCAACAGATGCATGGGTTGGGAGTGAGAGACAATGGGAAAAACACACCGCCATTTGAAAAATAAAACAGGGAGGGGAGTTAGAGAGAGGGCTCAGTAGTCCAGAGTGTGTAACGCTTCTGCAGAGGAGCCAAGTTTGGCCCCCAGCACCCACAATAGGCAGCTCACCACTCCCGATAACTCCAGCTTTTGGGAATCTAACACCCTCTTCTGGTATCCACAGGCACTCACATACATATGGTACACACGTACCAAAATACGTTTTGAAAACGAAATGCTGATGTTATAATGTAGATGGACCTTGAAACTGTTCTAAATGAAGGAAACCAGATATCAAGTATCATGTGATTCCATTTGTGTGGAATGTTCAGAGCAGTCTAACCCAAAGGGATGTAAAGCAGACTAGCAATTTCCAGGGGCTGGAGAAGAAAACACAGGGATTGCTAACAGGTGTGGGGAGGTTTTGGGTGGTGGGGGTGGAGTGGGAGTTCACATGTTCTGGAATTATTTAGTGGTGATGGTTGCATGAGCTCAGGACAATACTCAAAACCACTAAACAGCACACTTTCAAAGGGCAAATTTTTTATAACAGGTGAGTTATA
Organism: Pachyuromys duprasi; assembly: GCA_028658305.1. Classification (NCBI taxonomy): domain Eukaryota; kingdom Metazoa; phylum Chordata; class Mammalia; order Rodentia; family Muridae; genus Pachyuromys; species Pachyuromys duprasi. The sequence goes on along the minus strand of CM053749.1, from coordinate 50,906,931 downwards.
TCTCAGTGGAAAAAAACCTTATGATTTTAGTTGATCTCTGTTTTGAGAATTCCTTCTTGGGATGGGGGGGTGGTGTACCCCAATAACACCCGCTCCCCTTCTCATTAAGTGCCAATGGCAAATCTAAGTTCGAGTCCACCAAAGTCCATTCTGGAAAACCAATCAGTTTTGGGGGCTCATTTACAGAGCCTGGGTGAAGGGCAACTGGCAGGGGCAGGGGGCGCGCAAAGCAGCTGCACTGAAAAGTCTTTCCCCAGCATGGATTTGCCTTCCTCATAGACGGGCAGATAGAGACTCTTCCATTAAAATTCTCAGCCCATATATTCAAGTGCCCTCCGAGACTCCAGCCATGTGCAGTTAGAATGGAATGGCATGCAAATGGCTGGGAGGTGTGGTTGAAATCTTAGATGAGACTATAACATCGCTCCCCACCTCCTTCTACGAGGGAATGTGACTAGGCAGTAAGCCTGAAGGTGATGGCTACTTGTAGGGAGGCACAGTTGATCTGATGAAGACGCAGCTGTTTCTGCTCAGGGCGCTGGGCTCTACAACAGCTTCTGAGTACTTGAGCATGGTGTCTGGGTTTTTTGTTTGTTTGTTTGATAGACTCTCATGCATCCCAGGCTGGTTTCAAACTCAGTGTGTAGCCAGAGATGACCTGAACTGACCGTCCGGCTCTCCCCACTCCCAGTACAGAATTATAGGCCTGCATCACCATGCTCAGTTTATGTAGCCCTGGGAATGAAAGCAGAGCTTTGTGCAAGCTAGCCGGGTGAGCACCCCATCAACTGAGCTGCAGCCCCAGCCCCTAGGATGTCTTCGCTACCTTGAAGCAGTGCAGTCTGGTTTCAAGAGCCACTTATTGACAGGCTGATGGTGTGGCTCAGTGTCAGCACATGTGCTTAGTATCATAACACGGTCCTGTGCTCAGGTGCTCAATGCTACACATATGCACTTGTGATGTGGCTAGCCGGGTCATCCATAGATGTGTATGTTAGCTGCAGATAGCCATGGAAGAAATCTGAAATCACAAATACCTGGAGATAACTTCCAGACCTAAGAACTCATCCATGGAATGCCCAAGAGTCTGTGAACCCCAGTCTGAGAAACACTGGCTCAGGGTTTGTTGGCTTTTGTCTATGCTGAGTGATGAGGGAAGGACTTTTCCTAAAATGCTTTCCAAAGACAAAGCCTGGCCAAAGACAACTGGAGATTATGAATCCCTTGCCCAGTCTTAGGGAATGTAAGCATGATGTTCCATCCACACTCTGGGTTCCTAGTTGAGCATGTGATCTGAAAGGCTAGAAATATAGGAGTTCATCGTGAGATGGAGATGGAGGATGGGCCTGGGTCATTTAACATGGAAGCCTCCCTCCAGAGCCTCACTTAGGCCAAGTATTAACCACTCGGACACAGACATGATCTTCTGTTGGGTCCCTTGGAATGAAGACAGTAGCTCCTAACTTAAAACAAAAGAACAGGATCTAGAACCATGGTTCTCAACCTGTGGGCTGAAGACCCCTTCTGGAGGGGGCCAGGGAACCCTTTCACAGGGGCCAAAGACCAGTAGAAAACAGAGGTATTTACATTATGATTCATAACAGTAGCAACAATAATGTTATGAAGTAGCAATAAAAATAATTTCATGGTTGGGGATCACCACAACGTGGAAACTATATTAAAGGGTCACTGCATCAGGAAGGTTGAGAACCACTGGTCTAGAGATGCCTCAGCAGTTAAGAGTGCTTGCTCCTCTCTAGAGAACCAGAGTTCAGTTCCCAACACCCATGTTAGGGAGTTCAGAACCTCCTGTAACTCCAAATTCAGGGGTTCTGGTGCCATCCTCTGGCCTGTTAGGGCACTGTACTCGACATGCACACATACACACACACACACACACACACACACACACACACAGAGAGAGAGAGAGAGAGAGAGAGAGAGAGAGAGAGGAAATAAATCTTAAATAACAAAACAAAATAGATGAAGACCAATGGAAATATGAGAGTAGATGGCTGTCCTACACGGTCTGTTTGGACATGGCAAAAGTCCAGCCCTGCAGGGTAGGAGTCATAGTGGATCATTACTCAGCTAAAAGGCAATTCTCTCCATTCTGTGATCTTTTGTCTCCTCATGTAGAAGAAAAGTAAGCAACTATCCTACTTCTTGAGGCAGCTAGCTTCTCAGTCAGCCCAACTCATCAACTCAAAAAGTATTTATTTGCTTTTACATATATTGGTATTTTACTCGTGTGTGTATCTGTGCATCACGTACCGAGTACCCAGAGACGCCACAAGAGGATGTGCCATTTCAGATGGTTGGAAACTGACATGTAGGCGCTGGAAATGGAACCTAGGTCCTTTGGAGCAGCACCCAGTGCTCTTACTGCTAAGCCATCTCTCCAGCCCCCTCTTGATCAAACTTTTAGCAATCATCTAGTCTTTATATGTTGGTCACAGATCCAGTTTTGGGGGAGACTGCTGTGTTCTCTTTCCTCGGGGAGCTTTAGCCTAGAGGGAAACACTAGTGTATCTATCTAGTTTTGTCTAGTGGTTATTTATCTAGTTTTAAGGATTTTTAAAGTGTATCTGTATCTGTGTATATGCTGCATGAATGGAGGTGAAGGTGTGTAGGTGTGTATGTGCCACATGTGTGAAAGTTCCTGTGAAGTTCAGAAGAGGGCATTAGATTTCTCGAGCTGAATAACAGTGGTTGTGAGCCACCTGATGTGGGTGCTAGGAACCGAGTTCTGGTGGGATACAAGGACAGCAAGCAGCCTTAACTGCTCAGCACCATCTCCAGCTCACCTGTTGCATTTACTGCACAGAGAAGAGGCATGAAGTTGACAGGTCTTTGAAAACCATGGAGTGCTGTGAAATCTAATAAAGAATGTGTCTTTTGGTTGGTCTGATTCCTGGCTCTGGGTAATTCTCAAGCAACAGTACTTTTGGAAGCTCGGGATGCTTGCCCAGTGAGAATGAAGCCCCGAGTTTCATCCCTAGCATGGTGGCACATCCTTGCAATCCTAGTACTCAGGGGGTAAAGGCAAGAGGATCAAAAGTTCAGAGCCATATTTAGCTAGTTTGAGGTCAACTTGGGATACAAAAGACCCTGATGCACCAAAAAGTACGTAAATACTTTTGTTAAATTAAACATCAGGTCACTTACAAGTGGATATTACACATATAATATAGAATAAACCTACAAAAATCTGTACACCTAAAGAAGGTGAGCTAGAAGGAGGACCCTGGGTAAGATGATCAATCCACACTCAGAAAGGCGGGATGGATATTGGAAGAAGGAGAAAACAGGAAACAGGACAGGAGCCTACCACAGAGGGCCTCTGAAAGACTCTACCTAGCAGTGTATCAAAGCAGATACTGAGACTCATAAACAAACTTTGGGCAGAGTGCAGGGAATCTTAGGAAAAAAGGGGGAACCTGGAGAGGACAGGAGCTCTACAAGGAGAGCAACAGAACCAAAATATCTGGGCACAGGGGTCTTTTCTTAGACTGATACTCCAACCAAGGACCATTCACGGAGAAAACCTAGAACCCCTGCTCAAATGTATCTCATGGCAGCTCAGTTTCCAAGTGGGTTGTCTAGTAAAGGGAAGAGGGACTGTTCCTGACACGAACTTAGTGGCTAGCTCTTTGACTACCTCCCCCGGATGGGGGGAGCATCCTTGCCAGGCCACAGAGAAAGACAATGCAGCCAGTTCTGATGAGACTGGATAAACTAGGGTGAGATGGAAGAGGAGGAGGACCTCCCCTATCTGTGGACTTGGAGAAGGGCATAGGAGGAGACAAGGGAGAACGGGTGGGTTTTTTTTTTGGGGGGGGAGGGGACTACAGCTGGGATACAAAGCAAATAAACTGCAATTAATATAAAAATAAAAATTTAATTAAAAAATTGAACATCGGGTGGTTATTGTGTACTATTTACTGGGATATTAACTGAATCTTTATTTTCCAGAAATGTATTTTCACGTTATGACCACTAGGTGTCTCCTTATTTAACAAGAAAATGGAATTTTCCACCTGGGTCACTTGCCACCTGCTGTGAACACATTGGACCCTTAGGCCCACCCTAGCAGACATGGGTACCAGTGGTTGCTTCTCATCTGAGATGTAGAAGATGTCTGTGTGGATCATTTCTCCTTTTCATATCCCAGCTTACAAACTGCTCTCCTAAGAAATGGGGGAGGAAGATAGTGTCAAGAGTTTTTCTGAAATTCAAGTGCTAAGACCTTGATGGAGACAGCCATACATCACTCCTGGTTTTCTGAACTGGAGTTTATCGGTGGCCTGTGTATGAGCGGACATCTCTAAGCCATGCCCTGCTGTCTCTCTGAACCTAGGCATAACAGGACCTTCTTCTGTGCACAGATGCCCATCAGAGGAGTCATTTTCACAGTGTAATCCAGTCTTTACTTTCATCATGAACTTTGGATTTATAAATGATGTTCTGTGATGTCCCCTTTGCCTTTAGGGGACATCAGAAAGGCAGATGGAAGCAGACAGGAAGCTGGATGTTTTCAAACTTTAACTGCATCTTTGGGAGCCTATCTCCAGCTGCGGTGAGCTCACAGGGGCTTTGGCCACACCATCCTCCACGCCATCCTCCACGCCATCCTCCACACCATCCTCCACGCCATCCTCCACGCCATCCTCCACGCCATCCTCCACGCCATCCTCCACGCCATCCTCCACGCCATCCTCCAGCTCTTACATTCTTTCTTCCCCCTCTTCCTCGGTGTTCTCTGGGCCTTACATATATGTGCGGTTGGGGTGTTGATATTGACATCCTATTTAAGGCTGAGTCACTTATTGTCAGCACTTTAGTCAGTTATGAGCCTCTGCGCTAAAGGCTGACCTCTGCAGAGAAGCGTCCCTGGCCCAGATCGGGACAGTGCTAACCTACAGGTGTAGACATAAATGTTGAGAAGGCAAACTTGACAACTTGTCCATTTAGCAAGACAACAGTAATATATACCTCCATAATAAACACGCCAAAGATTCTTTGGTGAGGTGCTAGGAAGGTGGCTTAGTAGGCAAAGCACTTTCATGCAAGTGAGAAGACTCAGGTTTGGAGCCTCAGCATCCAGTAAAGATCCTGACGTGATGACCCAAACATGGGGCAGGAAGGAGACAGGCAGGTCCTGGGAGGCTCAGTGGCCAGCCTGTCTAAGCAAAGCAGTGAGTTCCAGCTTCATGAGAGACCCTGCCCTAAAATATGTCGTGGGAAGGAGATTGAAGATGTCAGTCATCATCGACACGCAACACTGTGTTTGCATGGACAAGCATCCCCACATGTATGCACACACACATATACACACACACGTATACCTGCATATACACAAAATGATCAATGATACACAGAAATGCTTGTAATAAAACAGAAATTGGGGGGGGGGAAACAAGGGTATAAACTGTACAGTATTAACCCCAACTCCATGAACACCCCTCTGCAAAATGGGGGATGCCTGCAACTGACAGGATTGCATCATTTTTCCTTCATAACTTACAATGTTTTCCTTCTTTCCACTTTAAACACACGATGTTTTTGTAATAAGGGAATAAAAACCATGTGGAGGACAGTTCTTCTCAGTGAAGTGATTCTCATCGATGTAAAATGGGGGGGGGTGTTGATTGATTTCAGGGTGTGTTTGCGCATTGTGCCACTGCCCGAGTTTGGAGGTCAAAAGACCACTTTCAGGAGTCAGTTCTCTCTGTCTACCTTTTTATGTGGACTCTGGGGACTGAACTTGGGTCTCCAAGCTTGCATGACAAGCACCTTTACAATGATCCATCTTGCCAGTCAATGTAAACTATTTATAGAGGACACATCAATTATTTAAGTAACTGAAAACCAGTGACATAAAAGAGAAGCCTCAACCTCTATGTGTTTTATATCTTGACAAAAATAGGAAAATAAAAACCAGTTAATTTCTATCTGATATCAAATATCTGCATATTTTAGATGACTTTGATTCTTGACTATTAAATGACAGGTTATAATATCAAGTTAACATTAGCTGGCTACTTTTTTTTTGACAGAGTCTGATTTCATAGCTCTGACTACAGGACTCATGATATAGACCTGTGTATGAACTTAAGCCCTAGCCCCAGCCTCTCCAGTGCTGGGGTTAATGTTGTGCACTACCATGCCTGGCAGTTGGACTCATTCTTACTTTGTAATTTTAGAAAATCCAAAGGATTTCTATAAGTTGTTCCTCAAACAGAAATAATATCTTATGTTTTAGATACTTTGTGTAATTTTAAGACGTTATGTGTGTGGGTATTCTGCCTGCATGTTTGTACACCACATGTGTTCCTGGTGCCCACAGAGGTCAGAAGAAGGCATCAGATCCCCTGAGTGGGAGTTGTGGGCAGTTGTGAGCTGCCAGGTGCTGGAGACCCTCCTCCGCAAGCGCAGCCCGTGCTGGGACGCTGTGCTGCCCCTCAGCTCCATTTGGGTTACATTCTCTCACCTAGCGCCCAGTCTCATTTGCTTGCTTGCTTTCAGGACAGCTTCACTATGTAGACCAGGCTGGCCTGGAGCATGATATAGTCTTGTTTCAGCCTCTTGACTGTTGGGATTACCGGAACGTGCCACCATGCCCACAAAGCTCTCTTTCTCTCTTCCCTCCCTCCCTCTCTAGTTTTTTGTGCTGCTGTGTGTCAAACTGAATCTCACACATGCTATATAAGGGCTCATCATTGAGTTCCATTCTCAGCTCTTATTTATTTCTTATTATATTTTAAAGTTAACTAGCCAAGTAATACACAAACACATTCTTGTTTTAAAAATTCAGACAGGGGCTGGCTCAGCAGTTAGGAGCACTTTCTGCTCTTCCAGGGAGCCAGTTTACTTCCTAGCACTCATGTTGGGTAGCTCACAACCTCCAGCTCCAGAAAATCTAATGGCCTCTTCTGGCCTGTACACACACATATAGCATACATTTACACATACACTTATACATAAATTGAAATATTAAAAGTTCAGGCAATATAGAAAATGAAAAGGTCTCCCTTAGACACTTGTTCAGATGGTTTTCTTCCTCTAATACAATGTGTCATTGGTTTATAAAACTTGAAATTAATTTATTTGCATACTATTTGCATGTGTAGCTATGCATGTAAAATATGTAGTTTTACTTTTCACTTTTCCATTGTGTTATATTGTCCATGTAATTCTGCAACTTTCTTTTTCTCTCATGTTGAAACTCTACTACATTTTGATGCTCAATTAAGATTTGCCACGATTTGCATATTGCAGGTTATCTGCTTTCTCCTGTCCATGGCAGCTGCAGTGAAAAGGTTGCCCTTGCCTCTATGTACATATATGCACAAGCATTTATTTTGAAGAAGGTATTGGGATTTCTGCTTTTCAGAGTGTCTGAACTGGGGTTGGAGAGGTGGCCTATAGCAGGTAAGAGCACTTTCTTCTGTTGCAGAGAACCCGAGTTCAGTTCCCGCCACCCACACGGGCAGCTCACAACTGCCTGTAACTCCGGCTCCAGAGGGTCTGAATCCCTCTCTTAGCCTCTGTGGGCACTCATGCACACGGCACACACACACTCAGGCAGGCACATACATAAAGTATATGAAGAAGTATTTTTTAAAAGCATCTGCCCTTAAAAATTCTAGCAAATAGATCTTAAGGTTGTCAGGTTTGCGTGGGTAGTACTTTACCCACCGAGCATTTTGCTGACCCTCCACTTTCTTTGACTTTGTTTTTATTTGTTTATTTTTTGTGTGTGTGTTGTTTGTACGTGTGCACGCACATCCATCAGTCTTCCCCAAAGCATTGACATTTATGTCTCCATTCCAAAGAGAAAAAAAGTAGCTAAGCTTCACTTATAACTGGGAAAGCACAAATTTGAAAACAATGAGACATGGACTTTTCCTATTGAGTTCACAAAGTTTCAAAGATTGATAAGTCAAAGTGCGGAGGGGGATTGAGAGGTTTGGCTGAAAGGTTCGTTTTACAACCACGCTCCACGCACTGAGGAATGTCCTAGTCATGGTAATTATGCTAGGTCGCTATAACAAACAAAGGACGTTGCTTTACGGGATCCCTGGTTTTCATGTGGGCAGCATCGAGCTCAGCTGTCAACACGCACGCGTGCACAGCACTTTGATCATGCGCTATTGCTTTGTAATCACTAATTCCTTAACTCACTATGCATACCTGCCTTTCTCCATTCTTAAAAAATATTTTAAAAAATTTGTGTGTGCATGTGTGTGTCTCTCTCTCTCTGTGTATGTGTGTGTGTGGATGTGTGTGTGTTTGTGTATGGGTGCACATGCAGATGCATGCGTGCCACGGTGAGTGTGTATAGGTCAGATGACACCTTTCAGGGACTCAGTGTTTCACGTCAGCCTCTTTGAGGCAGGGTCTCTTTTGCCTCTATGGCTGTACTGCACAGCCCAGACTGGCTTGGGGGTAAACTGCTGGGTAATTCCCCTGTCACCACAGGAATGTTGAAGTTATGGACACATGCTAATGTAGCCAGCTCTTACCCAGCTTGGTGGCCCTCCATTTTCTTTTACTTTGTTTTTATACTTTTGTGGTGTGCATGTGTGCACATGTGTGCACATGTGTGCAGATGCACGTGCATGAGCCTACACATGTAAAGGCCAGAGGTCAACATTGGGTGTCCTCATTGGTCACCTCTCTACCTTTATCTATTTACTTTTTTGGTTTTGTTGTGTTCTTTTGAGACAGGTTTTCTCTGGATAGTGTTGGCTGTCCTGGACTCACTTTGTAGACCAGGCTAGCCTAGAACTCACAGAGATCCTCCTGCCTCTGCCTCCTGAGTGCTGGGATGACAGGCATGTACCCCTTGCCTGGCTTACTTACTTACTTACTTACTTACTTACTTACTTACTTACTTTGAGTCAGAGTCTCTCACTCAATCTGGAGCTCACTGATTCACCAGGACTGGCTGGCTTAAACTCCGGGAATCCTCCAGCTCCTCCACCCCCAACCCCAGGCCTGGCATTGCAGGCAGAGCACCACTGTGCCTGGCTCTTAATTTCTCCACTTTCTCGAAGTTCGCTATTTCAGCCGAGGAAACCGAGGCTCAGAGGAATAAAATTACCATCGGAGATCACACAGCCACCTACAAGTGTGATTCCAGTTTCCAGCAGCTTTCTATTTCTACCATTGCTCTTAAAACATAAGGCCAGCGGAAGTCCTGCCTGCCATTCCACGGGGAACCACCAGGGGCAGCATGGTACAGCGAGAATAAGCCAGCTGGATGGCTGAAGACTGGCTTTTGACCTCCAAGCTGTCAGCTCCCTGGTCCAAAGACATTAGTAAAAATGGAAATGACCCTCATTGGTTGGTGCTGAAAGCAGGGACGGGGCTGGGTAGTTGAACTTCTACCTGGATCTGAACGAAACTCACTGTTCCATTTTGTACAAAGTACCTCTTTTCTTCTTGCGATGGGCTTACTCTCCATAGATGTGAACCCATAAAGAAAAGGTGAAAACTAAAACTATGCCCTTACTTTTTCTCCCTTCACTTTTGCCTTTTACTTTATGCTAATTAATTAAGTGCATCTGTATGCATGTGTGTATACATGCATGTGTGGAGACCATTTTGTGTCTGACTGTGTGTGTGTGCTCGTGTGGAGACCAGAGGACATCTTCCAGTAGTCAGTTCTCTCCGTCTACCATGGGGATCCCTGGGCCCTGATCCTCAGCCTTGGAAGTTTGGCCCCTGAACAATCTCACCAGCCTTTTTGCAGCTTTTCTAAAAATATTTTTTATTATTCTTAATTATGTGTGTGTGTGTGTGTGTGTGTGTGTGTGTGGAGTTCATGTGAATAAAGGTGCCCAAAGAAGCCAAAGGTCTCCGATTCCCTAGAGCTGGAGTTACAGGCCGTTGGGAGCCTCCTGACAGGAGAGCCAGGAATCTAACTCAGGTTCTCTGGAATTGCTGCACATACTATGAACCGCCGGGCCGTCTCTTCAGCTCCTTCCATCTCTGCTTCCTTCTCTCCTGTAATCCAGGCTGGCCTCAAGTTCATTATGCAGCCCAGGTGGCTTCGGACTACTGATGCTCCTGACTTCACCTCCCGTGTGCTGGGATTATAGGCATGCACTAAACATGCTAGGTTCATGTGGTGCTATGATAGAACCAAGAGCTTTCTGCAGCTAGGCAAGCATTCTACCAGCTGAACTGCATCCTAAGCCTCCTTTCTCTTCTTTCCCTCCCTCCTTCCCTTCCTAGCTCTCTCCCTTTCTTTCCTTCCTTCCTGTTTTCCTTCCTTCCTTCCTTCGTTCCTTCGTTCCTTCGTTCCTTCCTTCCCTCCCATGCATTGCTAAGTGAAATCCATGCTGGGAGCTAGGAAAATCCCCAGGGAACAACAGCAAATGGTTTCTGGTAACTCAGAATACCTGGAAAGATGTTGTCTGTCTGAATCTTTTTACTATTTGGCATTTCCACCTACATTGCTTGTTGGTTTTTATTACAGATCTCAAGAGTGGCTTATTTCTCCACCCAACTCCAATAACATGAACACTTTAACCACAATTGTTCTTCTTAGTTTCAGTTCCCATAAGACAGAACACTTAAAAGCTGGAAGGAGTGTTAGAGCACTTGAGCCCACTCCTTACCTTCGACCAGATGAAGTATTTTTCCATTTCACCAAGGGAGCATCTCAGAATGGCTGAGAGTTGTGCCTCTGAGCTGCCTCACGTGTGCCAACTCCATCCTTTTTTAATTTCTTTATTTTTATATCATGTGCACTGGTGTTTCACTTGCATATATGTCTATGTGAGGGTGTTGGATTCCCTGGAACTATAATTACAGATAGTGGTGGGCTGCTGTGTGTGGGTGCTGGGAATTGAACCCGGGTCCTCTGGAAGAGCAGCCAGTGCTCTCTTCCCCTGAGCAACGTCTCCTCGCCGACTCCATTCTTACTACGTAGCCATTTCAAGTGGGTGATCCAGGCTCTTCCAAAAAAAAAAAAAAAAAAATAGCAACGACAGTAAAAAAAGAGTCATCCGTGAGATCATCGGCTGCTCTCTCTTTGTCACATATCATGAATTCTCCTAGTCCTCACCATATTTTGATGCATTATTTATGAGAGCCATCTGGTCACAGGTTCCCAGAGAGAACTCTGGAATTTTAAAATCTGCGCTTGATTTCCACAGGAAACATGCTTCACGGCTTCGACCTGCCAGGCAGCTGCTTGTCAATCAATGATGGCACACACGATTTCTTTTTATCTGTTTATTTTATTTTATCTTATTTTTTGAGACAGGGCCTTTCTCTGTAGCTCTGCTGTCCTGAAACTTGCTGTGTAGAGCAGTCTGATCTCAAACTCGCAGAGATCATCCTGCCTTCTGCCTCTTGAGTGCTGGGATTAAAGGCGCCAGCCTCTCACGCAGCCCAGGTTGACCTCCTTCTGTATAGCAAAGTCAAGTCTCAAACCCACAATTCTCTGTGTCCACTTCTCAAATGCTAGGATTCCAGGTGTGTGCCACCATGCCAACTTCTGCTACCTTCTTCACTCTTCTTTAATTGCATGTGTGTATGTGCACTCATGACGGTGTGCAGGGGACTGTGTGTGTGTATGTACATGGGTATAGGTGTAGAATTTTTTGTCATTTTTAGACAGGGCTTGAACTCAAGTCCTTTTGCTTGTAAGGCAAACACTTCCCCAACTGAGCAATCTCCCCCGACATCTTTATTTTTAAACCATTATGATGCAACTGTTCTATGGTAAAGTATGCAAATTCCCAGTCTACACCAGGTAACAACCATTCAGCTCTAAATACTGAACATTGTGTAAGCCTCTGAAGACCCTTTGTCCCCTGCTCTGTGTCAGAACCTTCCAAGAGCAACTCCATTCTGACTTCTAAAACCACAAATTAGTTTTGTTTGGTTTTGAACTTCATATGAGCAGCACCAGACAGTACGCAGTGTTCTGCAACTGTCCTCTTATCCACCATTGTGCTTTGGGGGTGACTAACTGCATTCTAGAAAGGCAGCTCACCTTCTGGTTCTCATCCTCAGGGAATCCCTCAAAATCAGGTTCAAAACTATGCCAGCAGCACATGAGGATGCGTGGTCTTTTATAAAGGGCAGTTAAGGAAAGAACTCCCCCATCACTAGACTCAGATAACATGTACGCTCCTGCAGGCTTTTTCTGACTGCGCATCATCAGCTTTTCTCTTCATCTCCGTTTTTAAATGGACTCTGATTTCTCCAGGTATTATTTTTTTTTCTCTCCTGTTAATGGATCCGTAGTTCGAGTCATCCCCGCCCCCTCACTTACATCCAGCATTTCCCACCAGTCTCCACAATTGGTGTAAAAGCTGGAAATGGCCCCGAGCTACCATCTAAGAAGCCTTCTGTCCATGAGCAAGAAAAGCATCCTTATGACCTATTTTCAGATTCAGCAGACATTTGCGGAGCACAAATAAGCCGTCATGTGTTTGGCCAGGTATTACAGAGGAAGACAAAAATCAAGCAGGCACTCATGGCTCCTGTGTACCTGCACTTTCAGTACAGCAAAGGAGCAAGGTCACACAGGTGTCTACGTGAGAGGGCATTGCATAACGTGAAAACAGGAGGGGGGCTGAGGAAGACAGGTTGGTGGGGTGGGAGGGCACAAGAGAGGGCAGAGGATGAGTGTAATCAGCATGCATTATATACGTGATGAGATTATCAAGGAAGAAATTTAATCTAAAAAAGAATGAAGGGGGCTGGAGACATGACTCAACAATTAATAGTGTTGGCTGCTTTTGCAAAGGGCTTGAGTTTAGATCTCAGCATCTATGTCTGACAGCTCACATCTGCCTATAACTTCAGCTACAGGGAATTCAATATCTTCTTATGACTTTCACAGACATCCAGACACATAGGAGAAGACAAACACACAAATAACTAAATGTCTTAGTTTTTCCTTTAATGTGGCCTGGAGAGATGGCTTGATGGTTAAGAGCACTTGTTGCTCTTGTGGAGGACTTGAGTTCTCAGTTCCCAGCAACCATATAGCAGCTCATAAAATGCCTGAACCTTCAGTCCCAGAAGACCCAATGCCTTTTCCTGGCATCTGCACGCATGCGTTGCACAAGAACTCACACAAGCATACACATACACATGAAAATATACAAATTCTGACCAGCTAACCGCTGAGCTATCTCTCCATACCCTAGGTTACATACTTTTTAAATTTGGTCTTCTTGATTGTTGCCATTGGGAAGTACAGTGTAAATTCCTAGCCTGCCTTATGCTGGGAACAGAACTCTGAAATCTCGCCTTGATGTGTGTGTATATATATATATCTATATATATCTATATATATGTATGACAATGTATGTATATATATATGACAATACATATATATGACATAAATATATATGACAATATATAGAAATATGTTTATAAATACATGTAAATTATAATTCTGGTATCTTATCTTGTTCAAATGACAATTACCTTTTTCTTTCTGCCACTAAAGCTTTCAATAGGACAAATGTGATCAAATTAGAAAGAGCCCATGCTTCTGACACTGAACTAGCTGCTCACAAATGTTACTAATGTGGGTTGTGCCCAAATACTGGTAGATTTACATGGAAATGCCAAAGTAACCCAAAGATCTACTAGTGACCACAGTGTTTAAAATGTTTCTCAGAAGATGACTACATGGAAACAGAATAATGCACGTCAGTCAGATAGAAAGAGCTCTGTTTCCATGGTTACACTAAAACATAACAAGCACCAAGGGGAAACAACTTTTGGTGGTTGATAAGCAAAAGGGAAGTGAGTCTTGTGCTACAGTATTAGGAAGTTTTTTTAAAGAAAATTTTATTACATTTATGTATTTTGTGCATTCATGATGGGTTTATACAGTGTGTGTATGTGTGCGCGCATGTGTTCGGAGGTCAGAGGACAGCTTTCAGGAGTCTGTTATCTCCTTCCACCATGTGGGTCTCAGGATGCAACTCAGGTCCTCAGGTTTGGCAGCAAGCATCTATACCTACTGAGCTATCTCACCAGCCAAAGGAGTGTTTTTAAATATCAGGTCAAGAATAAAAGTTTGTGGCCAGGCGTGGTGGCACACGCTTGTGACCCCAGCACTCAGGGAGGCAGCAGCAGGCTGACTGTTATGAGTTCCAGGCCAGCCTGGTCTACAAAGTGAGTCCAAGACAGCAAAGGTACACAGAGAAAGCCTGTCTTGGAAAAACAAAAAGCAAAAACAAAAGTTTGAGATCCTCCTATCACTGTTCCATACTTGCTAAATCTAAGACTGTTTCTGGAAAAACCACATGTATAGTGACTGCTAAGACTTGATGTTTCTATCATGCAGAAAAACAATGCAGAGACCCATCATTTGTGGTTTAATTCTGTTATTTACAGTGTTTATAGAAAAACAAAATTCAGTAAAATACAAGCCAGGAAAAGAGAACATGTCTTAGTCTCATATTATATTACACCTGTTCCTAACTTGAAAAAAAATATAATCATATCAAATGAGACCTATAGAACTGTCTAATCGTGTCTTCAGGCATTAGGTATCCGAGAAGTGTTTGTTGACCCAATTACTTACTGGACAATATGCATTAGATCACTGTAAAGGAGGCGCAGCAGTGGTTAAAATATTGCCTTGATTGTAGTATTGGAGCTCAGTGCCATTCACGCGCTCGTGCTGTGGACTTGGGCAATCTGTAATTACTTTGGGCCCCAGCTTCCTCATCACTTGCACTGAAGCTGCCTGCACACGCTGCCTGATTTCCTACACAGTATCCTTGTCTTTATAGTTACCTACCTAACTCGATCTTGGGCCTGGGTTGCAGCTCAGCTGGTTGTCCAGCTTTGTCTAGCTAGCACAAAGCCCTGGCCCCGTCTCAAAAGAAAAGGACAACATCTTTATTTATAATACATAGCTACAAATAAAAAAGGTTATCACTTATACATCACACTTAGCTCCACTATAGTGTGCCATACTTCTGTGTCTTATATCTGCCAAACAGATGAAGATCAACAATCAAAGAGGGGGCTGAACTTGCGTGAGTCCCTGGATTTTTTTTTTTCTTCACTTTTCATCTAGCCATTTTGCCACTCCACAGCTAACTTTAGCAACAGCTATTGTATAAAATGCAGTGTAATTATGAAAAGCCGGTTTGGGCCTTTTTGTTGTTGCTGTCTTCTGAGACTTCTAATTCAGTTGTGCAGGATGCCTGGGTTTGGGAACCAAGCCAGCATCCTAAGAATAATCTAAATCATAAATGTAAGGCTAAGTCAAGACATGTTTACAAAAGCCAAATTCTAGGTCCTTTTCATTGATGGTCTTTAAAATGAAGATAAAGTTCTAAGTAGTATTTTCTCTTACTTTGTGTGAAACAAACAAAAATCCGAGTGGTGTCTCCTGGGACTTGAAGGAGTACATTTGCTTCAACACTGTAGGAAGGAACCTTGCTTGCTTACCCTTGTGAAAACCACACCAAACACTTTTCTTTAATCTTTCTTTATTCCTTTCTTTACTTTTCTTTTTCTCCCTGCCTCCCTTCTTCCTTCCCTCTCTCCCTCTCTCTTTCTTTCTCTTTTAGCCACATCTTCATTCCCTCTCACTATTTTCCTTGATGGAAATCATCAGTAGGATGGAACACACTGCCACATTTTCCAGCAGCGGTATTGAAAGAATGTAGAGGACTGGATGAAAGAATGTAGGGGACTGGATCCAAAGAATCTGGCCCAAACCAAGTAATTTGGACCACAAAGCCAGACTGGTTTCCCTATTTCTCAAAATAACTGGGACAGACTGCACACGAAATCTCCACTTTCCTTTGTGCTATGTAACCACCGCCAAAAAATGCAGGAAATTCTTCACTCTTTAGGTCAAATTCACAGTATCCTTTGGTCCCTTTATGTAGGAAAACAGTTATTTGCATCACATAGCTATAGGAAAACAGAGCATGCAGCTCCTCAGTTCCCAGTGCCACGTGCTGATGACAGTGCATTTAGTGAGTAAATTTCTGCAAAACTGCTAACAACTCAAACTCTCTCTGTCGGTCTCTGTGTCTTTCTGTCTCTGTCATCTCTGTCTCTCTCAGACATGTTTTCATGTAGCCCAGTCTGGCCTCGGCCTTTGTAGCTGAGGATTCTTTAGCCCCGGTTTCCTGACTGTTGAAATCACAGACGTGCTCCACCACGCTGGATATTATGCAGTGTTACAGCTCTAACCTAAGGCTTCCGCATGCTACCCAAGCACTCCACCGACTGAGCTACACCCCCAGCCACCCCCACACCTAGCTTAACCTTAATTCATAGAAAAGTCCAATGGATGTCAAGTCATCTAAAGTAAGTCATTCCAGCTGGCCAACTGAGGAAGTCCAGCCTCAGGCATGTAATCTTAGCTCACAAGAGGCAAAGGCAGGAGGACTGAAAGTTTAAGGCCAGCCTGAACTACTTAGGAAGTTGGTGCCTCTAACAGAGACAAGCAAAAGAGAACCCTAAAGAAACTTGTATAGGGGAAAGAGTTGTTTTTTAAATTCTAAAATCTTATATTGCTCTAAAATTAAGGTCATTCTGAGGCCTCAGTTTTACTAATTATTCTAAAATATAGAGTCCCCAGTTACATGATGAAACCTGCTTAATAGATCATGTGACAATGATTGGCTGAGCTCCCTTTGGGGTGATCAGAAAAACCATATTAGCAAACTGTTAGCCACTAGCTTGTGACATTTGCAAGAAGGCTCACAATTTACCCACAATCCTGTAGACAGGATTTAGCTTTAAAAAAAAATCCTTCTTGAAGTTTCCACAGTGAAAAAAAAAAAAAAAGATCACATGTGTGTAGGAATGGAAAAGACCTGGAACACCTCCTCTTGTGGGCTGGCTTTAAGTGGATACAAAATGTAAGTGTTTGCAAAATGTCCCAGAAGGTCAGATAAGCCTTTCTAATAGCAGCACATTACAGTTATCATAACCCACATGTGGGGCCTCAGGGATAATTTCCAGGATATCAGCATGGCCCACATGGTGCCAGTTATCATTTCAATTTCATGTCAGAATCAAAACTGTGAGGAAAAAAAAACACTTTGAAATACGTCATCGGTGGCCTAAGAAGTGAGGCCTCTTTAGGAAGAAGAAGAAGAAGAAGAAGAAGAAGAAGAAGAAGAAGAAGAAGAAGAAGAAGAAGAAGAAGAAACAACAAAACAAAACCAACAACAGAAGTTAACACATTCAGAAGAACTAAGCTTTCTGAACACTATTGCAGCTGCTTGATTCATTTGCTGATGCAGTCCAAGGATGTAGATGTTTACAGTAAATTTATATACTTATAAGATTTTTATTTACTCTTTGAGAATTGCACAGACACACTAAATCCTTTTAAAGAGTTTCTATGTCCTTGATATTTATCATCATCAATGAAAATGATCAGCACTGTGGTAATTTCCAAAAGGCAGCACATACCTGTTTTCTGGAGGTGGGCTTTAGGGTTGAATCTTGGTGGCAAGGGTATGCCTGAATGTTCTAACAAGTGACACTTCTGTGTAGCAAAGAGACTTGGTCATTTCTGGGATAAAAATCATATTTAAAATGTTTTTAAATTACATTTATGTACATGGTGTTAGAGAGAGAAAAAGGAGAGGGAGAGAGAGAGAGAAATAGTTTTCAGTTGGTTCTCTCCTTCCATCTTGTGGGTTTGGGGAGCCTGAACTGAGGTTGCCAGGCTCAGCAGCAGTCACCTCTATCCACTGAGTCTTTGTAAGCACTAGGGTAGAATTCTGAGGAGGCCATAACTTTATTTCTTTTCCCCTTTTTAGCCAGAGTGATAGGGTCTCACTGTGTGGTTCAGGCATACACTGCCATTTTCACCTTTCCTTCCTTCCTTTTCTTTCTTTCCTTTCTTCCCTTATATCCCTTTTTAATTCTCTGACAATTTCATATGTGTACACAATGTGTCTTGATCATATCTTCCCCTTCTCACACCCTCCTCCTTCTCACACCTTTTGGATTACAAGCCGCTCAGACTGGGTGCGGCAGCACATGTCTGTAAGCCTAGCACTTGGGAGGAGGGTCAGCAATCCGAGGCCAGCCTTAGCTACCTCAGCAGTTCAAGGCCAGTTTCAGTTACACGAGACCCTGTCTCCAAAAATCAGAATGAAAGGCAGGATGGTGGGATGGGAAAGAAAATTATTGAAGAATTAGTTGGTAACACCCACCCCAGGCCTCCAACTGAGAAATTTACAGCCTTTGAGTAACTAGACTAGAAGCTGATGTGGGCGAACAAGGATGTGGTAGAAACTGGAGGGATCTGTGTGTGCTATGGTTTGTGGCAAGATGCCTTGCAGAAGGCTTGGCTTTGTCACTGCTGCTGCTTTGACTTGTGAAATAAAGATGCCTGGCTTAAGTGAGTATGATGTCTGGGTGTCAAGGATTTGTTCCAGATGTTACACAGCTGTAGACTGAGATCTGTGACAAGCAGGAGAGACACTGGTGAGACTTCGCCAGTGTACCATCACTTCTAGCTTACGGTCTCCAGAAATTTGTGTGTGTGTGTGTGTGAGTGTAAAAGAACCTCTGTATGTTTTTCTGGAGCCTTGCCTCACTCTTTGAAATGAGAAACTACGGGTGTCTCCCCCCCCCCCCAAGAACTATGCAAAGGCCTCTAACAAACTTTTCATAAGAGCCTTAAAAAAAAAAAGCTGTATGGTAGGGAAGGGGAGGAAGAGGATGGCTCTGCTTTTCTAGAAAACCTGGGGTTCAGGTCTCTGCACCCACTTGGTGGCTCACAACTACCTTGCTGCTTCAGTTCCAGGAGATGCGACACCTCTTCTGGCCTCCTCAGGCTCCACACATATAAGTGATACACAGATGCACAGGCAGGCGAAACGCTCATACACATGATATAAAATTTTTAAAAAATCTATTTCTTTAGAGGGAAGAACTGGTGGAATTTATTTATTTCTTTATTTTGCCTTGGATAGGATTTGATTAGAAGGCCTGGCAAGAAAGTAGCTCATGAAAATAACTGTTTCTGTCTTTTGCTGTTTGTTTGTCTTATTCACAACCAAGGCACTATTAATGCACTAAGTCCTGCTCAGAACAGAAGATACTGGATGTGGTTGTGGGGGAAGAAACCCTGACCTTTGATTTTCTGCTGACTTCCTCCCTTGCATTTCAAACACTACTCCAACTACACCTTAACCTGTGTCCTTCTTTAAGACTATAATCTAATCTACAGTGGTCTGGGGAATTTCACAGATCCTGCATTGTACTGCTTATATTCATCTTGCAAATAGTTGTCCCAATTCTATGTCCCAGTACATAGTTTATAACAACCCACGAATTTACATAGAATGACTGCTACTTATCATCACTACCAGAAGCATTCAGATGCCTAAATATATCCACACAAACAGGCATGTGCAAAGGAAATTCCATAGAAGTTCTTTTCCTCAATCAACCAGCAACAACCTTGACATGAGACAATTAGCTTATTGGATAAGTTTCCTGCCTCCCATTCTTACTCTTCACCCACTCTCAAAGCCGGAAACCCTGGCAGATCATACAGAGCTGCACACCTGACCATTATTATGCAGACGATGCTCAAGTGTCACTTGCTTAGTCTTCACTAAGGTGAAAATTGTTGCTTGCCCTTCTCCCAACTTTATCTTCAAAGGTAGAGCCTGAAGGAGTTCCTTCAATAAGAGCCAGGCTCATTCAAAGTAAAAGCTCAGAATGCTTCAATTTTTGTTCATCTTAAAACAAAACAAAACAAAACAAAACAACACAAAACAGCCCAGTCAGTTATCTGATGAAGATTTTCAGGTTACAGAGTGCTCTTTCTGAGATCCCCCTTTTCTTTTTCTTCACTGGCACTTCTGGCTACAACAGAATCAACTATGTTACAATCACACAGTAAGTTTTTGCAACAAAATGGCCTTGAAACAGAAGTCTGCTCAGCTGAAGAGTTGGGCAATCAAAATGGAACAAATAAACCTTGCCTCCTGTACTTCATGTGTTGCCCTAAAAGGGGGGGGGGGCAGGGTTAAATGTGTAGCCCAGGCTGTCCTGGAACGCACTGTATAGCTAAGGCTGGCCCCGACCTCCTGATTTTCCTGCACCTGCTTCCCCAGTGCTGGCCTTAGAGGTGTGTGCTCCTGCCCAGCTTCATCTTTGTTTCCAATATACTAATCTCCAAACATCCTTAAACTTCCCAGGGCTTTGGAATATGGTCAGTACACATTTATTCTGCACTATTGTGGCTCAGTAGGGATAAACTATGGTGTCCATGTGTGGTTGTCTTGTTTTCATAGGCAGGACTCACTAATATTTTAAAATTCTGTTTTTCTTTAAATGTGTGTATCAATTAGAGTATTCAAAGAGCAGGGCCAATGAGAAGGCTCAGCAGGTAAAGGTACTTAATTTTAAGCCTGATGATTTGAGTTTGAACACGGTAGAGGAAGAAAATGGACTTCTCACTTCCCCATGCAATTCATGCACGTGTGCCCATTCACTCCCATACACAAATAAACATTTTAAATGTAATTTTAAAAAGACTGGGTATGGTGCTGTTCACCTTTAATCCCAGAACTCAAGAGGCAGAGGCAGGCAGATTTCTGTGAGTTTTAGGCCAGCCTGGTCTACACAGTGAGGTCTAGCTCCCCCAGGGCTACATAGTGAGACTTTGTCTCAAAAAAAGAAAAGAGCAAATCAGGCGTGATGGGGGATGGACTAGAGAGATGACTCATTTCTAGTTAAGATACTTACCACCAAGCTTGACTTAGAGCCCCAGGTCCCACATGGTAGAGGGAGAGAAGTGATTTTCACAAAGTGTTGTCTGACTTTCACACGTGTGTTGCAGCACACTCGCACACAAGAGCATACATACACACACACACACACACACACACGATTAATGTAATAAAACAATTCATTTTTAAAGACAAAAGCAGAAAGACCAAGAGTTGCAACAGAGTCTGGGTTACAGCTGAAACCTGTTTTAAACAATCAAAAGAAAATATAACAAAAAAGCGACATAAAATGACATGAAAACATTCCAGCCAAGAACTTTCCCACAGCTGTGACAGTGTTTAGCCCTAATTTGTAGTTTCACTATTGGCCATGCTCATTTCCCTTACAATTATTTTTAGCTCATTAATTCTTCAGATCTGTCTCTGTCTCTTTCTCTGAAAGTCAAGCAAAGCCAATGGACATATTTTTTACATATGCCTTTGGATAGCAACACTAACACTGACTTTCTCCTCTGTTCTAGTTTGCTTTCCATTGCTATAATAAATACCATGACCAAAAGCAACTTGGGGAGGAACAGTTTTTATAGCTCATAGTCAATAATAAAGAGAAGTCAAGGCAGAAACTTTATGGGAACTGGGAGATCATGGAGGAATACTACTTACTGGCTTGCTCCCCATGCCTTACTATTTCTTCTTCTCCTCCTTCTTCTTCTGTTGCTTTGTGTTGTTTATTGAGACACAGTTTCTCTGCATAGTGTTGGCTGTCTTGGACTCACTTTATAGACCCAGCTGGGCTTGAACTCAGAGATCCACCTGCCTCTGCCTCCTGAGTGCTGGGATTAAAGATGTGAGGTACCACCACCCAGCTCAGCTTCCTTTCTTACATAGCTCAGGACCACCTGCCCAAGTATGTCACCACGCACAGTGGACTAGGCCCTGCCATACCAATCATCAGTCAAGAAAATACCCCCAGACTTGCCAACAGGCCAAAGTGATGGAGGTGTTTTCTCAAATGAGGCTCCCTCTTCCCAGATGACCTGAACTTGAGTCAAGTTGATAAAAATTAACCAGCAAACTTTCTAATGCAACTTGGCATGTGTCATTTGAACTCTCTGAGTGCCCCACGTGATATAAAAGGCCTAGAAGAGTCAGTATGGAAAGGTGTCGGGGGTTGGTCTGGTTGTATTTTGAGGCTAATTACTGGCCCTTAAGATCTGGTCACTGCTCAGATAAACTCATCTTTATTATGTAAACCTGCCTGGAAGCTGTTTAAAAACAAGCAGATGTGGTGGTGCATCTGCAATGCCAGTGTTTCCTAAGGCAAATATAAAAGGGGTTCTCTCTGACCTGTATTTTTCACCCATGCCCTTGTTCCCAGAAATAAAGACTATGAGACTTAAATATATTTACAAAAGCCTAGGCCAATATAGCTAGGCAGGATCTCTGACTTGCTCATAACTGATGTCCCAATTATTCTAAGTTCTATTCAGAAGTTCTGGCTGGTTACTTCTGCTCAGGTTTCATGCATCTGTCCTCCTCAGTGTCCCAGGGTGAATTCTAGTGCTCTTCACTCGATCCCTGAATTCACTCTCTCTACCCAAACTCAGCTATAGTCCAATCAGCTATTTATTGACAGGTGAAGAATCCATACAGTACACAAAAGATTATACTTGCAAGCAAGATGGGAAATTATGGTATGACACTATTCTAGGGAAGATGTGAACAAACATCTATTTATTTGAAATAAGAAACTGCTGATATAAGTAAGGATACCTTCAAAGTCCTACTTGATGAACCAATGGGATACTTATAAGAATATGGATGAGGAACTACTTACAGGAGCAGAAATGATTCTAAGACAGTTGATCACCAAAGCCCACCCCAGTGCTGGTGACAGTTCGCCCAGAGCATGCTGCACAACTTGTCGGCAGTGCTACGGGATGGAGAAGTGTTCTTTCCATATGACTCAGTTGATCTGAGCCTCTTCAAGGCAGCTCCACCAAACTGTTTCTTCTAGGCGGTTCAACCAGTCTCTGCTTCTTCCAAGTGGCTAAACTGCTCTGAACCTCTTCTTAGCTCAGCTTGTGTAAGAGTGTCTCTCAGCAGGTCTTACTGCTTATATAGGCTGGGGAGAGTGAGGCCTATAAAACCTGGTCAGTTTCAGGGATTTCCTGAAATTTTGTATTGTTTACTTCCTGAGCTTAAGGAGCTTTCCTGTAGGATAGATTGTTTCACCTCCCTGTAAACACCCTGTGTCTTAATGAGCTTCCCTTCAAGATGCAAGATCTTAGAGGAAACCGTTAGACAGCAGAGGTGGAGACAGGAGAATCACCTAGAAGTTCATATGCCAGGTAACCTAGAGCAGTGTCAGAACAGCAGCAGAAACATGAGAGACCCTGCCTCAAAACGGAGAATCACCTAGAAGTTCATATGCCAGGTAACCTAGAGCAGTGTCAGAACAGCAGCAGAAACATGAGAGACCCTGCCTCAAAACAAGTAGAAAGAAAGTGCTAACACCCTTAGTTGTACTCTGATATGAATGCTATGGCATAAACTCTTTCATGGACATACAGGATAAGCAAATAAAATGTAATGAAAAATGAAAATTGGGAAGATGATCTTCACCCCTGACAAAAAGGGAACTGGACTGTCTTAGTTACTGTGGACAGCTTCAAAGAGAAGTTCAGGGGCTTGATGAGCTGCATGATTCCAAGGAATTGCTCTCATTGCATGGAACTTGGTAGCAATGAAAATATAGTAAATAAATCAACTTGAATGGTTATATTTGCAATGTCTAGATTTTACAAACCATTAAATTTGGACCAAGGCTTTGGCATCAGAGGAAATGGTTGTGGTAACTGTCATCTTACTGCTTCCTGATAAAAAGATAAAGTTCTGAATCCTTTCCTCTTTATCCCCTCATTCCCACTTTGGTTTTTGAGAGTAGGTCTCACTCTGCAGCTCTGAAACTCACTGTCCAGCCCAGGCTATCCTTGAACTACTGCCAATAGGCCTCCTACAGTCTTCCACTGCTGGGATTCTAGGCACAAAGCACCACACCCAGCAAAAAGGTTTTGCTTTTTTTATATAGATAATGAACCATCAAATTCATCAAAACAAAACAGAAAACATGGGTATGGTATGTAGTTCAGTTGGTAAAATGCTTCCATAGCATGTTGAGACCTTAGGTCTGAGTTGCAGCACTACAGAAAACTGGGTGTAAGTGTCACCTGCTTATCATTCACTCAGGAAACAGGCACAGGAGGGTCAGAAACTCAGTTATCCTCAGCTACAAAGCATGTTTGAGACACAAACCTGGCATACATAAAACCCTGTCTCAAACAAGAAATAAGGAAAGAGAGAAGAAAGACACCCTTTAAATACATAGACAAGTAGAAACAAAAATAGACCAAAACAAAACTATGTATTCACATACATTTGTGGTTTTGTTTTGTTTTGTTTTGTTTTTTGAGACAGATTCCACTATGTAGCACTGGCTGCCCTGGAACTCACTGTTTGACCAGGCTGGCTTCAAACTCACAGAGACCCACTTGCCTCTACCCCCCAAGTACTGGGATTAAAGGCTTGCATCACTACACCTGGATTCACTTGTTAAACCTTATAATGTTATGCTTGCTTTTTCTTTTTAGAAAAGCAACACATTGCTATACTTGAAGCTCGTGTTTGCTCCCAATTTTCAGTTCCTTCTTAGAGTTAGCACTTTTCTGAAATTGTCATTTTAGAGATGTGCCCATAGCACAGTATTGCCTTTGTCCATACGCCCCATGTTCTCCCTCTGATGGGCGTTTGAATTTTGTCTAGTCATCACTGCTGTGAACAGCATTCCAGTGGACATTCCAGTGTCCCCAGTGCACAGATGCAAGAGTTTCTCCAGGTGGAAAGGCTTCTGGGCTCTCTCTGCTCCTCTCTCTCCTTCCCTTCCTCCCTCTCCCCCCCGCCCTTCACCCATGTGTGTGCATATGTGGAGGCAAGAAGTTGACACCAGATGTCTTCCTCAGTTGCTTTTTTTTTTCTTTTTCTTTTTGAGGCACAGTCTCTCACTAAAACCGTTTTGGTGAAGCTGACTGGCCAGAAAGCCCTCCAAGATTTACCTACCTTTGCCTCAGTGCTGGGGTTACAGGCATGTATCACCACATCAGACTTTTATATGGGTGCAGAGGATCCGAACTGAAGTCCTCATATAACAGACATCTCCTCAGCCTCTGGTTTTCAAACTTTCAAGAGTGAGAAATGACTTCACATTTAGATCGCACACATCAGATCACACTGCCTGGCATGCAGCCTCCGAGACAGATTTTTGTGCAGGATATTTTTTTTTTTTGAGGTGTTGGACATAATCTCAGTGTCATACTAAGGAACACATACAAACAAAGTGAAAGTATCTCCACAAGTCAATTCTTTTTGCAGAGAATGTACTAGAACCCAAGCCAGGCTAGCAGCACATCAGGACCAACACAGCTTCTGTCTTTTATCCCTGGTGAGTCCTTGTGAGTGAACTACTTTTGATAAAATAAAACAAAACAAAATCTGTTTCTCACAATGACAGGACTTCACTATGAAGTCCTGGCTGTTCTGGAACTTGCTCTGTAGACCAAGCTGTCCTCAAATTCACAGAGCTCTATCTACCTCTGCCTTCCAAGTGCTGAGATTAAAAGCATGTGCAACCAGGCCTGGGTTTTACTATGTAGTTAGTAAAACAGGGAAGCTTAGATCTTACCGTATAGCTCAACACTGTTTAGCAATTTCCTGGAGCATCCACCTTCGAAGGAAGCTTAAGACACAGGATGTTCTATGGAGAGGTAAAACATTCCATCCTGAAGGGAAGCTAGTTAAGTTCAGGAAATAAACAACTCAAAGGCTTCAGAAAGTTCCTGAAACTTCCTCCTCCAGCATATGTAAGCAGTAAAGAGTGCTGAGAGACACGGTAAAGCAGTATTTCTTAACCTCTGGCTCATGACCCCTTTGGAGGTCAAACGACCCTTTCACAGAGGTCGCTTAAGACCATTGAAAAACATAGATATTTACAATTCATAAAAGTAGAAAAATTACAGTGATGAAGTAGCAATGAAAATAATTTTATGGTTGTGGGGGTCACCATAGCATGAGGAACTGTATTAAAGGGTCACAGCATTAGAAAGGTTGAGAACCACTGCTTTAAAGCTAAGCTGCCTAGAAGAGTTCCAGATGAGCCAAGCAGGAGAGCCGCCTAGGTGCAGGAAGAGGCTAGACAGGATCTGTTCCAGCTTGCTGAGCTGCCAGTAGACGGTGCAGCGTGCTCTGGATTTTCATGACCCGCATCCATGCTGGGGTGGACTTTGCAGATGTCTCTGAGACACTTCTGCTCTTCTAAATAACCTTCTAATAACTCTCTTGTATGTAACCTCAATTTGGTGGTTTTCTCACTGTGGTTGGCTGTTAGTTTTCATCTGGGATTAGTAGACATTTGTTCACAACTCCCCAGGAATAGTGTGATATAACACTCAGGCTGGTCTCAAACTTGCAACCTTAATGTCTCAGCTTCCCAAGTCCTGGGATTATAGGCATGTGGCATCATTCCTGTCTTTGTATGCAAAATATTCATTGCAAAGTGCCTCTGGCTAGACACACGTGGAGGTGGGAAAGGGGCTGAATGGGAAGGGGAAAGAGTCTGAACTGACAATAACACATGGCCTTAACTAATCCTGCAAAGGCTGTTATGATCCTTCAGATTACTGAGAACTGGAGAAGATCAGGCCTTTATATACATACCTGCCAGTTATTGGATAAGCTGCATTCAGGAAGAGGACATCGCCTGGGGCAAGAAGCTTTCTTCCTGGAGAGCCCTGTGGAAAAACTGAGATAAAATCTGGTGGCTGCCAGCACCCTTTGCAGATGGAAGAATGAATGCTTAGTTCTGGAGAGGGAGAATTTAGATTTAGGCACATCATGATACTTAATACATAAATATATAGATTAGGGATGTGTGAGTTTACATATACACAAATATAGAAACTCCTTGATCTTATATTTTCTGTTCTTTTTCATTAAAAAAAAATCATGGTCGCATGTTCCTGTCATCCTAGCAGTTGAAAAGTAGAGTCAGGAGGGTCAGAAGTTCAAGGCTCAACTATATAGTGAGTTTGAGGCCAGACATGAGATCTTGTCTATAGGTAAATAAATGAAAAAGAAAAAATAAATTGGTCTGAAAGTAGTGGTGTTTACAACTAATTAATCACAACCAGTTACGGATTTCTTTGTTCCTTCTCCACTCCCACTGCTTCACTTGACAAGCCTTTTGTTGGATGAGATATTAATGCCATCTTCTCACCAGCCTCGGACAACCAAACCTTTTATTAAACATGTCAAAAAAAAGGGGTGATGGCATGGTTGTGCATGCCCTTAATCCCAGCACTTGGGAGGCAGATGCAGGCAGATCTCTATGAGTTCAAGGCCAGACTGGTCTACAGAGTGAGTAGGACTACACAGAGAAACCCTGTCTCTGGGAAAAAGAAAGGAAGGAAGGAAAGAAGAAAAAATTCCAATACTGTAGTACCCCAAGATTTAACTTCTTGCTAGTTTCTCAACCAACAAAAAGGCATCTTCAATTTCCAGTCTTTCAGCATAGAAATCTCACCTTGCAAAAACAAATCTGTTAGTCTTGTGATCTTTTCTCTAGCACATAGCAGAATGCATTGTATATAAAAGTCTAAAGTAAAATATGGGTGGACTGAAGGAGGGGTTTCTATGCCCAGAGACATGGCATTTTTTGTTTGTTTGGCTTCTGTAATAGAGATCTATTGACCCAGGGATTGTGAGGCCAAGTTCACCATCTGTCAGATGACTTGGGAAAATTTACTTTACCTCTCTGAGCTCAGAGGTCTTCTTGTCAAAAATAAGATTTTTCCTATTTGTCAGTCTTGCTTCAAAGGGAGATTGGACCTGAATTCTCAGACCTGATTGATATTTGTGGACCGTAAAGAGCAAAGCCCTCTAGATCTGAGAAGTGGAACTTGGCTCTAGCACTTTTCACACAGTTGTGTATGTGTATCTTCGGAGAAGTCCCAGATAGGGGATTGATCACTGTCTTAAAGTTAAAATTTTTGATGGTTACTCTCTGAGATTTATTTCTGCATGACAGTTCTGTGCTCTGGAGTAGAGAAACAAGAAATCAACTGATGTGTGTTAAATGATAAATTTCAAATACATTTTCCAAGGCCTGCTCACCTCAATTTTCCTGGAACACAACCCACTGGACCCTACTGAACGCTATACATGTTACTTGAACTTCAGCCTTAAGGTTGTCCTTTGTGAAGACCAGTGTGTGTGTGTGTGTGTGTGTGTGTGTGTGTGTGTGTGTGTGTGAGGAGGAGGGAGGTTGACTTCTGATGTCTTCCTCAATTGGCCTCCACCTTATTTGTTTTTTGAAACAGTCTCTGATGAGTCTAAAGCTCATCACCTAGCTTTAATGTGGTTCTAAGGACTGAACTCAGGTCTTCATGCTTGCAAGGCAAACACTTTACAGACTGAGTCAACTCCCCAGTTCCTACAAAGAGTATTTTTATTATCTTTAGTATGTCTTTTTAAAAATTAAAAGGTGTGTGTGTGTGTGTGTGTGTGTGTGTATTTACCATGGCACCTGTCTGGGGGCTGGAGAATAACTTTGTGGAGCTGGTTCTTTCCTTCCACACTTGCGTGTACGCAGGGATCAAATCCAGGTGTCCAGGCTTGCCCAGCACGACTTCCACCCGCGGAGCCATCTTGCCAGCCCTATCGTCAGTGTCTCGGCTTTACTCAATGAGAAAAGTTGAAACGAAAGAACACATTTCTTGTTTTTCTTTTTTCGTTCTTTCTTTATCTCTCTCTTTCTTTCAGATTTATTTATTATTTATACAGTATTTTGCCTGCATGTGTGCCTGCCTGCAGGAGAGGGCACCAGATCTCATTATAGATCGTTGTGAGCCATCATGTGGTTGCTGGGAACTGAACTCAGGACCTTTGGAAGAGTAGACAGTGTGCTTAACCTCTGAGCCATCTCCCCAGCCCTTCTTGTCTCTTTTCATAAGCAGTTATCTACCTAATTCCCTTTTGATACATAAGTATTCAATGTTAGCTAGCTAAATGTGACCAGTGTTATCACAGCTGGCTTCAGCCTAACATGAAGCACTCTGTGGCTGCCGTTCTTCAACTGTACTGTCTATTGCCTTCCAGACAGTATGACTTTCATGCAGGCACATGGCAGTTGGAACACCGTCTCATCATGCCATCTCTGAACACCTTTACTTGCAGGTGTGAGATAACCTCATCTCAACTTCTTTCTCTTTCCCTATGAGTATATAGTTTTTGAGACAGGGTCTTATGTAGCACAGGATGGCTTCAAATTTGTTATATACTTGAGGGTGATCCTGAGTCTCAGATCCTTCTGTGTCTACCTTCCAAATGCTAGGATTACAGGTGGGCACCACCATGCCTGGTTTTATGCAGTGTTGAGGATTAAACCCAGGGCCTTCTGTAAGAGGCCAAGCATCCTACCATGGTCTATCCTCAGCCCCTTAACAGAACTTTAAGCTCTTCAAGCTATTATCACAGAGTATTAACTCTATAATGTGATAATATCTGAAGTCTACTAATGCAACAAAGTGACATTTATTAAATTACAGATGCTGATAGAGTAACTGCAACCAAATATGCAAGCTTGCATGGTTCTGAATAAAACATAGAGGAAGGCTGAGCACTGCTGGCAAACAGTTAGGTGACACTCACGCTGGAGAGCCTGAAATAACTTTAGGGTTATTTAGTTGCCAGAAAAAGTAATATACAGGGGCTCTGGAGATCTTCCTATGTTTAAATATCTATTATTAGCTGTCTATTATTCTCCAATTTTGTTTTGTTTTTTCAAGACAGGGTTTCTCTGTGTGTGGCCTTTGCTGTCCTTGAACTCACTCTGTAGACCAGGCTGGCCTTGAACTTAGAAATCCACCTGCCTCTGCCTTCCAAGTGCTGGAATTAAAGGCGTGCACCACCACTGCCTGGGTCTCCAAACCTTTCTAAAGGGTGTGTGTGTGTGTGAGAGAGAGAGAGACAGACAGAGACAGAGACAGAGACAGAGACAGAGAGACAGAGAGAGAGAGAGAGAGAGACAGAGACAGAGAGAGAGAGAGAGAGAGAGAGAGCATGCATGGCGGTGCAAGTTCCACATATGTACAGATGTCCATAAAGGCCAGAAGGTGGTGTCAGATCCCTCAGAGCTGGGTTCCAGGCCTTTGTCAGCTGCCTAATGTCTTTTGTCTGTGTCGGAAACTGAATTTAGGTCCTCTGCAAGAACAGTTAATCTCTGAGCCACCTTTCCAGCCTTTGTGCTTTAAATCACGAATAAGCTAATTGTGGGAGTATCCTCATCTGGATGAATTTTGCCCTTGATACAACTGATCCATGTCTTTGTACTCATGTGTGTGAGAAAGGGAATGAGGTGTGTTTTTGTTTTTTGATACAGTGTCATGGGGTTTAGGTTGGCCTTAAAATCACTCTTCCTGCCTCCAAATGATGGACCGTAGACTTATTTAGGCCACCACGCTCAGCTTGACTAGCGTGACTTTATAGGGAGCAGAGATTTAAATGCTTCCCAATCCATCAAGAACCTTGTGCTGTCAGTGAGAGTGTTCTGAATAAGAGATGCTCTACCATCCTAGAGAGAGGCGGTGGAGAAAGGGGGACTAGCTTAATGTCAGGCACACTGTCTTGGTTATTTCCTATTGTCATGACAAAACACTATGACCCAGGTAATTTATAAAAGGAAGTATTTAATTTGGGGTTCATGATTTCAAAAGGTCCATGACCACCATGGCAGAGAGCATGCCAGCAGGCAGCAGCCATGACACTGAAGCATTAGTTGAGCATTTACATCTGATCCTTATGTATAAGGCAGAGAGAGACAGAGAGACAGAGACAGACTTGGGAATGGTAATGGCTTTTGAAATCACAAAGCTTACCCCTAGTGACACATCCTTCAACAAAGCCACAACTCCTAATCACAAACAATTTTGCCAACTGGGATCCAAACATTCAAATATATGAGTCTACGGAGGCTACTCTCAAACCACCACACTCCTCTTAGGTAACTTCAAGATCAGACATTGATAGCTAGGGATGTAGTTCAGTTGGTATGGTGCTTAGCTAACATTTACGAAGTCCTGGATTCAGTCCCCAACAGCTAATAAAAATAGGCAAATGAAATATAAAATAAGAAAATGAAGTTGATGAATCATAAGGTTTAATTGTTGTTGTTGTTTTTTCGAGACAAGGTTTCTCTGTGTAGCCTTGTCTGTCCTGGACTTGTTTGTAGACCAGTTTGGCCTCAAACTCACAGAGATCCACCTGCTTCTGCCTCCCTAGTGATGGGAATAGAGGCGCACACTACCATGCCTGGCTAGAAGTTTTAACTTCTATGATTAGGTACATGGTAGGTACGGTTCGAGAAATTAGAGAAGACAGGGGCTGGAGAGATTGTTCAGCTGGTAACGTGCCTCCAGTCAAGCATGAGGACATCAGTCGGATCTCCGCAAAAACCTGGCACAATGGCAAGTCATGTAAAGTCAGCTTTGAGAAGGCAGAAAGAGGTGACTTTGAGGAGCTTCCTGACCAGCCAATCCAGCCAACTGGCAATCCTCAGGTTCATTGAGAGACTCTGTCTCAAAATATACGATAGAGGTGCCAGTGAGATGGCTCCTTGTGCAGAAGTGCTTGCCATGCAAGCCTGATGATAGTGGTTAAGCTTGGAGTAAAGGACATACTCCACAGCTTGTCCTCTGATGTCCACATGTGCTCCACCTTGGCACCTGGGCACCTCCCTACAGGTACCACACACAAATAATATGTTTTCTATTTATTTATTTGAGTGTTTTGCCTGTATGTGTATGTGTGGGTATGCATGTGTACCACACACATTCCTGGTACCCATGGAGGTCAGAAGAGGTTGTCAGATCACCCGGAGCTACAATAAAGATGCTGGTGATCTGCTATGTGAATGCTGGGAACTGAACCCAGGTCCTCTGCAAGAGCACCAGGTGCTCTTAACTGCTGAGCACCTCTCTAGTCCATAATAATCTCTCTCTCTCTCTCTCTCTTTAGACAAGAGTCTCTCTATGTAGCTCTTTGCCTTTCTAATGCCATCATGCCTGGCCAATAATTATAGAATATAGAATTAATAGGTTTGGAGCAAATGAGTTCTTTTGCAAATGTTGACTTTTTCTCTATGAGTTTGAGACCAGCCTGGTCTACAGAGTGAGTTCCAGGACAGCCAAGGCTACACAGAGAAACCCTGTCTTGAACCCACCCACACACCCAAATCAAAGAAAGGAAAGAGAGAGAGAGAAAATGCTGACTTTCAGGTGCACCTTTGGCTGAACTGCAAGAGACAGTTGTATAATACTATTATGTAGGGGAGAAATATGGCTTTAAGATGTATCTCCTCTTCTAAGGAACAATATAGAAGAGAGGAGTTGCCCCCCTTCCCAGGTTCACTCTTAAATCACAGGTGTTTCCCTTTTCTGGCAGTTTTCTTTGAGCCTTGACAATAAAAGGGTGTCCCTCTTGCCCTTTTTGCAGGATGTGTGTCTGGGCCAGTCAATAAAAAGAAAGCAGGTTGGTGTCTTATTGGTTCAGCCTGGTGTTTTCCAAATCTCCAGGCTGTACCTCTCACGTTGAGCAGATGAGAAGCGCTGACTCATATTTCCTGCAAGTCAGCACAGATATCCACCCTACCAAATGAGTTAAGCCTCTGGCCACTCCCAAAGACAGCCTAAGAGCTGGAGTCATTTATGAGCATCCCTCTCAGGTCTTGTGTTAGTTATAAAAAATCAAAGAAGAAAAATGCCCTTTCTGGTTTGACTTACCCCTCAGCTGCAAGCTCCATGATGCCCTAAGAAAGATATATCAGGACTGGTTCAAATGTCATTTTTTTTTCTTACCTTCAGTCTTCACAATGGTCTGCTTACTGTGAAACTCGTCATGCTCTGGATTTTATTAACGTTCCTTGTCTGGAAGCATGCCTTTTGTCTCTTGGGTGTTCCTATTTATGGACCACCATGTTCCTTCTGTGTTTTTCCCAGTACTTGGAACATAAGTGCTGGCTGAGGTGAATATGTTAGAAGTTAGAAAAATACCATCTTATTACTCAGAATCAGGGCACACAGATGGGACATTAAATGGACACATTTCTTAAAGATAACTTTATTTAGAAGATAATTCCAAATGTAAAAGCTGCATTGTTGAAAAGAGGCATTGTTGAAGGAGGTGAATTACTCATTTGGGGAGAATGTTGAGAAGTGATCATTTTCATTTCTATAAAAAAGTGCTGAGTCAAAGATGGTGTCTCAAATGGCTACTCAGGGGCAAGGGACTCCAGTGGCCCAGACTGCTACAGGACCCTCTAGTTCTCAGCTATTTGTCTCAAGTATCAGGTTTAAATAAATGATTTGTTTTTAGTTTTTTATTACATTTTAGTGTGTGTGTGTGTGCGTGTGTGTGTGTGTGTGTGACTTTTGAAGGGGCTCATTCTTTTCTTCCACCGAGTGAGCCCTGAGGATCCAATTCAGATCATGCAGCTTGCTGGCAGGTGCCTTTATTGCTTAAGACATCTCACCAGTGCTAGAATTGGTCATTGCTAATATAACATTTCTTACTGTCACTTTTTAAAATTATAAGATACCTTGTATTTCAAAAAAGACACCAGATGGGTCTAGTTAAGGAAATAAACTGCTGATGGAATCATGTGACTAATAAATTTCAGCTTGTAGTTTAAGTACATGACAATGTCATTCAAACACTGTTTCACAATGAATATGGTTTGGCAAACGTGGGCTCTGCTTTGGAAGTCATCCAAAGGGTTTGTGAAAGTTCACAAGTGGCTGCTGGAAGGTTTTCACACTGATGAGGAAGCCCTGTGGCACAGATATCAAGGATTACTGTAAGGCTACAGGTTTTCATTTAAAAAGCCATTGAAACGTCTAGCAAAGCAATTAAAGTACCAAATTTAACAGGTGGACAGGAGTAGGCTGTCAAACAGCTTGTGTTCCCAACGCTATAAATGGTTACTGCTTTCATCGTTTCCCTTCATGCATCATTTGAACTACAGTGTTTTAAAATAACTTCTTAGAAACAGCCAGCTAGAGCTCCAGGTGTAAAGCAATGACATCATTTCAGAATGGCATGGGACTAAAATTTATAAGCCACATTTCTCTCTCTGGTTCATGTCTAAATTGTTACAACTTCTTTTCTACGACACATTTGGACCTTAAGTTTCTTTAGCTGTGACTGTAGTGACATATGCCTGGAATGTTGCCAGGACCCCAAATAAGACTGTTAAGGGCTCACAGCACTTGAAGATAGTTTCTAAACACACAGTCAAGTGTTTCTTATTGGTTTTCAGCCCTTTTTGTTTGCTTAAAGCAGCAGAAAATTTTTATTTGTAATATCAAAGTACTTGAGAGGTTGGAGTGCTCAGTGGTTAAGAGCACTTGTTGCTCTTCCAGAGGACATGGGTTCGATTCCCAGCACCCACAGAGTGGCTCACAACCATCTGTAGCTCCAAGTCCAGGGATCCAACACTCTTTTCTGGCCTCCGTGGACACCAGACATGAGGATGGTGCACAGAGACACATGCAGGCAAAGCGCCTATATGTATAAAATACAACCAAAGTATTTTAAAAAGCAGCTGCGACTAAGCATGGGGCCTCCTGTATGAGTCTCAAGTTACACCTGAGCCTCTGTTACTTTTTTTTTTTTAAGATTTTTTTTTTTGTATTTATACAGTGTTCTGCCTGTACGCCAGAAGATGGCATTAGATCTCATTATAGATGGTTGTGAGCCACCATGTGGTTGCTGGGAATTGAACTCAGGAACTTTGGAAGAACAGCCAGTGCTCTTAACCTCTGAGCCACCCCTTTAGCCTTCTCTGTTATCTCTTGATAGCATTCTCTTTTCAAGAGACTCTTTTCAAGAGCACTGGCTGCTCTTCTAGAGGAGCTAGATTCCCAGCACCCACGTGGCAGCTGAAAACTGTCTGTGTGCACGTAATGCATATAAAATAAAAATAAATTATTAAAAAAAAACCAAACAAACGATTGGGCTGTGGGCCAGCCTGTAGACCATTTTCTTAATTAATGAAGAATTGGTTGGACCCAGCCCCGTGTGGGTTGAGCCACCCCTGTGCTGGCGGTTCTGGGCATATAAGCAAGCAGGCTGAGGAAGCCATGTGGAGCAAGCAGTAAGCAGCACCCCTCCATGGCCTCTGCATCAGCGCCTGCCTCTAGGTTTCCGCCCTGTTTGAATTCCTGTCCTGACTTCTTTGGTGATGGACATTGATCCGGAAGTGCAAGCTGAGTAAACCCTCTCCTCCCCAGCTTGCTTTTTGGTCATGGTGCTTTGTTGCAGCAGTAGAAACCCTGACTAAGACGCCAGGTATGGCGCCTGTCATCCCAGTGCTGGAGGAGTGGAAACAGGCGGATCCTTGCCAGAGAGGCCTCACCTACTCCAGGCTCATGAGAGGTCTGCTGCTTTGTTTGCAACTTTTTTCTTTTTCAAGACTGAGTTTCTCTGTGTAGCCCTGGCTGTTTTGGGCTGGCTTTGTAGACTAGGCTGGCCTCGAACACACAGAGATCCACCTGCCTCTGCCTCCTAAGTACTAGGATTAAAGGCATGAGTCACCACATCCAGCAATAAAACAAACCAAACCAACCAACCAACCAACCAACCAACCAAAAACCCCCACACCATGGCGAACACTGGAGGAATAATGCTTATGGTTGTCATCTTGCCCCCACACACATATGCATGTATACTGGCACACATACATGCAACTGCACAAACATACAAAGGTGCAAACACGCGTCTCCACCTCCCCAGCATTGAGACTACCAGAGCTAACAGGAACTCAAAAAAGAAACCTGGAGGCAGGAACTGAAGCAGAACCGCAGGGCAATGCTACTTATTAGCTTCCTCTTCATAGTTCAATCAGCTTGCTCCATTAGGCCTGCACCAGAAGGAGTGCTGCCTGGAGTGGGCTGGGCTCTCCCACATCATCACTAATCAAGAATATGCCCTATAGTTTTGCCTACAGGCCCATCTGATGCAGGCATTTTCCCAGTTGAGATTCCCCCTTCTTAGAGGACTCTAGCTTTTCTCAAGTTGGCCAAAATTATCTAGCACAGCTACTACGTCCAGATTTTTTTTTTTTAAAACATGGGTTCTGAGGGTTGAACTCAAGTCCTCATTCTTTAATGGTAAATACTTCAACAACTTCACTATCTCTCCATTCCAACTTTTGAAATTTTTAATTCTTCCAACTATATCTTTATGATATTTTAATTAGAACTCTGTAATGTGGGTGAATACATCTATATTTCATCTGAGAGTGATCTATACTGCTAATAATACAATATACTAAGATACCCTTTAAAGGGGAATGACTGGGTATGTTTCATTATAATGAAACCAAATTAATGGCTAAGTATGTGGCCAATGGAAAAAGAACAGGAGTTACCAGCTGAAACTTTAACGCGTGTTTGTTTGAAGCAGGGAATATTGCTGAGTTGCTAAAGCGCTTGCCTAGCATGCAACAGTTCCTGGGTTCCATCACTGCATAAACTGGTGTGGTGGCACAAGCCTATAAGCCTAGCATTTGGAAGGCAGAAAGCATGAGAACTGTAATGTTTTGACACCAGCCTGAGCTACATAGTGGCCTTATCTCAGGAAAAAAAAAAAAAAGGAAAAAGGAAGATTTTAAGTAGTGTTATTGAGATCTAAAGGATACACATATTTAGAACGCTCAACTTAATAACTTTGACGTGTGTATGTATAAACCTGTGACCATCAGTCCAGTCAAAATAGTGAACACATCCATCTCCCTCAGAGTTTACTTGTATCCCTTTATGATATAGACTCTAGCAAACCATCAATCGGCAGATAGCCATGCCCTCACACTGGGGATGAAAACATTGCGGATGACATTGGCAGCAGGGAGGAAGGATCCAACCAAGTAAAAAGATTTCAATTTTTGTTTGGTCTCCTCAGGCATTGCATGCATGTGGTGGACATAAAATAAAAAAATAAAGGGAAAATGCTTATTAAAATACATTTAGGATTATAGTATCAAAAGTTACACATTGGGCAGAAGTGACTAAGATTGACTAACTTGGATTACTGCCTGAAATCAATAAAAAAGAATAAATATAAAACATTGATTTGTACAGGCAACTATGCATTATAGAAAGATGCTATATAAAATGTTTAACAATAAATGACATCAAGCCGGGCATGATGGTGCATGCCTTTAATCCCCTCAGTGCTAGGGAGACCGAGGGAGTCGAGGGAGGGAGTCGTAGCTCTGAGTTTGAGGCTAGCCTGGTCTACAGAGCAAGTTCCAGGACAGCCAGGGCTACACAGAGAAACCCTGCATGTGAGGGGGATGGTATCGTCTAATAATCTTCAGTGAAATTAGTGTTTTCCCCTAACAAGATTATGTGATGCCTACACATTCTTCAGCAATCTGAACTTTATTTGGTGAACTCAGTGTTGAACAGGCTCAAACTTAGATTTTTTAAAAAACTTTCAATCAGTCCATACGTTGTTTAGAAAATAAATATAGATGTCATACTTCAAACATCACTCACTGTTCCCAACTCCCTTGCTTCCTACTTACCGTTCAGTGGCTTCAGCTTGCAGTTAGAATAAACACCAGTCTTGTTTCTGTGTCTTTCTAGGCCCTGTACAACTGAGTCCTCGACCCCTCTCCAATCTAATGTAAGGCTTCTCCAGGCAAAATACATTTCTCATCCACACAGATTCCACTCAGTTCTAAAAGCCAAGCTCCTTCCTACTGCAGGTTCTCTCCACAATCCTTTTGCTTCACTCAGTTCTCCAGGGCCTTTCTCCCATTCCTGGCTTCTTCCCTGTACCTCAGATGGGCATACCCTTGACCACTCTGGTTTTAAAAACCATCCTGTTATTTGCTACCCAGAATGCTTCCTGTAACCTTTCTGTTTCTTCTCCACGTGTGAAATGTTTTTGTTTTTGTTGTGCTTCTCCCACTAGACTTCACCTCCCCGAAAGTAGACCTTTTCTGGTTCCCCGACCATTGTGTCCCTCTGCTGGTTTTCCCAACAATGTTGTCTGGATGCATGAGTGGAGGTTTAAAATAGAACTGTAATCTCGGTTAGTAGAAAGGTAAAGCCTGTTTTGCATAGATTAACTTGAACCTAGAGGGGGATTTTTTTTTTCTTCCTGCTTTGCCCATGGAATAACAGCTAACATTATTCAATACTTTTAGGCATGCACTTTATATTTCTGAGCAACCCTGTAGAGGTAATCAACCTTTATTAGCATCATTTTTCAAAGGCAACTTGCCAATAGCCATTAGCGGTGGAGCCGTAGTCCGGTTTAAGTAGGCCATATCCAATTAATCGATGTAATGGACACCCCCTTTAGTCAACAATAGCTGTTTTATCAACGCTCTCTTCAGAGAACCCCTCTGAATTCCCCCTTTCCCCTGACCTTCAGTCTCGGGACTGAAAGCGACCGGTGGTTGCTAACCGCTCAGGGGGTTTCCTGTAGAATCCAAGACTTTGGTGGGCGGATCTCAGCTCAGGTCCGAGCTCGAGTAAGACTAGGACTGCAGGCAGTGCCGGGGAGGAAGGAAGAAAGAGGTCGGTTGGCCAGAGCTGGATCCTTTTGAAAGAGGAAGGTACAGCGCGCGTCCCGCACTCGCCAGGGGCACGGAATCTCCCAACCTAAAGGGGAACCACGACGCGTTTCCCCAACTACACCGCACGTCACCAGCCAGCCCCGCCCCCGGCCCCGCCCACTTGCGGGGGCCCTGGCTAACCCTCCCCCAGGGCCCACTCCCCCGCAGCCCGGCCCTCTCCCGCCCCTCAGGTCAGACTCGGCATGTGATTGGTTTCTGTGGTCATAGTCCCCGCCTCCCTGCCGCTTCCGTCACTCCCAAGATGGCGCCGGCCGCGGCGGGTTTGGCGGCTGGTGCTGAGGAAGGAGGCGGAGGCACTGGCGACGGCGCGGGGAGGGGGAGTCCGGTCTGACTGAGACGGCAGGGCGGAGCGCCGGGCCGGGGGGGAGGGATGAGCTAAGCGGGCTGCGAGCACCGCGGCATTCAGCGCCCCTCGTGTCCCGCCCGCCGCGCGTGAGGGGATCGGACCCCGCGCCTCGGGCTCTTCCCGGTGCTCGCGCGGGGGCCGGCAGGGAGGTGAGTGGCGGGGGCGGCGTCGTGGGCATCGGCGGCGAAGGGAGCTGTCACGGCCCTGGAGAGGCGACTGGCGGAGGGACGCTGTGCAGGGCGCTGGGACTCGGAGGGCCGCTAGGCGCCCGCAGCTGCTTGGAGGGGCCCGGGCTGTCCCGGAGGATGGCGAGGTGCTGCCGAGGGCGTTCGTGCGCCTCCGTGGGGGAACGCGCGCGGGGCTCGGGAGGGGGGTCGCTCCTTCCACACTGGCCATTCGGGGCTAGCCTGGAGCTGTCGTTGTTGGGGTGCTGGGGCGGGGGGCGAGGGGGGCGGGCAGGGCATGGGGAGGGAGGTCCTGAGGCTAGGATTTTGACAAGCCCGTTACGTAAGGTGGCCTCCCGGAATCCCACCTGCTCCGGGTTTCAAACCCGCGGCGGGGGCTGCTTTCCCGCGGCTGTTCAGCCCCGATGCCGGGCCGGGCTAGGACTCAGGTTCCACGTGAGCCCGGCCAGCGTCCAAGTTGGCCAGTTGTTTTTAGTTTGTTTTTTTTTCCCCCTGGGTGTGTATGTGTGTGTGCAATTCTTGTCATCATCACTCCTTTTGAAGTTTAGCTCTTTCTAGAGGGGAAAGTGGGCGAGGTGGGAGGGGGAGAAGGGTCGAAAGAAAAGCTTGTGACCAAGAATAATTAGGTCGCAGCAATATCTCTTCATTATGGTGCTTTTAAATGAATGGCAGGACGTAAAGGGAAATGTTGCTGCAGCAGCGTGCCTTTCATTCAGACGAATGGTTGGTTGGCCTCGGAGCAGAGAGGGTTTTTATTTGTCTTAAAGGATAGTTATTTCTTGTTTGCAAAGCAGGACAGGCATCCATCAACAGGCTTGTTTTTATTTGAAGGGAAAGTGGGTGTCCGCCTGCTAGAGACATGGGAGAGCAGAAATTGTGTCACTCTGTGAATAATATTATTCTTCTACGTGTATTAGACATGAATGAAAAGGGTAGCCCCGACGTAAAAGAAACGATATTATGTATTACACGATTACAAGCTTTTGTTTAGTGTATAAACAGCCTCATTCTCTTCTCTGCCTACCCCATACTACCTCCGCTTTCCTTGGGGGAAGGAGGTGGAGACACCTGTAAACATCGTAGCCCAGGTTACACTAAACTATTGTAGTACGTTTGAGATTATTATAAAAAGGAGTCTCTGGGGCCCCAAGACTAGTTAATAAGTAAGGATTCTTGGGCAAGTTCAATTTATGTTTATAGTAGTTCTGAGATACAGCTTTTGAAAAAAGTAAATAGGATTTCTGATCTATTTGAGCCCTAATTGAACTTAAAATGAGATTGTATTTGATTCCTTTTATGGGGACTTTGTTTTGTTTGGGTGAGACCTAATAATCATTTGAGGCAGCTTTTTATTTTCACAAACTCCCTTTGAACTGCAGCTCCCAGCAAGAGTCTAAAATAACATACAGTTACCATCATCATTCTATATGTGTTACATAATTCTCTTTTTTTTTTTTCCGAATGATTAAACACAGACCTACTTTGCTGTGGAATTTTGAAAGAATGTGCTTGTGAGGGAAGTTAATTGATCTTGATACCAGCCTACTATTAGGGATAAAAAAAAAAAAAGCAAATCTTGCATTTCAAGCTTAAGTGGACAAGTTTACATTTTTGAAGTTTGGTGAAGGAGTAAAACTTTTCTATCTATTCAAGAGAGCCAGGAAGCTGGTGCTGGTTTGAGCTCTTCCACAGGAATTACCACCATCTTAAATAGTTATTGATTCTAAAGTTCCTGGAACTTTTGTCCCATTTCTGACAACTTGAATAACATTTAGTGTAATTGGAAGGTTATCTGAGGGAAGGGGCAGAGTACATCATATTAACTTATTCAGGAAATAATAAACATAACAAAGAAGAAAACAATATTTTCTT
This sequence comes from Pachyuromys duprasi, assembly GCA_028658305.1. NCBI lineage: Eukaryota > Metazoa > Chordata > Mammalia > Rodentia > Muridae > Pachyuromys > Pachyuromys duprasi. The sequence continues at coordinate 50,866,044 of CM053749.1, read as the reverse complement.
CCTGTGTGATACCAACTTTTAGCTGTTTGTAGAATCTTAAGCCTTCTGCTAGTGGGAAGCCTATGTCACTAAAGGCAGAGGTGATATGTTACAGATCTTTCATTCTTGTTTACACTGGTACCTCATAATTGTAAGCAGAAAGCATAAGTGACTCCAGCAGGGAAATGAACTTGCTGCTGTTTCTGCATCCTCCCCTGCCAGAGACTTATCTTTTCAGGATTTCACCCTTTTACTGTCAGAGGTAGAAGAAAGATACTAAAGAAAAGTCAATCAGCTTTTCTTCCTTTCTCATCTGTTCCCCAGTCCACAATTGTTTTTGAGACAGGATTTCACTGTGTATCCCTGGCTGTCCCAGAACCCTGTTGGTTTTTTTATTCGGTAGAATTGGTGTGGTGGGGTGAAGTGAGTCCAGCTATATTTTATTACTGTAAATCGTTGATATCACTTCGTATTCTGAAAGAACAGTGTAAAGCTTCGTATTTGAGACACTATTCATTCACACAGGGAGTTACTGTAATAATAAAAGGGCTTTTATTTTATTTATTTTTTTGAGACAGGCCCTTGCAATGTAACTCATGGTAGCCTACAACTCGAGAGCCTCCTGTCCCAACCACCTGAGTGCTGGGATTATGTCACCATATTCAGCTAAATTACTGTTCTTATAATCACAAAGTGACATTAAAGGATTAAGAGAAAATATTGAAAATGTAAAGTACTATAGATTGAACAGGAAAACTGCTTTCTTGTTAGAATGTGGTATGTATGTGTAATCACAGTAGCAGAAACAACTGGTTATTTGGGTGAGTTGTCAGTGCCAACTTTGAATTTGTTTTTATGTCTGTGGATGTCTTGCATGTGTGCACATTAGCTTTTGGGTTCTCTCTGCTTCCAGCATGAAGCTGCTCTATGTTGACAGCGCCACCTGTTGATAGTGAACTAGGCTTTCCCTCATTACTTCATCAGTTGTTAGGCAACAGCTTTGGGATGTTTAAGAGATACCAATATTTTGCTAGTTACTGAGGATACAAAGGTGAATAAAACATGACTTCTGCCCTCCAACCCTGCCTGAGAAGTGTTGTTTGCTTTTGGGGTCAACAGTACATGTGTCCCTGCTTTTCCTTTCTCACTGTTAATCTACCCCCCCCCCCACCTCCTGTTTTCATATCTTTTTGTAACTTTCCCAGTGGGAAATTGATTTTTGGGTTCTAGACATCTGTTTTTCAAATATATTCCTGGAACTTTTTATTTCATGTTGGAGTGTGTTTCTAAGTAAAACCTAAAATACAGAGATCAGAAATTTTATTTTTATTTCTGTGATAATATCTACTTGATTAATTAGTCTATGCTTGTTTGTGTGGGCTAAAAGTTGGCATCAGATGCCTTCCTCTGTCACTTTACTTTTTGGGGAAAGCATCTCAGTAAACCTAGAGCCCATCAGTTGGCTACACTGTCTGACTACTGAGTTCCTGAGATCAGCTTTTCTCTGCCACCCACAACATTGGGAACAAAGATGTATGCCACTTCACTCAGTCTTTTATGTGGTGGGCACTGGGGATTCAAACTCCGGTCCTCATGTCTGGGCAGTAGGTAGCTGGAGCTACCTCTCCAGCTCTCTTCCTGGTTTTGGAGACAGTTTGTCCCCTGAGCCTTCCAGTTTCTCACCTCCTCTTCCAGATATCTGAGATTATAGATGTGACTGTCATGCCCAACCAACTGTAAGTGTTGTTTTGTAGATGAGACATTTTTCTTCTTGAGAAGTTTTAAAAATAAACACAATTACCGAAATATGTAGTATACACCCACATGCCTACATAAATGTTGACTTTTTTCATTTTTGCTTCAGATACATACTTAATATAAAAGAACTATGTATATCACAATTACCACACTGAATTCTAAAAGAGAGTATAGAACTTTACACTTTATATGGAGTTAAATTCTTTTTTGTTCCCTCCAGTTTCCTTCCCCTCCATCTTCCATCCTATTGTAGAACCCATACAGTGAATGTCGCATTCTGTAATGCTTGTTTTCAGACTGGTCTCCTATAAATCAGGCTGGATTCTAACTTGAAGGAAGCCTGTGTTGGCCTTGAATTCCTGATCTACTGTCCCTACGTCCCCAAGGCTCCTACACTACCGCTTGGCACTGCTCTGTGCTGAGAACAAAGTAGAGTGATGTGTCTGAAAAATGCCATCTTGAAACCCAGTGCTTTTAGTGTTAACATAAAATTTACTAAGAAAAGTATGGATTAGGGCCATACTTCCTTGGTTTGAATCTTTGCAAAAAAATTTAATTGTATTTTATGAGAATGAGTGTTTTGCCTACATATTTGTCTATGTACCACATGTATACCTGGTGGCTACAGAGGCCAGAAGAGGGTGTTGTCTCCCTTGGAACTGGAGTTACAGACAGTTGTGAGTTCTGGGAACTAAACTCAGGTTCTCTACAAGGGCAACAAGCATTCTTAAACTGATGAGCCATCTCTTCAGCCTCCTTAGTTTGAATCTTGACTTTATTACTTAATGTTTTTTTTAATGTTTTTATTTATTTATTTAATTTTTTACTTAATGGTTTTATAATTATTTAACTATATCCTTAGTGCCCCTATCTTATCAAATAGGAGCAATAGAGATGTCCATTTCCTGAGGTTTTTGTAAAAAAATAAATGAGTTTATTTACATAAACTTGAAAAAAATATTGGTGGTTTGAATGAGAATGGCCCTCTAGATGCTTATATTGGAAGACTTGATCTACAGTTGGTAGAACTGTTTGGGAAGAATCAGGAGGTGTGGCCTTGCTGGAGGAGGTGTGTAACTGGTTCTCAAAACCCTGTTCTATTCCTTATTAGTACTTGTGGATTAGATGTTAAGCTCTCAATTACTATTCCAGCACCACGCCCGCCTGCGGCCATGCATCCTTTCCATGATGATCATGGTCTTGATAACACTCTGAAACTGTGAGACCCCAATTAAGTGCTTTCTTTTATACTTTGCCTTTGTCATGACAATAGAACAGTAATTAAGACAAACCACACGTCAGCGAGGTGTATTGGCACACACCTGTAATCCCAGCTCTCAGGAGAAAGAGGCGATCATATCTCGGTGAGTTCAAGGCCATTGTGATCTACACAGTGAGTTCTAAGAGCTACATAAAAAAGGGGAAAAAAAAAGCATACCATGTCTGCATGTCTGGCGCTCCTTCTTTTCTTTTCTTCAAATACTAGTAAATTTAAGTAGATATTGCTGTTGCTGTGTCCTGGTATACAGCCGTTGAATTTTCTTTATTTTACCCTATCATTATTGATACTTTAGGTCCAGTTGGTTTATTTTTATTGCTATGTAGGTTCCATTGAATGAATGCTGTACTGACAATTATCATTTCTTCTAGTAATGCTTCTTTACATAGTCCTCATTTTTGTCTGGTATTAACAATGCCTCATTAATATTCCTTTATTTCTTAAAGCAGGATCTCAACCTGTGGGTCATGACCCCTTTGGGGGGGTCAAATGACCCTTTCACAGGGGTCGCATATCAGATATTCACATTACAACTCACATTATGATTCATAACAGTATCAAAGTTGTAGTTATAAAGTAGCAATGAAAATAATTTTATGCTTGGGTTTTATCACAACGTGAAGAACTATATTAAAGGGCTGTGCTGCATTAGGAAGGTTGAGAACCGCTGTCTTAAAGCAACATGCTGGAGTTTTTTTCTGGTCATAGACCTGATTGTGAAGTTGCTGAGTCCTAGGATACAAGTATATTTCCCTTTATAAATTATTTATAGGATTTTGACAACCAATGTGTATTTCTGTTTTTGTATATCCTTTCCAAGCATTGTTAGATTTTGGATTTCACTAGTCTGCTTGATAGTATTTCATTTTTTTTTGGTCTTGTGTTTATTTCTCTTTATCTTTTTAAGCATTCTTATTTTTGGCCATCTCTTCAGTAATTTGTGTGTACATGTCCATTACATATTTTCTTTTCTTAAAAAAAGATTTGTTGGTGTGTGTTTATGTGTCTGTGAGAATATGTGCAAGTGTGTGAGGGAATATAACCGTTGGAAAACTCAGGTCAGAAGAGGTTATTAGGTGTCCATTTCTGACACTCTTTGCTTAGTTATTTGAGGCAGGGTCTCTTCTTGAACCTGGGAAATGTCTTTTCTTGGCTAGTTAAGCTCCACTGATTCTCCAGTTTCTGCCCCGTTGGAGCTGAGTTACAGGCATGCACGGGATGCCTGGCTTGGTATGTGGCTCCAGGATCTGAACTCTGGCCTCATGGTTGGTCAGCAAGGACTCTGTTGAACCATCTCCCCAGCCGCTCTTTACATATTTTCCGGTTGGCTTTTTTCTTACTTACTTGAAAAAGATTGCTTTACTTATTTTAGAATATTTTCAGGATATTTACAAATGTTAAAAAGGCCTATTTTTTCCTTTCCTTTTTTCTTTTTGTTGTTTCTAACTTCTTGGTACAGTTAGCGTGAATTAAGATCATGATGCCTTATCTAACTTGTCATTTTTCTCCTCAAACTCTTATCCAAACTACACTTACTTATTTACATAAAGTTTTGCTTTTATTTTGTTGTATTTCAGAGGTACCATGGACCAATATTGACTTCATAATTCAAGGAAGAGGCTTTTAGTAATCATGTACAAGTCCTTCCTATATTTTACTCTAATTTTTTTTATATTCACTCATTTCACTTAAATCTCTATTTATCTGGGTACATGTACCCCAGGCTACTGACCTATGTATGTGAGTATATGTGTATTTGTGGGTAGATGCATATGCCCAAATATGAAGGGCAGTGGACAATTTGGCTAGAATTAGTTCCCTCCTTCTACCCATGGTTCCAAAGAAGTTAAACTTTGGTCTTCAGGTGTGGTGGCAGGAGCCTTTGTCCACAGAACCATCTATCTCATCATTAAATCATTTTGAATCAGAAGTTTCCATAGCATCCTTATTCCAATGTTTTCCTTATTAGGAACTGTTTCCTTCCTTCTTACTCGTTTTGTTGTTTTCAGTTTTGTTCTTGAAATTCACTTTTTCAGAATTGCCAGAATGAGCTGGGCACAGTGACAGCACCTGTAAGCCCACTCTGGGAGGCAGAGGTAGGCGCATCTCTGTGAGTTCTAGGCCAATCTGGTCTACAGAGAGAGTCCAGGACATCCAAGGCTAACAGAGAAACCTTGTCTCATAAAACAAAACAAAACAAACAAAACCCAGAATTGCCAGAATGGTATGTCTAAAACATCAATTGAAAATTCCTTACTGACTCTATTGTCAGCTCCTTACCATGTCATTAAAATTCTCCATGATTTGGTTTTTGTCTGTCTCTCTAATCTTAACTCTTATAATTTCTACTTTGCATTTCTACTCTAGCCTTACAGCACTCTTCTTGAAGTTTCCTTGAATATATGTGTTATTTCTGGAGTGCTGCATTGCTGCTGTGAGCCTTCTGCCTGGAATGCTGCTGTTCCTCCCTTCCCTTTTATTCTGTCTAGCTAAGCTCTTTTTATCATTTAAGAACCAGGAATGGGATAGTGGCTGCAATGCCACACACTGTTAATCCCAGCACTTGGGAGGCAGAGGCAGGCGAATCTCTGAGTTCAAGACCAGCTTGAACCAGGACAGCCAGGGGCACACAAACAAACCCTGTCTCAAAAAACAAACAAAGAAACAAACAAAAAAGGGAGCTGGAGAGTTGGCTCAGCAGTTTAGAATGCAAGCTGCTCTTGCAGAAGCACCAGGTTCAACTTCCAGCACCCACACAGTAGTTTACGACCATATGTAACTCCAGTCCCAGCAGAATTAACACTCTCTTCTGCTATATATGCAAAACACGAATACACATGTAATAATTTTAAAAAATAAAAAAGAATCAGGGCATTATTATTTCCTCAGAAAGTCTTTTCTGATCTGGGTTATTGAGTCTCTCCTGAAACAATATATAAGTACTTTGTTGTGTCTCAAGCTCCAGGGGAGTCACTCTGAGAATTTGTAGAGGGGCAGAAAGATGGCACAGTGGGAGGAAGGCGCTTCTGTCTAAACTGTTGTCTCTTGACCTCCACATATGTAATGACACACATGCACACACAGAAGAAAAATAAATGTAATTTAAAAAGGAATTTGTTGAGTCAATTATTGTAGTTTGAGAGGGAGTACCAAGTAGTTGGCTGAGGATCAGTGGGTGTAGGATTGAAACCCAGTTTTGCTCCTGTTTCTTAGTACCCCAGTTTCCTGTCATGTAAAACTGGGGAAAAGGTGCACTTATAAAGTTGTGACACTTAAATTTACTAATACAAATAAAATATTTGAAACACTATCTGGTACTCAGTGAATAATTCATTCAAACTATTGTTGACGTTAGAGTATTTTAATTCATGTGTTGGTTTCCCTAATTAGGCTTAGAATCAGTGAGTGAAGGAACACACCAAGGAAATCTGGATCTTAAAGTAAAAGATAACATTTTTAACCTTTCAGAATATCCTGAAAACTTGAGTCTTACGTCCGTATTTCCTTTTTTTTCTCCCGAGACAGAGTTTCTCTATGTACCCTTGACTGTCCTAGACTAGCTTTGTAGACCAGCCTGTCCTTGAACTCACGGAGATCTGCCTGCCTCTGCCTCCTGAGTACTGGGGGTACAGGTGTTTGCCACAGTGCCAGGCCTTAAGCCCATATTTTCTAGCAATTGCAACATTTGGCATCTTGCCACATAGGTGAAACTGACTTTGATGATAATTAGAATTTCTTAATTATGCTGCCTAATTAATTGCTTATTTGAATTCAGCATGCTTTGCTTAGTTCTACTAGAACTCTAGGAATACCATTTCCTTTTAAGCATCTGTTTAGCATTTAACCACCTTTTCCAGATACGGATTTCTGGATGTGAGGGGGCCAATCAAAGGGATGAAAACATTATACTTCTGAGACAAACATGTTTGGTATACTGTCACTATTACTTTTAAAATAAGTTTTCAGAATATTGGATAATTCCAATCAGATGTAATTTCCATAAATACTGTCCATAGGTAATATAAGCCATTAAAAAATATCAATTCCCTGTCTTCTTCTATTAGTGCAAATGATTAAGATGTGTTTACTTACAATTATTTTTTATTTCAGAATCTGTTTTTTTCACCTTAGACTTACCATCCCTTATTTTGTTTTGAATACCAAAACCATCTGTATAATCTTGGCAAATTGATAAAAGTCCTGTTTGTTTTATTTTTATCTTTGAGCTTGCTGCTAAATGTGTAAGTTTTTCTGTCTCACTGTTTCTGATTATATGAGTCAGTTTGACTTCTTTTGAGCATAGGAACAGTGCAAAATTACTCCAGTGTCTACTTGAAAATTGTTGCTAGAGAAACTAGATTTTTTCCCCCTAAAAGGTCTTTAATTGCTAAAGAAAGATTCTAACAAACTATTATCAAATTAATGGGGAAATCTTAATGTATTAGTCTTGTGTTAGAAGCTAATACCATATAATGATTGTAGTGTTGGGAACTGCTTTTTTTAAAAATAAGGCCATTGTCTTAGCATTGAGTATTTTAGTTGAAGACTCTAAAATAACATGTTTTTAAGAGAATGGGTATAGATGAATGGGGAAAAGTGAAGTTATATTTTGGTTTGTGAGATAGAGCTGGCTCTTTTCAACAGAAAAGTTTACCTTTACCCCATTTTTAGTCAAAATTATATTTAAGTGATACTATTCTTCTATAAAAAGATAAGTTGGTATGATGGCACATACCCGCACAGTGGAGGCTGAGGCTTGAAGATGAAGACCAGCCTGACCTATATAATGACACACTGTCTGAATAATTTAAAAAAAAAACTTTTTTTTTGTTCAAATAAACACTAAGATATTTCCTATCCCTTCATCTTACAATTTTTTTCTGGATGTCAGAATGTTTTAATAGTATTCTATCCAAATATGTATTTCTTAAATGTAGTGTTAGGGATTGAACTGGACTTCTTAGGCAAGTGTGTTATTATTGAGCTACATCCCCAGCTTTGTAATAGTTTTTGTTTACATTGCTGTGTTGGCAATAATTATACTGAAGTTGGATCCCTGGGTTGTTTCATTGATGAATACTTTTCATTCTTTTAGGCTAAAGGGTGGTTGAAGTTTCTTGTTTCATGGATATTAAAAAAAAAAAAAACACCTTTTTCTGATTAACTGCTATTTTAGTATTGCTGGGATTATAGGAGTAAGATACACTTTTTTTTTTTTTTTTTTGGTTTTGAGAGTTGTTTGAACAATAGAAACCAAATTTAGTCCAATTCACTCAAAATGGGAATTAGTTGCAAGGATCCTGGGGATTTCATGGCATCTGATGGTAGAAGAACAGCCAGCCCTCCTGAAGGAGCATGAGGTCAGGAGCTGGACACTCCGGAGTGGTCAGGCAGCGTTTGTCTCGGCACCCTGGACTGCGTGCCTCCCACGCTCCCTGCTCATTCACTTCATTTTCGTCTCTCTGCTTGTCGTCTTTCACTACTGTGTTTGGCTAGACGTGACTTCTGATTCGTTTGTTGTTTAGAGATAAGGTTTCCCTGTATAACTTGGCTGGCCTGGGAGGAGATTGGCCTTGTGGTCATAGAGATCCACCTACCTCTGCCGCCCAGTGCTTGGATTAAAGGCTGTCCTCTAGCTCCTAAATTCTTGTATTGTGTCATGATTTTGTGCTTTCATTCTAAACCACTACAGGAGGAAATGTAATATGAAAAAAGTATTCTCTGTCTGTTCTAGTCAGCTATGGCAGATGAAACCAAAGTTTCACTGAACTTGACTTTCAGCCCTAGTTTTGTCAAAAAGGTTAGGAGATATAATGAATAGATGTTCTAAAAGCTGGTGATTACAAAAGGGTACTAGGTAATGAAAAATAAAAATAATTTTAAGTGAAATGAAAAGAAACCTCTTTGTTATTACATAATACTGAAAAACTTTAATTCTTTCACTCCCAATTCATAGATGATTATTATGAAAACCATGAGCATTTCTCCTTTTTTCAGGTGAAACCACTGGAGGCAGAGATACCATTTTAGCTTCTGTGTATAGAATTTGTAGTTCAACTCAGTCTATGAATACATGTATATAAATATATATTGTCTTTAATGTGTTAATTTGTGAAAAGCAGCTCTGAGTTGTAGTCTTGATGTATAGTTCAAATTGGCCTTAGACTTGACTAGCCTCCAGATTAGATTCCTCCTTAGTGGTGTCCCACTATGTCTGGCCTTAATAACATTACAATATTCCTTATTTAACAAGCATTTACTTACTACCTGTGTAATGCCAAGGGTTGTGCAAAAACAAGGATTTACAGAGTGGAGATGTATTATTGTTTACTCTCAGAGAATTCATATTCTGGTGAAGAGGAGAGTTCAAAGAGCCCCTTACAGTATTAGTGTGATAATCATATACAGTGTGTGTGGTATACTCTTGAAGCTCAAGACTAGAAAATAGCAGTCTTTCCTAGGGAAAGCACAGGCCAGGACTTATTTGACTAGAGCTGAGCTTTTGACATGAGTGTTCTTGTGGGAGGGGCTGAATTTGAATAGGCAAAGGTACCGTGAGCTACGTGAAGGGGAACTCCGTACGGTGCAACTTAAGTGAAATTTTACACCATTTAACTTAATAAAGCTGAAATTAAACCCTGTTTTCAAGCCTGCCCTTCACATGTCACTAATTATGGCCCTTTTGAAAGGATAGCTGTAGATTTTGGAATACTCAGACCATTTGTTCTTTAGCTTTATGCCTCTATCTATCTATCTATCTATCTATCTATCTATCTATCTATCTATCTATCTATCTATCTATCTGTATTTGAGACAGGGTTTCTCTGTGTAGCCCTGGTTGTTCTGGAACTTACTCTGCCTCCTGAGTACCAGGATTAAAGGCGTGCACTACCACCTCTTGGCCTGCGTTATGCCAGTTTTGAGAATAAGATGTCATTGATCAACTTCCTTTTAGATTTTTTTTTTTTTTTACTTTTTATTAGTTCTTTGTGAAGTTTACCTCATGCACCCTAATCCCACTCCTCTTTCCCTCCCCTCGTATCTGCCCTCTACCTTTGTAACCTCCCCTGCAACAGAGAAAAAACTAATCTCATTGTGGAAAGTGTACTGTGTACCCTTTTTCCACACTTCTTTCCTTGCACATGGTCATTGCATTGACTTATTGGTCTAGTATGAGGCCTCTGGATCCTGCTACTCTTCTCAATACTGGAACCTCACTGGGACTCCTCTCGAATATCCTCTTGTTTCCCTTTGTCCTGGATATCCTGTAGTTTTGGATCTGTAGATCCAGACCCTTCATGCACTGCAGCAGTTCGTAGATGGGGAAGGTGTTGGGTAGGCCAACTCAAAGTCCTGGATCTGGGCCCGAGAGGTATCTGAGCTGGCTAGCCCACCTCATCTCCCACTCTCATGCTCTCAGGGCTAGTTGCATGCACACACACACATACCCTCCCCCAACTCTACCCTGTTGCCCAGGCCAGGTGCAGGACCTGCTCTCCTGAGTGCTGCAGCAGGTGAGGGGCTGGGACAGCTCTCCTGCTGTCCTGATCCCAGGCCCTGGACTCCAGCCTGCTGAGGGGGTAAGGGCCAAGGATAGCTCTTCCTTGTCCATGCCACAGAGCAGGAGATTAGTGGTAGAGCCAGGTCTCCCACCTTGTATCCTGGGGCCTGGCTCACCTGCAGCTCTCAAAATGTGTGGGCCACTCTCCTAAATATTGCGGCTAGCTAGGGGTGGGGTCAGCTCTCCTGCTCTCCTAACCCCAGGGCAAGCTCTCCCACAATGCCTAGGTGAGGGGTAGGGCCAGTTCTGCACAGCCCTCAGACTTTAACATGTCCTCAGGTGGAGCCCAGAGCAGGGATGTCTGCCTGGCCTTTGGTGGTAACACATCCCTGCTGTTTCACAGACCCAGACATGGCCACTGGTGGTAGCACAGGCCAGGACCCTACTGGTCCCCGGTGGCATCACCGACCACTCATGTCATGCTGTTGCTCACTCCAGTTCTGGCTCTCTTTATCATAAACACATCCTTCTGTTTCTCTTTCTCTTGAATCTCTCCATGACTTGCTTCTCTGAGAGGTGACAGGAGTCTCCTGAATGTCTGGGGTCATCTCAGGAGTGGTCTCAGAAGTGCTGTGCCCCACTCGTGCATTGTGGCACCAGGCAGGGGTCATGTCAGGCATGGTCTGCCCACCCCCAAGGCTTACCATCACCAGGCCTTCATGGCACCTAACTGGTGTTTGTCTCAGGGTAGCTGCCTGTCCAGGCATCATGCCTTTCCTGTCTGGTGGACATCTTGAGCTTGCTCTTCACCTGGCCCTGGTTACATGGCCTCATGTAAAGGTTGTCAATCTCTGTACTCACCCCTGCCTGGGGCCCTAAGTCCCATGCAGGGTTCTTTTAGTTTCCAGTTTGCTCCCAGTCCTGGTAGCCAATGGGGCCGCTCAGAGCCTGACTGGTGGTCTCAGGCTAGCTCCCTGTCCAAGCAACCCTGGAGCTGGACTGGTGGTCATCTCAGGCTTACTGTTTTCCTCTATTATTTATTATTTATTTTTATTATTAAAATTTATTCACCTTGTATCCCAGCTGTAGCCCCCTCCTTTGTCTCCTCCCAATCCCATCCTCCTTCCCTTTTCTTCTTCCATGCCCCTCCCTCAGTCCACTGATAGGGGAGGTCCTCCTTCCCTTCCATCTGACTCTAGCCTATCAGGTCTCATCAGGGCTGGCTGCATTGTTTTCCTCTGTGGCCTGGTAAGGTTGCACACCCCACTGGGGGAAGTGTTCAAAGAGCCAGCCACTGAGTTCATGTCAAAGACAGCCCCTGCTCCCCTTACTAGGCAACCCACTTGAAGACTGAGCTGCTAAGGGCAACATCTGAGCTAGGGATCTAGGTTATCTCCATGAATGGTCCTTAGTTCGAATATTGGTCTTTGCAAAGACCCCCGGGCCCAGACTTTTTGGTTCTGTTGTTCTCCGTGTGGTGCTTCTGTCCTCTCCAGATCTTTCTATCTCCCTTTTCTTTTATAAGATTTCCTGTACTCTGCCCAAAGTTTGTCCATGAGTCTCAGCATCTGTTTCAATACTCTGCTGGGTAGTCTTTCAGAGGCCCTCTGGGAGGCTCCTGTCCTATTCCCTGTTTTCTCCTGCTTCCGCTGTCTGTCCCATTTGCTTTCTGAGTGAGGATTGAGCAGCTTCCCTAGAGTCCTCCTTCTTGTTTAGCTTCTATAGGTGTACAGATTTTAGTATGTTTATCCTAAATTATATGACTAATATCCATTTATAAATGAGTATATACCATGTGTCTTTCTGCTCCTGAGATACCTCACTCAGGATGATCTTTTTAGTTCCTACCATCTGCCTGCAAATGTCATGATTTCCTTATTTTTAATTGCTGAGTAGTATTCCATTGTGTAAATGTACCACAATTTCTGTATCCATTCCTCTGTTAAGGGACATCTAGGTTGTTTCCAGATTCTGGCTATTACAAATAAAGCTGCTTTGAATATGGTTGAGCAAATGTTCTTGTTGTATACTTGTGCATATTTTGGATATATCCCTAGGAGTGGTATAGCTGGATCTTGAGCAAACACTATTCCTAATTGAGAAAGTGCCAGATTAATTTCCAAAGTGGTTGTACAAGTTTACATTCCCACCAGCAATGGAGGAGGGTTCCCCTTTCTTCCCATCCTCTCCAGCATGTGTTGTTACTTGAGTTTTTGATCTTAGCCATTCTGATGGGTGTATGGTGAAATCTTAGGGTCATTTTTATTTGCATTTTCCTGATAACTAAGGGCATTGAGTATTTCTTTAAGTGTTTCTCTGCCATTTGATATTCCTCTATTGAAACTTCTCTGTTTAGCTTGTACCCTATTTTGAAATTGGATTACTTGATTTGTTGGTGTTTAACTTTTTGAATTCTTTATATATTCTGGATATTAGCCCTCTGTCAGATATTGGGTTGGTGAAGATCCTTTTCCAATCTGTAGGCTGTCCTTTTGTTCTAATGAGAGTGTCCTTTGCTTTATAGAAGCTTTTCAGTTTTATGAGATCCTATTTATTGATTATTGATTTTAGAGCCTGTGCTGTTAGTGTTCTATTCAGGAAGTTGTTTCCTGTGCTAATGAGTTAAAAGCTCTTCCCCACTTTTTCTTCTAACAGGTCTAGTGTGTCTGGTTTTATATTGAGGTCTTTGATTCACTTGGACTTTAGTTTTGTGCAGGGTGATAAATATGGATGTATTTGCATTTTTCTACATTTAGATATCCAGTTAGACCACCACCATTTGTTGAAGATGCTGTGTTTTTCTATTGTATGTTTTCGGCTTCTTCATCAAAAATCAAGTATCTATAGGTGTGTGGGTTTATTTTGGGTCTTCTATTCGATTACATTGATCCACCATTCTGTTTCTGTGCCAGTATCATGAAGTTTTTATTATTGTTGCTCTGTGGATATCGGAAGATGGAAAGATCTCCCATTCTCATGTATTGGTAGGATTAACATTAGTGAAAATGGCCATCCTGTAAAAGCAATCTACAGATTCAATGCAATTCCCATCAAAATACCAACACAATTCTTTATAGAACTTGAAAGAACAATTCTCAATTTCATATGGAAAAACAAAAAACCCAAAATTGCTAAAATAATCCTATACAATAAAAGAGCTTCTGGTGGTTTCTCCATCCCTGATCTCAAGCTGTACTCCAGAGCAACAGTAATAAATGGTCAGGCTCACTTCTTTTCAGAGAATTTTAGGCTAATTCAGATGTTCATAGATCAGAACACTAAGCATAGACACAGCCTCTCCTCTCTGATACACAGATGACACAGCAGCCACACTTGCAACGCTTCTAGGGTCTGGGTTTTAAATTCTTTTATCAGAATTTTCTAGTAGTTGGTTCCTTTTGCAGTTATGTTTCCTGTTCACATATAAACCTTCATAGAGTGGGAACAAGGCTAAAAATGAGAGAACTTATAAAATTTATAGAGAGCATAATTCGTATCAAAGTAAACATTGAGGAAGGTGAAGAAAAGTAATGGTGTAAATGATTTTTACCCAGAAAATGATCTATACCTAGAGGTAGGCCTAGAAAGAACTTCAATACTGAAAATTTATATTAGAGAAAAGATCATATGCAAGTTTTTGTTGTTTTTTTTGTTTTAAATATTTCCACCATAACCTCTTGAATATTGGGTTTACAGGTATGCACTACTATAACAGTCCCATATGATATTATTTTATATCATTTTTCCTTGCTGTTATAACTACTATTATGCAAAAATCAGCAGAAGAATGATTTGTGTTTCACTACTCTGGTCAGTTAATGAACACCTATACTTCCTATATGCACTCATTCATGATTCCTACTCCACCCTATGACAAATAACCAAACAAAATGGACCCTCTACCCCCCAAAAGTTCAGATTTACTATTCTGAGAAGTGAAGGAAGAAGGGAAGTAAGAGGCCAGCTTTGTGGTAATGAGGGTTAGGGTGTGTGTGTGTGTGTGTTTCAGCATGAAGTTCATAGAGCAGACTCAAATATACCATCATTGTCATCCAGGTCAGAAATTGTGGCTTTTTCTTCCCCACCACAAAATAAAAAACTGCTTGCCTTCTTTCAATTTAATCCTTAAAATGTGCTTTGCCACCTTCTCTACATTATTTGAATTATAGTTAAGTATGCTTTGCTTGGTTGGTTGGTTTTTGAGATAGGGTCGCTCTTTGACTTGACAGCTGATTTGAAATGTGCAGTGATCTCTTGCCTCTGCCTCCTTGAGTACTGAAATTAGAGGCATGTGCTGCCATGCTCAGCTTCAAATAGCCTTCTGACATTGTTTAGGACAGAGGTGATGAGCGGAGAAAAGGGAACGTAGTAGGACTTTGGTTTGTTTTTCTTTTTGTGTACATTGCCTTGCCATGTATTACCTCATCATGCTTCTTTCTTTTCAGACCTCTCAAGCCTGAACTGTGTGTTCCTTCTCATTTCTGTCTTCTTGATTAGACTCATCACTTCTTGTGCTGCTCATTTCTTTTCTGAACTTGTTTACTAATCTCCTGTAAGGTGGCCCTGCCATTTTGTCTTTGTGCTGTCATTGCCTGCCACAGTTTGTCACATGGCAGGAGTATCTAATGTTAAGAGTATTCACAGCCAGTCTCGATGAGACCTGATAAGCTAAGGTCAGATCGAGGGGGAGGAGGACCTCCCCTATCAGTGGACTTGGAGAGGGACTTGGGAGGAGACGAGGAAGGGAGGGTGGGGTTGGGAGCGAATGAGGGAGCAGGCTACAGCTGGGCTACAAAGTGAATAAACTGTAATTAATATTAAATTTTTTTTGAAAAGTCTTCCTTGTAAGCAGGAGTCAGCTTTGGTCAGCTGAAGCAAGAGATGGTTTGTTAGCAGGAGATTATTTTACAGAAATGACTGCAAGAGTGGAGAGCCACATGTTGGGCAGGGAGGCGGGGAAGCCTCAGAGTTAGACCACAACCAAACTGAAAAGCCAAAGTATCTTTTCCCCATTGGTGCCGCTGTTGTCACCGGGGATAGTGTGCCGCTGATTTAATAAATGGGTATGTATTTGGCTTAAAAACAATAGAAATTGTTTTCATAGTTCTGCCTGTCCAGAATCATGGTCAAGTTCCAGTGGGAGAGTCTTCTTGTGGGTGACCAACTGGCAAGTCATATGCACACATGACCCAAAGAACCCTAAGAATGGATTCTAACCTGTTTTGTTTGTGCTGACTTTAGATTTAAATTCTGTATGAGTGCATTGAGTTGACTACCCAGTGTGCCTCTTCCTGGAGCATGGCAAACATGTAACTGGCCTTGTGATTGGTCAAGTTTCTGTGACTGGTTCTAGAGGTTACTTTCTTTCCAGACACACATGTCAGATTCTCTAAGTAGAGGGAGGCGCTAGCTTAGGTCTGGACACTTGTCCATTTCAGTAGCCATCTCTTTGGAGCGTAAGAGCCAGAGCCATGTGTGATACCTGATCTCTAAGCCTTTTCTTCCTCAAGCATTCAAGTGTGGTTACTAATGCTGCTCAAATCCAAATTAGTGCAAAGCCATAACATAAGCAGAGGCTATGCAAAATCAGCACCACTGTGATTTTTTTCAAGCACACTCCTTGGTATCTAATTATTTAAGGGACATTACTTGCCTCTGCAGTAGTGCCAGAGCAGAAGCTTTGGTTTACCTGGCAGTCCAACACTGGATGAACAGGGATTTGAGCTCTATTCAGATGATTCTAGATCACACAGCTGCTATGTTAGAAAAAGAAGTCATTTTATCAATTTCTAAGCTGGCATACCTGTCAAATAAAAGGTTTTATAATAACCACTTTAGGAAACTGATATTATCAAAGTTGAACATGCATATAACCATGTGCTAGTGATTTTGTTCTTGTTTTCTCTAAGTATGTATTTACATGTCAAGGGACATATATAATATTTTCTATCCAACTTTCTAATCATGGTAGCCTAATACTGGAAAGAAACCAGATGTCTCCTAACAAAAGAGTAAATTAATAAAGCTATTCATAATTGTTTAAAAATTGTCATTAAGATGAAAACTTATACAGAAATGGAAGTGAACAACCTACTACTACATAGAATAAGTATGGCTGATTCTCAAAAACAATGTAAGCCCTCTCCTTTCCTTCCTTCCCAGCATAGACTATGTGAGTTGTTCCATATTTTACTTTTATAATGTTCACAAAGAGAGAAATTTAGCATTAGAATTCAAGACGGTGGTTCTTCAGAAAAATGGAGGGGCTTTCTATTCCTGGCAATACTCTGTTCATGACACTGGAGTTATTTGTAATGCATAGTGAAGATTCTTGCAGTTGTACTTTCTTTATGTCTGTTACACTTGAATTAAAAATAATCAGAATGGGCCTGGAGAGATGGTTCCGGGGTTAAAAGCACTTGTCCTTGCAGAGGACTGTTGTTTGACCCCGACACCTCCCATGGTGGCTTACAAGCCTGCCTCACTCCCGTTTGAGGAAATCTAGTGTCTGCTGCTGACTTGTAGCACCTGGCATGCTTTCGGGCATGCACATACATGCATCAAGATGCTCACATTCATAAAATAAAACAATCACAACAACAACAGGCCTGTGTGGACTAAACTGCAAAGTGAGGCAAGTTGTACCCCTCAGGTTGTGAATTGTGTTTTATGTATATATCCCTATGTATTTTAGGAAGAGATGATTAGCATTGATTAACTTTTCTAGAGTGGTTCATGACTCCTGAAAGGTTAAGAGCCCACATCATGTATCCATAAAAACATGCATATACATAAAAGTTGTTATTTTATACATTTTATTGTGGATAATACATTTTTACCATGAGACAGAACATGGCCTCTAAGAGCAGACCCTATACTTTTAATCCTATCTCTTCATACTTTCTCAGAATTACTTTAAAAAAATCTTTTAGGTTTATTTTACTAAAAAGTGAACAGAATTAAGGGAGGTATGCCAATAACAGTCACTCAGAGAGGCTGAAAATGAGGATAAAGGCCAAAAAAGAGATGACCGAAGAAGCAAGCCCGAGGGTCTGGAGAGATGGCTCCATGTCATGAACCAGTTTCCCCTCCACTTCCCTACCTCTTCCCAGAGGAGCTCCTCCAAGGATGAGTGTACTTCCTACTTTCCACAGTCTTTATCTCACCCCGGTTGGATTTGCTTCACAGTAACACTTCGATGATTACCTGGCTCAAGTTCGTTGTGTTTGGATCTTTGCTAATCCCAGGGGCTAAGTGCCTGTGAGGGTGGACGTGGGGTGTGTGCTCCAGTGTAGAGGGCTGGTTTCGGGTTCTCCTTTCATGTAGACTTTGCCTGCGAGGGGGGCTCTGCTTTAATTGTTTTCAGCTCTTTGTTTCCTGCATATTCCTTATCTTCTACTCTCAGGTACTCATTATAATATGTTCATGAGGTCATCCTAAAATATCTTTGGAAAGCATGGTTCATTTTGGATGTACATGTGCCTTTAATGTCTGTCAATGCTGTTTTGCTATGGATTTCCTTTGTTTTTATTCAACACTAAAGTTTCATGTTTCTACATTTCTATTTCATAGTTTTTTGCTTGCTGCATGGTATTCAGTGTTTGCCGTATGTTAAAATTATCCCTCTAATTATGGCTATCATGGTTTGTTTATTTATCCAGTCAGCAAATATTGAATGCTGTTCAGGCACTGCTGTCAGTGATGTGCAGGAAACTACCAAAACTCAAAGAACTTTTCCAGTTTTGTGCAAAGAAAGAGAACTAAAAACAACTTCAGTAAAGAAAATATATAGTATGCTGGATATTATATTATACATTGTATATATACATATATACATGCATATATATTTCTGTTATGCTAGAGAACAAAAATGCTAAAATGAGAAAATTAAGGAAGTAGAGACTGAGTCATAAATATTCCAAATCCAATCTTTGTACTTTCTAGTGACTCTATATAGAGTACAAGTGTACTTGCTGACGGGGAAATGGTTTGGGCTTGCAGTGGAGGATTGCAAAACATAGAAGAGCCATGAAGTGGGCATTTTGGATCTCAGTGTTGAGTCATGGCTAGTAACATAAATTTCAAAATAAATACTTTATTAGACTAGTAGGTGTTTGTCTTACTTCAGTCTCATTATTAGTTTAATAGATAGGAGATATACTTTGTCTCGGCCTGGGCTGGTCATTAGAATGTTTAGGAAGAATCACCTAAGGGTTGACAAGGTACCTGCTACCAGGCCTGCTGACCTGTGTTCAGACCCTAGGCCCCACATGATGGAAGGAGAGAACTGACTCCTACTAGTTGTTCCTAGATCTCCAAATGAGTGAGCATGCTCCCACATATATGTGCACATATACACACACTAAGTAAAGAAATAAAATGTAAGGGTTTTAATTGTTTGTTTTTGTTTTGGAACTAAGCTGATCTGAGTAGACTGCAGTGGCAGTAGATCTGGGAAAAAGAATTTCAGGCCCTGCTGTGCTACTGATGGGTTGTGCTGCTATGCACAGCCTTCCTGGAATTTAATTTTCTCATTGGCCAAATGATGAGAGCAAACCAAAGGATCTTAAAAGCCCTTCCCTTTAAATTCTGAAATTTAAAGGAATTTTTGTGATCCTTTTAAAGGAAATTGGATATAAATACTCTTTAGATCAATAGTTTGTCTTTAAATTTTAAAAAAGTTTAAATGTTTTATGCCAATTTTTCTTTATAAATTAGAAAACTGCCTACTACAATTTTATATTTCCTTTGTCTGTCTCCTCCCTTGCTCCCTCCTTCCTTTTTTCCTCGCTTTCTTTCCTTCCTTTCCTTTCCTTTTTCCTTTCCTTCTCTTCTCTTTTCTTTCCTTTCCTTCTTGAGACAAAGCCTCACTGTATAGTCCAGGCTAGCTTGAAACTCATCATGAAGACCAGGTTGGCCTAGAACTCACAGAAATATCCTTGCTTTTAACCCCTGAGTACCGGAATCAAAGGTGTATGTCATCACAACCAGCCTTCCTAATTACACACACACATACACTGTCTTGACCCTTCAAGCTGAATGTTTCTCCTTTCTACTTCCTGTGCATCTATTTGTCCTCCAGACTTTCTCTTACTCCTGCTGGAACTGGAGTTGTGGAGTTGCAGACTTTTTAAATGAATGGTAAGAATTGGAATCAAACCCAGGTCCTCTGAAAGAACAGCCATTTCTCTATACCCTTTATTTCTTTTTAGTGCTATATATTTGTGCATGTGTATCTATGTCTTTGTAGATGTAGTGCACCTGTAGAGGAAGCTTGTGAGAGTTTTCTCTTTTTAACCATGCAGGTCCTAGGGATGAACTAAGGATTTTGGTTTTGTTTTTATATGTGTGAGACAGGGACTCTTGTAGCCTAGGCTGGTTTCAGACTCCCTATTTAGCCAAGGAGGGCCTTCACCTCTCTCTGTCCCCCAATACACAGGATCATAGGCATGTATAAGATGCCTGGCTCTGAGTGATTGGGTTTCTGTTTGAAGTGTTTGTCTTTAGTTTTTTATCATCTAATATATCATATAAATTTTTAAAATTTCATAAGTCATTATTAGCTAGAAGGGAAAAGGAATTATCAAAGTTGTTTTCAAGGATTGATTCTCAAAATCCAGTTCATATATCATGTTTGTTACAGTTTGTGAGGAAAAGTGGAGTTTTAAAGAGTCTTAAAAGTAGTGATTCTTAACTTGTGGGTCATGACCCATTTGGTTTGAAGGACATTCACAGGGGTCATTTAAGACCATTGGAAAACACAGATATTTACACAACAGTTTATAACAGTAGCAAAATTACAGTTAGGAAGTAGCAATAAAAATATTTTTATGGTTGGTGGTCGCCACAGCATGAGGAACTGTATTAAAGGGTCACAGTTTTAGGAAGATTGAAAACCATTGTCTTAAAGCCTTTTTTATTGATGGTGACAGAATTAGGAAGAAATTGGAATGTTGAAAGACAGAATTCTAAATCTATATTTTAAAGCAGAATCACAATTCTGAGTAGTTTGTTTACAGTTGTAAAGAGAGGAATAAAGATCCTGTTATTATTTGAGAGAAATAAATTCATTGCACTGTTGATGGCAGTTCAGTTCAGTTCCCAGTTAACAAATGCAGATGCTAATTCAAAGAGGAAGTAAAGAGTTAGAGATGTAGGGAAGGTGCACAAGTAAAGTAGACCGTGAAAGAAAGGAAATTTAAAGCCAGACCTCCTTTTCATACGGTGAGTTAGGAGCCTTGGATTTGACAGACAGTGCTGGATGCAAACAGACTTTCAGTGTAAGATTGGCAGCTGATATTGGCTATTTGCAAGTAATCTAGATTTCACTGTGCCAATTGTAAATTTCAGTTATTGAAAGAAAATATGCATAGCATTAAAAATTCTCTAGATGCCTTTTCTTCATCTCACTGTAGTAATTTTAACCACTCTGTCTCCTCTTTTTGTTATTTTTATTAATTAACTAATTACTTTGGGGATTGTACTGGACATCTAGCCCAGTGGTCTCTGCATGCTTGCTAAGTGCTTACTACCAGAGCCATACCCCAGCCCTTCACTTTACCCTTTATACCACCTCTCTCCTCTTCCTGTATTCTTTAAAGAAAACTTTATTATATTTTAATTTTATTTTATTTGTGTGCACACATGCCATGTCACTAGAGTGGAGGTCAGAGGACACCTTGTGGAAATTAGTTCACTGCTTCCACCATGTGGGTCCTGGCAGTGGAACCGGTCATTAGGCTTGATGGTGGCTTGCTGGGCCATCTCACTGGCCCTCATTTTTAATATTAATTTTTTTATTTTTTATTCTTCCCATTTTTTGTAATCCAACTTCTTTCTTTTTTTTGTTTTACTCTCTAGTTTGTTTTGGTTATTCATTTCTTTCTTTCTTTTTTTTTTTTGTCAAGTTTAACTTGAGGGTTTGCATTCTAGCTTTTTTGCCTGTTGAAGCCGCGGTTCACTATCAAGCACTAGTTTCCTCAAGGACCCTTCTCTGCTGTCTTTGAATATGAAGTATTGGGGAATAGAACTCCAAAGTAAAGGTCACAAAATGATTTATTTGGTTATAGGCAAGCGATTATACTGTAATTATAAATTTTCTTCAGTTATAAAAAAGTAATTGAGACAAAATGTCTATAGACTCTCTCCTTGCTCTAAAATATCACAATTCAGTGATGTTTCCAGTTTCCTATTGTTCTGAGCTCACTCATTACTAAATATTTACACACCTGCCATTTTATTCGGAGTGAGTGTGCTCCGTAGAGCTTTCTGGGCCATATTTATTCCTTGTACTTTGGTTTGTTTCTGCACACCTTTGTAAGGAGGTGTTGCTTTAGGAAACATCTTTTCCTTTCATGGGCTGTATATAGTTTCTGATATATATATATATAAAATTATGCTACAGAAAATGGGGATGGGAGGTGGCATCTGCAGGAAGGTGTGTGTGCTTAAGAGGGTCCCACTAGCCAGGTGTGGTGGCACACTCCTGTAATCCCAGCGCTCAGGGAGGCAGAGATGGGTGGATCTCTGAGTTTGAGGCCAGCCTGATCTACAAAGTGAGCTCAGGACAAACAGAGCTACACAGAGAAACTCTGTCTCAAAAAAACCAAGAGAGAGAGCGAGAGCCACAACATGTGTGCTCCTTGTCCTGGAAGTGCATTGTGTCTTGACTAGTGACAGGTACATGATACATATGCATTAAGTCTGCTTAGACTTAAATATATACATATAAAAGTGAGTATTAGTCAAACCTACATAATAAGACAAGTTAATTATTATCAATGCCGCTGTCCCAGTTCTGACATTGTATTATGGTTGTGTAAGATATGCAAATGGAAGAAACTCAGTGAAAGGAATTTCAGGTCTTTTTTTTTTTTTTCCAACCAAATGTGTATCCAGTTATCTCAAAAGTAAAAATTTCAGGGGCTGAGGAGATGGCATAGTAGAGAGAAAACTGTGCTTAAGAACACTGGCTACTCTTGTGGAAAACTCAGATTCCATTCCCAGCACCCACACAGCAACCCACACCTAGCTATAAGTTAAGTCCTAGGGGATCCAGTGCCCTCATCTAGCCTCCTTGCTCACTGCATACATGCAGCCAAATAGACACATATTATAAAACTAAGACTCAAAACGTTTTAAGTAAAAAAAAATCTGTTAAAAAGAATAACAATTTAAAGAAATCTGTGCTGAAAAAATAGTGGTTTAACATATATAGTTGAAGAAAGTAATTGATGTATTTACACCACGGAGCATGGCTTTTCCTTTACAACCATCAATGTACTAGTAAATAGAGCTATTTGCCTCTTTTATTGTCTTGTGCATGTATGGAAAATAAAGGAGTAATGTGTTGCTTTCATTAGCAGAAAATACTTTTCAAGTACTTTTGTATTAAATAGAAGATCAGTTGTTAATTCTAATAATGTTTTATTTAACGTAATTCATGGAATCAGTAAAGTTTTGAGAAGTTTATTCTGCCAATAAAAGTATGTGATACTGGAAATGTGACAATAAATTAATCTAAAAATCCAATATTGAAGGAAATGATATTTGTTTTCTGAATAACAATACATATGTTGTTTAGTGGAACATAAAGTCATGGTCAAGCCAATGTTCTTACTGTATTAAAGAATTCACAATGACAGAGAATAAAATTGGGAGGCTGGTAAGATGGCTTTAGATGGTAATAACACTTGCTGCCAAGCCTGATAAACCAAGTGTAACTCTTGGAACTTCTATAATGGAGAGAACCAACTCATATAATGGAGAGAACCAGCTCCCATGGTTTGTCCTTTGATCTTCACTTGTACACAGTGGCATGTATACACACAGACAGACAGACAGAAGAGTATTTGGAATTGGTTTTAGCACACTCATCATTCATAATGATAGCTAAACAAGCTGATATCCTAACAGGCATTTGAACATTTTACAAATTGTTCACACATATAGTATTTTAACTTGAAATTGTATATGATAATCTAATTCTGGGTTTTCAAAAATATGTTTCATCAGGTCTGTAGTTGTGTTAACTCTTTGCTATCTGTGAGCAGTAATATTTAGAAATACTTGAAAAAATATGTGTATATTTTCATTCTATATTTGCTGCTTCAAGCTGTCCAGTGAGCCAGAAGTGGAGTACTTTGTAAAAACACACACATTTGTCTTGATCACTTTTAGCAGTCCAAAGGTAACAATGACAAACATGTTGGCACACACCTATAATGCCAATACTGGGAGGCTGAGGCAGAAGGATTGCAAATTTAAGGCTATCTTGAGATATATTGTAGAAACTTGTTTTATTTTTTTAATTAAATAATAAAAAGCAAAAGGTAACAAGATTGTATTTACATTGTTTCTCATTAATTCTTTTCCCTTCTAGACATTGTACCAAAATTTTGACTGAAACATTTTAGGTCGTTTATCTCCCATTTACCAGAAACTGGCATCTAGGACCAGCTTACGTCATGCAATTTTTCTTTTCATTTCTTGTTTCTTTTCTTTTCTTGTCCTTTCTTTCATTCATTCTTTCTTCTTCCTCCTCCTCCTCTTCTCCTCCCCCCTCTCTTTTTAGAAAAGAGTTATCTACATAGCACTGGTTGGTCTAGAATTCACTCTGTAAACCAGGCTTCCCTTGAACTCAGAGAAAACCACTCGCCTTTGCTTGTCAAGAGTCATTTGAAATCATGCTCTTAGCTGTTTCTGCTATTATCTCTCTGTCATTAGACAATGGTCCAGATTGGTTAAAAATACAGTTTTCAGCCAGATGTGGTGATACACACCTGTAATCCCAGCACTCAGGGAGTCAGAAGCAGGCAGATCTCTGTGAAGCCAGCCTGCTCTACAAAGTGAATCCAGGACAGCCAAGGCTACACAGAAAAACCCTGTCTCAAAGGGGGGGGAAAAAAAAGAGAGATTTTCTCCTTCTTGATGAACAAATGATTTTGCACTTTAACTTGTTTGCAAAGTCTTTGACCTAGTGAAACTCATTTGTTTTTCAGGTTAAGTGATAAAGATTTATTGAAAATTTCTTGGATTGGTTGTCTAATCCCACCTTGAGGAAAGAACATTGCCTTAACCCCACTGGGTCAGTGCTCTGAACAACTGAATCACCGAACAACATTTTAAGCCCAACTTTGGTTCTTTTATCCTATCCTTATTGTATCTGTTGTTAAGGATTGATATGCCAATTATATTAAAATAACTTTAAACATTTATAATAAAGGAACAATCTTTTGAATATTGGACTTATTTGAAACATTTACATGGAACTTTTTTGAGTCTACTTTTAAATTGTCTTAAGTAGGTATTTTTGCCTTATCAATGAGACACTGTGCACAAGTTTCCTAGGAACAAGTATTTAAGATTATTACCCTTCCCTTGCTTTTGCACCCATGCACTTTTGTGCCACTTATTTTTTTCTTTCCCTCTCACTCCCTGTGTCTATTTCTTTTCAAGTCTGTATCTATTCTTGACTAATAGAATAGAAGCTGGTATCTTAAAATTATTAGTAGTGGATCTTTAAATATCCACAGATATATTAGGGGGAATATTTTACCAGAATTAATTTAACATCAATTAATTCCTTTTTTTTTCAATACAGTATTTCTCAAATCCTGAAGAATTCACATGTTGGGAGCTACTGTTTTTCAACAGAAACCTCGGTAATGTGTGAGTAGTTTCTGTTTTTCATTGTGATTTGTTTCAAATGGATTTTTTCTGTGTTAAACACTAAGATTTAAGAATTTGGGATATGCTCATTATTTGATAACTGTAAGTAACAGATGTTACAAAATTTATTGAAAAGTGTTTTAAGCTGTATCTTGGAGGGGAGAAAAAGTCACAGTCTGAAATCCCAGTACTCAGGAAAATGAAGCAGAAGGATTGTGAGTTCAAATCCAGAAGAAAATATCTTATAGTTTATTTAATCAACTCTTCCATTGTGTACTGACCATTTTCATATATAAGTCTGATTGTATGTTTATTGGTCATGTCTGAAAATTTCAGTAATAGTTGATACTTTTTTAAAAATAGTCTAGACAGATCTCAAACTCACAATTCTTGGCCCCCTATAAACTGGGGTCAGAAATGTGTGTCACAGTACCTGGCATTGGTAGTTACTAATTTTGCAAAACTCTTTAGTGTTCAGAATTTTAATATATATAGTGATAAATATATATAATGATGTATCTGTATGTATGTGTAGGTATAATGTTCCCCCAGATTTTCACTCTCACCTCTTTTTTAGAAGCAATCTGGGTAGCGCATGCTTCTATACTTTGACGTGATGGAGTGAGATAAGAAATAAAAAGCGTCTGGATTGGCCAGAGACTGAAGGGAGAGAAACAAATCAATCTCCATTAGTTGCTGAATGGGTAAGAGCCTTCTCGTAACAGCTTCCCAATTTAGTTATCTTGTATTTCTTATTAATAGAGTGCACATCTTTCTTGTTTTCTATTTTCTTTATTTTTTTCTTTCTCTCTTTCCTTCTCTTTCCTTCTTTCTTTCCTTTCTGTCTGTCTGTCTTTGAGACAGGTTTTCTCAGTGTAGCCTTGGCTGTCTTGGACTCGCTTTGTAGACCAGGCTGGCCTCCAACTCACAGAGCTCTGCCTGCCTCTGCCTCGCAGAGTGCTGGGATTACAGGTGTGCACCACCAGGCCTGGCTAGTTTGTTTTTTATTTTCAAAGAAAATAGATTCCACTTCTATCTTGGTGGTAGAGTACTTGCTTGTTATGAGCGAGGTGCTGCCTCACGCCCTTGCGCTCTAGGATATTCGACTGCTTAGCCTGGTTTGGGTTTTCACTGAGGTACCAATAAATCTTATAAGAAATTGTTTTTCATGGTGATGTATCTCTTTAATCCCAGCACTTTTGAGGCAGAGGCAGGTGGATCTCTATGAGGCCAGGGCAGCCTGGCCTATATAGTAAGTTTCAGTTTAGCTAGAGCTACATAGTGGGAACCTGAGAAAGAAAAACCTCTAAAAGTGCTATCTTACACTTTAAATCATTTTAAAAATAAGTGAAATACTAGCTTAGCAGACATACAGCTTAAACACAATATTTTTATTGTTTTTTTAGAATTTCATAAAACATATTTTGATCACCTTCACCTAGTATTCTTCTCTGAGGTATATAAAGTTTAAAGAGGCCTATAAGTGTTTCATCTTCTTTATGTTTTATATTTTATTTATTTGTATGTATCTGTGCATATGTGGGTACAAATATACTATGTCATGTATATGGAAATCAGAGGACAGTCTGCGGGAGTCAGTTCTCTCCTTCCAGCCTGTGGATCCCTGGGAGTGAACTGATGCCATTAGGCTTGGCATCAAGCACCTTTCCCCTCTGTGTCATCTTGCCAGATCCTAGACATTCTATCTCATGAGTAAATTCCTTAGGTTACTTATAACATTTTGAAAAAAGATGAATTACCAAATAACTTTGATTAATGACACAGTTTTATTACTTCAAAATAATAAGATTTCAATGTTTTGTATTGAAGTTATTATCTAGAGACCCTTTGGATTAAATGTATGCTTTTTATGATTTCCAGTTTCCAAAAATTAATGTAAAGAAATTTACTTTCTGAGGCTAAAGGTAGATGGCTTCCCTGGCATGAAGAGTGCCCTAGGATCATTCTCTATCAACCATCCAAACACAAAAATCAAACAAACAAGCAAAACAACAGGAAGTGTTTGTGTGTGTAGCTTGTATGTGTGAGTGCTGGTTTGGGTGTCTGTAAGCATCTGTACACTCACATGTGTGCATTTACATGACGGGCAGAGGTCCACATCCAGTGTCTTCCACTATTAGTCTCCACTTTATGTTTGACACAGGGTTGCTCACTGAGCCTGGCGCTCACCTGGGCATATAGGGATATACTGTTTCTATCCCTACTTCAAGCACTCCCAGCTTTTACATGGGTGCTGGGGATCTGCATGGAGTCATCATGCAAGTACTTACCACTGAGCTGACTCCTCAGCCCCGTGTAGAGGTTTTACTCTGATGTGTGACCTAGATTGCCTCAGGAAAGGCTGTTTACTTTGAACTAGCATTTTCTAGAACATGTGGAGTTTTCTAGTTGTTAGATGGTAAAATAGGGTTTATTGCTCAAGGGCACTTTTTGAAATCATGGGGTTACGCAAATGACTACAACTTTAGTATTTCCCTTTCTGTATATATAAAATACATGTTTTAGTCATCCATGTATCCCATATGTTACATATATGGTAACTGTGAAAAAGAGGCAATGTCATATGCATGCCTAATTTGTTTGTCCTTGGAATCCTTTTCTTTGTCTTTATTATAATCAGACTGATGTGAGACACATGCTAGATTGTTGCTTTAAGTAGAACCCCCCATCTCCCCATAGTGGTTTGCAAGTAATGACAATGCTAGAAGTATATAAGGCTTATAAAGAATGCACGTTTGTCTTTTTAATTTATTATAAGAGTGTTGTGCTCTCCTTTTATTTGAGTTCTTGTTTGTTGTATCTGCTGAAATAGGCTTTTCCTGTAATGTTTTTGTGCTTTAGAATGGAGCTCATCTTCAGGTGGCCTTGTCTGTGGAAACAGCTGGTTTGTGTTTGCTGCATCAGGGATATCACTAGTCTCAGGATATTTTAATTATATGTTTCTCAGCTGGAGCCTCCTGGAACCTTGAAAATGACTTAAGTCCAAGCTCCAGAGTCTCCTGCAGCACAGACCAGGGATGCGTTGAAGCAGACTTCATTTTGTCCCGGTCTCAGTGGATAAGGAAGGGTTTTGTTTCAGTGCTTGGGGTTGAATCTAGGAGCACACACATGCCCTGCCACTGAGCTACAACCCAAGTCCAATTGATAGGTTTTTAAATCCACTCTTTAGGGAACAGTATCATCATTTGGAGCTTTTGGACTTTTATGAGTGTCTCCATTCTAGTTCCCAATCTGATTTGCTTCATAAGCTGTGTTCCTGTCCTTGTACTGTCTCTTAAAACACAACTGCTTGATTATTGAGGAGATAGATTTTCTGACTCAACATTTGCCTATAGATTTAATTCTGGTGTTTGGTTTCCTTACTACTTTGATACTATGGGAATCTTTGTTATATTCTTAAGGTTTATCTTATATTTAAAGGGCTGGGTTTTGTTTTTGTTGTTATCTACTTCAAGTATCTAGGTTTCCATGATACCAAAATTGGAAATTCCTGCATTAGTTTTATAATAAAAAGCCATGTTTTTCATTTACATACTAGTGTGAGCAGGATTTGCATTCTTTGTAGATTTGTACTTTTGACTTGGCAGAATACAGAATAAGATCTTTTACTTTTTGTTTAGATGTAAAGTTTGTAATGGAAGATGATTGAAGACAAGGGGCCTCGTGTTGCTGACTACTTCGTTGTAGCAGGCTTAACTGACGTTTCAAAGCCTCTTGAAGAAGAAATTCACTTTAATGATGCCTGTCACAAAGTGGCTAAACCAAAAGAACCCATCACAGATGTTTCTGTTATCATCAAATCCCTTGGGGAGGAGGTGCCACGGGATTACATGTGTATTGACTTTACCCCAACTGGATTATCAGCAGATCTCAATAATGGAAGTCTTGTAGGGCCCCAGATTTACCTTTGTTATAAGAGAGGGAGAGATAAACCTCCACTTACAGATCTGGGGTAAGTATTTTTTTTAATGAATTGCTGTTACAATTCAAATTGTATGCCTTGTAGATTTTGAAGTTAAATGTTTAGTCATTAATAGCAGTATGTTAGCTTTTGAAACAAACACATTTGCCTTGGTGTAGTGTATATGCCTTGTAATCCTAGCATTTGGTAGGCTAGGACAGGAAGATAATTATGTTTGAGGCCAGCCTGGGCTACATAGTGAGAACATGTTCTGCCTCTGCCATCCATGCAAAAGGGAGATGAGAGGAGGATTAAAAATAAAGCAATGCATACCCAGAATTCTATTGTATTCATTCTGTCTCTGTTCTCTGAGTCCCAGTGCTCACCTTGCTGTTAAATACAAGGGAGAAAAGAAATATATTTGCAGAGGGTACCATAAAATTAATGTGTTATCCTCATCACAAATTTTAAATTGAAAAAAAGAAATTTCAGTTAAGGCTCTATGTTGCTCAGGCTTTATGTTCTCAAACTCCTTCTTCAACCTCTCAAATGGATGAAACTACAGACGCACATACAGAATTACAGATGGATGCTTAACCATGTATCTTGGGGTAAATTTGAGGCCTACTATATTGGATTTGGGAGTTCTTTTCTATTTATAACAACCTTATTGAGATATAATTATATACCATGCAATCTTAGCCATTTGACACATATAATTCAGTATACTAAGAGGTGTACAACTATCACCATAACATATTTTAGAATACTTTCATCATGTCAAAAAGAAATCCTGCTATCATTAGTGTGTGCTGTCCAGTTTCCTAACCATCACAGCCATAGGCAATCACAGTTTTCTTCTTTGCCCTATAAATTTGACTATTTGTGACATTTCATGCAAATGGAGTTGTACTGTATATACCTTGTGTGATTAGCCTCTTTCATGTAACATGTTTTAAGGTTCATCCATGTTGTAGTATGTACTGGTACTTTATTCATTTATATGACCAAATAGTATTCCAACACACAATAACTTATTATGTCACCAGTTGATGGATATTTATATTTGGCTATTATTAATCATGCTTTTATGATTATCCATGTACATGTTTTTATGTAAACATGTTTTGTTGTTTGTATGTATATACTTTGGAGTAGAATTGCTGGATCATATAATTCTGTATTTAACCTTTTGAGGAACTTCCAGAATGTTTTTCAAAGCAACTTCACAAGCATTGCACATTCCTACCAACAGGGTATGGGGATCTGATTTCTTCAAAGTTGGCATTATATTTCATGCTGCTATTTGATTATATTTGTCCTAGTGAGTATGAGGTGGAATCTCATTATGATTTTAATTTACATTCTTGTGTTTGCTGACGAAACTAAACATTTTTCTCCTGTGCTTATTGGCGAGTATTATTTGAGAATTGGATTTTTTTTTATTGAGAGTTCTTTACAAATTCTTAATTCAGTCCTTCATTAGGTATATGACTTAAAAACATTTTCTCCATTTAAAAAATTTGCCAGACAGTGGTGGCACATTCCTTTAATCCCAGCACTCAGGAGGCAGAGATGCAAGCAGATCTTTGTGAGTTTGAGGCCAGCCTGGTCTACAAAGTGAGTTCTAGGACAGGCAGAACTACACAGAGAAACCATGTCTAGAAAACAAAACAAAACAAAAACAAAAAACCCAGAAACTTATTTTGTGTGTATACATGTTTTGCCAGCATGTATATCTGTGTACCACGTGTGTACCTTGTGCTCAGGAAGATCAGAAGAGGGCATTACATCCTCGAAATGAGTTATATATGAGTGTGAGCCATCACACATGCTTGGAATTGAACCCAGGTCCTCTGGAGGTGCATCCAGTGCTCTTAACCACTGAGCCATGTCTCTAGTCCCCTCTCTGATTCTTTGTGATCTCCCACTCATCTTATCTTTTGAAGCCAGGAAATTTACTTCATTGATTATTTTATTTATTTAATTTGTCTGTGTCTCTTTTCCTGTCTGTCTCTGTTTCTGTTCTTTGTTCTCTCTCTCTCTCTCTCTCTCTCTCTCTCTCTCTCTCTCCCCCTCTCTCTCTCTCTC